>JAVGWX010000021.1:33587380-33959880 GCA_036924085.1 Ariolimax columbianus | reverse complement strand
ATTGTTAGGCTGATCAGTACCTGGAGCCTGGTAGAATCTGTATTGTCAGTCAGATCAGTGTCTGAAGCCTGGTAGAATCTGTATTGTTAGGCTGATCAGTACCTGGAGCCTGGTAGAATCTGTATTGTCAGGCAGATCAGTGTCTGAAGCCTGGTAGAATCTGTATTGTTAGGCTGATCAGTACCTGGAGCCTGGTAGAATCTGTATTGTTAGGCTGATCAGTACCTGGAGCCTGGTAGAATCTGTATTGTTAGGCTGATCAGTACCTGGAGACTGGTAGAATCTGTATTGTTAGGCTGATCAGTACCTGGAGCCTGGTAGAATCTGTATTGTTAGACTAATCAGTACCTGGAGCCTGGTAGAATCTGTATTGTCAGGCAGATCAGTGCCTGGAACCTGGTAGCAACAACTATCCGTCTGTACTTCAAATTTATCTGGCAGGCCCTTGAAAGGTTAAATCTAATTTAAACGCCAGTCAACGGGTCAAACCTTTGAATGATTGGATGAATCCTATCCTGCACATCATCGCCTGCGGTTGGCAACTGGTTTTATTGGACGGAAAACTACGCGTGCTGTAAACAGATAAGGAATCTAGTGAGTAAACAGTGCCATTAAATCGCTGATAACAAAAGTAAATAAAGAAATAGAGATGATTTTGGCAAGAGAGGATACAGATGACAAGTTTTGAGGGACTTGTTTGAAAATATTGTCATGTCCTTGTCATGTCCTGTCATGTCCTTGTGAACAAATCAACTATTACGTAAGCCTGGATGTTTGGGTGATTTTATATGGTTAGTGTGAGCTGCAATCCAAATGACAACATCAATCAACTCGCACAGTTTTCCAGTTAAGAGCCCAAAATATCCTATTTACCAATCAACCTGAACATAATCCAACAGCGACACAGTTCAGAGCATAAAGAGGTGGGGATCGGTACTGTGGTCCCCATAGTGGTGAGTTTAATGAAAAGACACGCATTGTACTACAGCCAGTAGATCCTTGGTTCTCATCTAAAGTACCCATGGAAATACGAAGAGAACAACTGTAATCTGCCACGAAAGAATGTCGTCAAGCGTACCTAACTCAAATAAGAGTAGCATTAGCAACAACAAAGAGGCCCAAATGGCAGCTATTACGGCTCGCCTCCCGAGAACAAAAGTAGAAAACAAGAAGTATGTGAATTCCGCAAGTTTAAAGCGTCCCTGACCTCAAGGGAGATGGGATCGAGCGTCTAGTCATATCGTAGATGGACGATAAACTCGGAGAACCTATGAATATCCTATGCTCTTAAAAGAATCCTAGGTTGTTGCAAATCGATAAGAGCGTGTTATTAACCACGGTCCGGACAAAAACGTTCGGAAATGAATGCGATTTCTACGCAAACCACGTGGCCGGTCGTAAACCAAGGGGGAACACAATCTGCATCTTGTGTTATTCCTTAATTGTTTCGACCAACACTACCACTGAACCAAAGTAGTTCAGGACGAGAGATAGCGCGGTTGATAATTATGTGTAAGCACACTTCTATATGGCAGCCAGACTTGGACAAATTATGTGACGTCAGCACACTTCTATATGACAGCCAGACTTGGACAACTTATGTGACGTCAGCACACTTCTATATGGCAGCCAGACTTGGACAACTTATGTGACGTCAGCACACTTCTATATGACAGCCAGACTTGGACAACTTATGTGACGTCAGCACACTTTTATATGACAGCGAGACCTGGACAACGTATGCCAAACAAGAACACCTACGGCGCCTGCGATCCATTCTTGGAATTACACTTGTACATCGAGTGACAGAGTGACAGAGTGACAGAGGAACACTCTCACACTGGTCTCCCAAGCATGTACACTCTACTTAGGCAGCAAATACTACTATGGATTGTTCATGTTCGTCGCATGGAAGATGGCCGCATAACCAAATATGTACAGTTGGCGAATGGCCTGGGAAAAGAACGGCCGACAACAGTTGGGGTTTAAAGATGTGTGCAAGCGTGAAACGAAGACACTGGACATGAGTATGACATCCTGGATAGAGGAAGCTGCAGACCGATCCAAGTGGAGATGTACCTTGAATGGCCAGCTCACGCTTGGTGAAGCGAAGCTCTTGCAACACAGAGAAGTGAAAAGTCAACGCTGCAAGAAGAAAAACAACGAAATTGAAGTATATATTTTTGTTGTTGTTTATGACTCCAAGTCATATAATCCCACAGTCAGTCATAACTGAAAGGGGCTACTATACTATATTAAACCTAACTAAAGCGCAAGTCCATGTGACAGACCCTTAGACGATTCTCTGCTAATCTTTCTAAGCTGAAGCTGTCCCTATAGTCGCCTGCAATGGGAAATAATTGCTAGTCCCATTGGAGACACCACTTGTGAGAAGGAAGAGCTAGAGACTTCTTAGTGTTTTAAACTTGTGAGGTCTGGAGAGTATATCTCTCCCCGACAGCTTTCCTTTCCCAAACAATACATCTGACAATTGTTTTAGTCGGGTAGACTAGCTTGTTTGACGATAAGAGAGCCAAACTTTCCTTTGACAAGTAGAAGCTGCCTTGTTGTTGTTGTTGTTGTTGTTGAATATCCACAAAGAGTAAAATTACTCCCTGGAAGGAGAGTTAAGTGGTGAGTTGCAGTAGCTATTTTCACATTCCGAGCGTGCTGTTTAGAGTGGACCGGGGTGCTATGCTTGGCTTTATCTTCCCGTCGCTCAATACTACGGGGATCATGTCGATTCCGCCCCCACCCCTACCTCGTTAACCAAGTTGCCATGATAACAAACAGTTTCAAGGGAGAACTTCGAAGAAGTCGGGGTGTGGATCTTCGCCAGTATATTTTACCTGACCCTGACTAATATGTCTGACCAGTATATTTTAACTGACCCTGAATATCATGTCTTACCAGTATATTTTACCTGACCCTGACTACATGTCTGACCAGTATATTTTGCCTGACCCTGACTAACCAGGATATTTTGCCTGACCCTAACTAACATGTCTGATCAGTATATTTTGCCTGACACTGACTAACATGTCTGAACAGTATATTTTGGCTGACACTGACTAACATGTCTGATTAGTTTATTTTACCTGATCCCAACATGCCTGACCAGCATATTTTGCCTGACCCTAATTTGCCTGATAAATATACTTTACCTGACCCTGACTGACATGTCTAAAAAGTATATTTTTCCTGACCCTGACTAACATGTCTGACCAGTATATTTTGCCTGGCCCTGACTAACATGTATGATCAGTATATTTTACCTGACCCTAACTAACATGTCTGATCAGTATATTTTACCTGACCCTAACTAACATGTCTGATCAGTATATTTTACCTGACCCTAACTAACATGTCTGATCAGTATATTTTACCTGATCCCAACTAACATGTCTGATCAGTATATTTTACCTGACCCTAACTAACATGTCTGATCAGTATATTTTACCTGACCCTAACTAACATGTCTGATCAGTATATTTTACCTGATCCCAACTAACATGTCTGATCAGTATATTCTACCCGACGAGACGTTAGTCTCCTCTCCCCCTTTTTGACGCGCTGAAACTCAAACAACTCAATTTAGGTGACAACAAAGGGAGGTAACAAACTATTTGTTTATTAAAATCCCAAAAGTTACGGTTCGTCAATCACCTTCTTTATTGGTAGTGTGAAGATTGCGCGTATCTGGCACAGGTATAACACACCCATTGTAGGACGGTGGGCCATGTTTGTATATTGATAATACGTTATCTAGGACAGCTCACCTGTCTATTCACCTGTGTGTTATTTGATAGCGCCCTTATTATTAAAAAAAAAAAAATGGAGAATGTAGTCCAAAGTGAACCAATTGACGTGACAGCTATGGACTTTGAACTTTGGTCTAATTGTAGAAGTTTAAGGTCCAGCTAGTAACTTCTATATTAGTCTATAATAAACCTTGCTGTGGGCAGGTGGGAGAAGTGTGGAGAGTCTTCTACGTGTGGATCAGATTGTCGCTAGAAGCTGCCGTCTGGTGAGTATATATTGGATGTCTATGTTATGTTTGGTGCTTATATACCGTGCTTCTAATGAAGCATAGGGTACCACTTTAGATGGCTCATTGCAGGAAATATAATGGAACACACTTTGTGTGCTGCGGGATTTGTTGAGGTTGCTAGCACCATTCACAACTCTCCCTGGTCGCTTTTTAGCGAATGTATGAAACTCTTGAATAGCAGAATTGTAGAGCGTTATATTTTCACCGCAAAGTTTACGGATTTCATACCAAAAACAAACATGTTCTAGTCGACCTAGCTGTAAATGGGTACTTGGTTGACTGTTAGTGAAAGAAAAGCACAGAGGAAGGGAATTGTCCACCTAACCTAATAAAAAAAAGATGATGCCTAGTACGTCTCCAATACTTGATCCCCGACAGCAGTGTCTTCTACGGGAATATCTTTATCATTATTGCAGGTTACATTGGTCGTATTCCATCCACCCAGAGTACCAGTAGTGTCGTATGTTCTCACTGAATAACGTTCATGTTTGTGTGGTATAGTCTTTTCCTGTGTTGTTGTTGTTGCTGTTGTTGTTGTTGTTGTTGTTGTTGTTGTTGCATGCCCACAATGAGTAGGGTTACTCTTTTGTGTGTCCTAAGAAAATGTTAAGTGGCGGGTTGTACTAGCTTTCCTCACATCCTGAGCGTGCTTATGAAGGTGGACCGGGTCATCCAGGTGGTTGTGCTATGCTTGGCTTCATGGGCGTATCGCTTACTACTACTGGGATCACGTCGATCTCTTACCTTTCAGACAGGTTGCCATGAAAACAGCCCGTTTCCAGGAAGGGCTACGAGGAAGCCAAGGTGACGGCCTTATCCAATATGTTTTGCCTGACCCTAACTAACATGTCTGATCAGTATATTTTACCTGACCCTAACTAACATGTCTGATCAGTATATTTTACGTGACCCTAACTAACATGTCTGATCAGTATATTTTACGTGACCCTAACTAACATGTCTGATCAGTATATTTTACCTGACCCTAACTAACATGTCTGATCAGTATATTTTACCTGACCCTAACTAACATGTCTGATCAGTATATTTTACTTGACCCTGACTAACATCTCTAATCAGCATATTTTACCTGACCCTGACTAACATGTCTGATCAGCATATTTTACCTGACCCTGACTAAGATGTCTGATCAGTATATTTTACCTGACCAAACGTTAGTCTTCCTTCCCCTTCTGTGTTAATACTATACCGTATGTTCTTCTTAAAAAAAAAATATACCAAGTTCATATTCCTGTCAGGTTAGGTCAGGTCAGGTCAGATCAGGTCAGGTTATCTCGTAACCGGTGAGGTCGTTGGGGCACACATGAAGACATCCTCACAACCCCACGCCAGCCTTCTCTGCCAGCGGCCGCTGTCTGTGCCTCTTCTGGTCGGAGATTGGTCCATTCTTTCATGTTGTCCTTCCCCCTCTTTTTGGGCCGTCCTCTTCGTCGTCTTCCTTGCAGCTTTCCCTGGAGGATCGTATTTGCAAGACCTTTTGATCTCGATATGTAATCGTACCAATCGAGTTTCCTTCCTTTGACAGTTGCCAAGAGGTCTTCAAAAGGCCCTATTGCTGTTGTAATTCTATCTCGTACTTCCTCATTTGTAACTCGTTCTTAAAAATATTCCTGTACACAACCATTTACCATTTGTAAACGGGGTTCTGACTTATTGATAGAGATGACAAGACGGGTTTCTGACTTATTGATAGAGATGACAAGACGGGTTTCTGGCTTATTGATAGAGATGACAAGACGGGGTTCTGACTTATTGATAGAGATGACAAGACGGGTTTCTGACTTATTGATAGAGATGACAAGACGGGTTTCTGGCTTATTGATAGAGATGACAAGACGGGTTTCTGACTTATTGATAGAGATGACAAGACGGGTTTCTGACTTATTGATAGAGATGACAAGACGGGTTTCTGACTTTTTGATAGAGATGACAAGACGGGTTTCTGACTTTTTGATAGGGATGACAAGACGGGTTTCTGACTTTTTGATAGGGATGACAAGACGGGTTTCTGACTTATTGATAGAGATGACAAGACGGGTTTCTGACTTTTTGATGGGGATGACAAGACGGGTTTCTGACTTATTGATAGAGATGACAAGACGGGTTTCTGACTTATTGATAGAGATGACAAGACGGGTTTCTGGCTTATTGATAGAGATGACAAGACGGGTTTCTGGCTTATTGATAGAGATGACAAGACGGGTTTCTGACTTATTGATAGAGATGACAAGACGGGTTTCTGACTTTTTGATAGGGATGACAAGACGGGTTTCTGACTTATTGATAGAGATGACAAGACGGGGTTCTGACTTATTGATAGAGATGACAAGACGGGTTTCTGACTTATTGATAGAGATGACAAGACGGGTTTCTGACTTATTGATAGAGATGACAAGACGGGGTTCTGACTTATTGATAGAGATGGCAAGACGGGGTTCTGACTTATTGATAGAGATGACAAGACGGGTTTCTGACTTATTGATAGAGATGACAAGACGGGTTTCTGACTTATTGATAGAGATGACAAGACGGGGTTCTGACTTATTGATAGAGATGACAAGACGGGGTTCTGACTTATTGATAGAGATGACAAGACGGGTTTCTGACTTATTGATAGAGATGACAAGACGGGTTTCTGACTTATTGATAGAGATGACAAGACGGGTTTCTGACTTATTGAAAGAGATGACAAGACGGGGTTCTGACTTATTGATAGAGATGACAAGACGGGTTTCTGACTTATTGATAGAGATGACAAGACGGGTTTCTGACTTATTGATAGAGATGACAAGACGGGGTTCTGACTTATTGATAGAGAATACAAGACGGGGTTCTGACTTATTGATAAAGATGACAAGACGGGTTTCTGACTTATTGATAGAGATGACAAGACGGGGTTCTGACTTATTGATAGAGATGACAAGACGGGGTTCTGACTTATTGATAGAGATGACAAGACGGGGTTCTGACTTATTGATAGAGATGACAAGACGGGGTTCTGACTTATTGATAGAGATGACAAGACGGGTTTCTGAATTATTGAAAGAGATGACAAGACGGGGTTCTGACTTATTGATAGAGATGACAAGACGGGTTTCTGACTTATTGATAGAGATGACAAGACGGGGTTCTGACTTATTGATAGAGATGACAAGACGGGGTTCTGACTTATTGATAGAGATGACAAGACGGGTTTCTGACTTATTGATAGAGATGACAAGACGGGGTTCTGACTTATTGATAGAGATGACAAGACGGGGTTCTGACTTATTGATAGAGATGACAAGACGGGGTTCTGACTTATTGATAGAGATGACAAGACGGGTTTCTGACTTATTGATAGAGATTACAAGACGGGGTTCTGACTTATTGATAGAGATGACAAGACGGGTTTCTGGCTTATTGATAGAGATGACAAGACGGGTTTCTGACTTATTGATAGAGATGACAAGACGGGGTTCTGACTTATTGATAGAGATGACAAGACGGGGTTCTGACTTATTGATAGAGATGACAAGACGGGGTTCTGACTTATTGATAGAGATGACAAGACGGGTTTCTGACTTATTGATAGAGATTACAAGACGGGGTTCTGACTTATTGATAGAGATGACAAGACGGGGTTCTGACTTATTGATAGAGATGACAAGACGGGTTTCTGACTTATTGATAGAGATGACAAGACGGGGTTCTGACTTATTGATAGAGATGACAAGACGGGGTTCTGACTTATTGATAGAGATGACAAGACGGGGTTCTGACTTATTGATAGAGATGACAAGACAGCGTGGAGGGGAACTACTTACACCAACTTTGAATGAGTTGAAAACTCGACAGCGATATCTTTACACTTCATCCAGGACAGCAATGTATAATATTGGACTACATAAAATACAATGGAGGGAACATTGAAAATTTATACGGGACAGAATCCTCAACTCAGCAACCAGGAACCCAATGACGTCATAGATGCTGCATTGTTAAGAAAATGCAGATGGACAGGTCATGGGATGCCTATGCCTGATAACAGAAAAGTACAAAAAGTGAGATCATGGTAGTCAGACAACTTTAAGAGCCCTCGTGGGCGTCAGCCAATTAGATGGAGAGATGGCATGATCCAAAATGGTCGACCAATCAATCAAAGCCAGTGGATCCTCTAGGTGCACAGATCACTGACAATATTCCGTCAGCATACACTGTCCAAGTCTGCTGTTTTTGCTTCTCTCCAGGTGTAGTTATGTAATCTTAGTTCCTTCTTCTATGGAATAGAAATCTGGACCATGGCCAAGAAAATAGAGACGAATATTCGCGCCTTTGAAATGTGGGTATTCAGAAGACTTGGGCGAAGATAGGAAAACAAAAAATGAGGTTCTGGAACAACTCACGTTGGAGAAAATACTTCTAAAGGAAATAAAAAGTTCAGTTCAGTTCAGCTCATCCCGTAACCCATCAGGTCGTTGGGGCACACATGAAGACATGAAAATCCCACGCCAGCTCTCTCTGTCTGTCGCCGCCTGACGTATCTCACCGTGACGAAGGCCTGACCACTCAGCGATGTTGTCCACCCATCTCTTCCTTGGACGTCCTCGCCCTCTCTGTCCCGGTACGGATCCAAAGAGTATCGAGTTGGGAATTCCGTTGGACCTCGCGACGTGCCCGCACCAGTCCATCTTTCGTATTTGATAGTTGTGAACAGATCTTCAAAAGGACCAATACCGTCTTGAACTCTCTGACGGATGTCTACGTTCGTGACACGATCCTTATATGTAATATTTAGGAGTTTTCTATAGCACCGCATTTCCATTGCACGTATTCTGCCCTGGATATCTGCTGTAATGGTCCAGGTCTCGCAGGCATACAGAAATATTGACAGCACCAAAGAGCGCAGTAGTCTGACTTTTATGCCGAGGGCGAGGCGCTTGTCTCGCCAAATAGGTTGCAGCCTAGTCAGCGCCGCTGTTGTTTGTGCTATTCTGGCAATTACCTCTGGCTTCGAACCCTCTTCGCTTATCAACGATCCAAGATATTTGAAACGTTTTACCACCTCAAGTACCTGCCCATTTGCCTCTATGACAGATTGAAACCCTGCAACGTTATTGGTCATGAGTTTTGATTTATCAGCATTTATTTCCATACCAAAACTCAGGGCCGTTCTTTCCAATCTACCAATCAACTCCTGGAGTTCCCTCTCTGTGCCTGCCAATACATCAATATCATCAGCAAAGCGGAAGTTTGTGATGAGCCTGTCACCTATTGTAACCGTGCCAACATGTCCTTTTAAGGTCGTCTCCAATAAAAAGCAGAAAAATAAAATATTTTGGTCATGTCAAGCGACATGACAGTCTGCTGAAAGATATATTGAAGGGGATAGTGAAGGGCAAGAAAGCCAGAGGTCGGAAGAGGTAGAAATGGACAGAAAACATGTGGTCAGGACACAGTTTGACTGCGTGTACCAGTCTGGCGCAGAACAGAGACAGCCGGAGATCCATTACCGCCAACCTCCGATGCGGAGACAATCCTTGATGTGGATGATGATAAGTTTCTTCCTACAATCTCTTCTCCAGAAGCTCTCACTCAACGAGTAAAGGACTGGCAAAACACAAGCAGGCATGAATTCTGAAGGTCAGATCCTCCCTGCACTGCGCATGTCTTGTCAGCTATATACGCCTGTTAGTCCGTCCATTATAGATGTTCTGA
The DNA here is from genome assembly GCA_036924085.1 of Ariolimax columbianus. Taxonomy (NCBI): domain Eukaryota; kingdom Metazoa; phylum Mollusca; class Gastropoda; order Stylommatophora; family Arionidae; genus Ariolimax; species Ariolimax columbianus. The sequence continues at coordinate 33,950,111 of JAVGWX010000021.1, read as the reverse complement.
CATCCATCTGGTTTCCTATGATATCAGTCATGTGCTTGTCTCGAAGATTAAGCCTGACCACCTCATTAGATTTCCTAAAACCTCGTGGTGGAGTTGAGTGAATCCTTCTCCGCGGTTTGCATGGAGGACACAGGGAGACGATCATTCCATAATACAAGTAGACAAGTCAATCAACATTGTCTGTTAAATCGATTGCAAAGTACACATTAGCTGATCGATCTAGGCTAAATCCTCAATTGACGCGAGATATGTCTTCGATCGCAAACGGCGCCCGCTGTCGACCCAACCTCAAAAATTAGATACCAGAATAAGTTTGGGAAGTAATGATGCTGATCACATCCGTACAATTGTTGCCATTGATCAAGAAAACATGTGACCGAAACCAAATTCCCAATATGGCACAGGGCGCGTACACGGGATCTGTATTTGAACTTTACTCTACATCCAAGGGTAGAAGAGGAGCGACAAAAGAGTAGAAGAAGCACATGTGTCCAAAAAATACATGCTGAACCCTCCAAAAGTTGACAAGCCCATAACTCGTACAGCTCTTGTGAAGTAGTTTCTACACGATACGATGGTCCGAGCAATGTGCAACTCTCCTAAATCACCTTATTCAGTGTTACAAGTACTATTCTGTGCTCTTCTAGGCAACAACTGTAAAGTATATGTTGTGTTTGCGTCTTACATTTCATCTCTACCATCAATATTTTCATCTTAATTTGAGAATATATGGTTCTGTTATATAATTTATTTATTAATTTTTCAATTTTTTTGGGTCCTTTTACCCATTATCTTTCTTTTTCTTTCTTTATTCTGTATTTCTTTCTTAGTATTTCTTTCAATCTTTCTTTGCTCTTTTTACTTTTAATTATTTTTCTTATTTTTCTTTTTTCGCTTTTTACATCTTTCTTTTTTCTTTCTTTATTTCATTGTTCTCTCTTACTCTAATCTTTCTTTCTTTGTTTACTTATTCATGGTTGCTTTCCTACTTTTTACTCTCTTTTCCTTCTTTCTTACTCTTTCTTTGCATGTTTCTTTTTTCATTCGCACTCTTTCTTTTTATCTCTTTTCTTTCTTGTTGTCCTTTTTACGTTTTTTCTTTTTAATTCTTTCTCTCTCTGCGTCTTTCTGTCTTTCTTTTTAATGTCTATCTTTCTTTCTTTTCTCTCTCCTACTCTATTTTTTTCTCTTACAGCAACCTTCATCAGTTACCTTTTACGACAATCGAAGTGAAGTGCAATGGACTTGTTAGTTACACCAGCAAGAGGCACAGGGGTTCAGAGTTGTCAACGGACTTGTTAGTTACACCAGCAAGGGGCACAGGGGTTCAGAGTTATCAACGGACTTGTTAGTTACACCAGCAAGAGGCACAGGGGTTCAGAGTTATCAACGGACTTGTTAGTTACACCAGCAAGAGGCACAAGGGTTCAGAGTTATCAACGGACTTGTTAGTTACACCAGCAAGAGGCACAGGGGTTCAGAGTTATCAACGGACTTGTTAGTTACACCAGCAAGAGGCACAGGGGTTCAGAGTTATCAACGGACTTGTTAGTTACACCAGCAAGAGGCACAGGGGTTCAGAGTTATCAACGGACTTGTTAGTTACACCAGCAAGAGGCACAGGGGTTCAGAGTTATCAACGGACTTGTTAGTTACACCAGCAAGAGGCACAGGGGTTCAGAGTTATCAACGGACTTGTTAGTTACACCAGCAAGGGGTACAGGGGTTCAGAGTTATCAACGGACTTGTTAGTTACACCAGCACGAGGCACAGGGGTTCAGAGTTATCAACGGACTTGTTAGTTACACCAGCAAGGGGTACAGGGGTTCAGAGTTATCAACGGACTTGTTAGTTACACAAGCAAGAGGCACAGGGGTTCAGAGTTGTTATCGTTGATTGTGTAGTGTAAGCTATTCATTCTGATTGCTACTTTATTGTACTTTTCGCTTGTTTCCTCCTTGTGCCTTTCAGCGTGAGAGTCTGATTGTTATTTGTGTAAAGTGTAAGGTATTAATTCCTTTTTATGTTTGGGTAAAGTGTAAGGTATACATTCCTTTTAATATTTCTGTAAAGTGTAAGGTATTAATTATTTTTTATGTTTGTATAAAGTGTAAGGTATTAATTTCTCTTTGTGATTGTATACATTGTAAGGTATTAATTCCTTTTTCTGATTGTGTAAAGTGTAAGGTATTAATAATTTTTTCTGATTGTCTAAAGTGTAAGATATTAATTCTTATTTGTGATCGTGTAAAGTGTACACAAATAGTTCAATTAGTTTCTTGTGTAAAGCGTAAATAATAAATTCCTTTTTGTTTGCTGTTTTTAATGTTGCTGCTTACTGATTGTATGATTTCTGTTAGTGAGAAGATGTTCCCGTTGATTGTATCATTTCTGTTAGTGAGAAGATGTTCCCGTTGATTGTATCATTTCTGTTAGTGAGAAGATGTTCCCGTTGATTGTATCATTTCTGTTAGTGAGAAGATGTTCCCGTTGATTGTATCATTTCTGCTGTTCTTAGTGTTCTCTTTGGTTAAACGTATCCTTTCAGCTGCTGTTGATTACATTATGTTTTATCTGAACTGTCTAAGAGTATTTTGTTAGCAAACTGAAGGTTGAAATTACACGATTTCTTGACATTTTGTGAGCTAACTATGTGGAAAATACACCACTTCTTGGCAATTTGTGCAGCAATTCTAGGTTGAAATTATGATATTGTACAAATTGTGAACAATCTCTCATCTGAAATTACACTGTTTCTCAGCATTTTGTGAATAAACTCTAATTTGAAGTTCTACCATTTCTTGGCATTTTGTGGACCAACTCTAGGTAGAAATTACACCATTCCATGTGATTTTGTGGACCAACTCTAGGTAGAAATTACACCATTCCATATGATTTTGTGGACCAACTCTAGGTAGAAATTACACCATTCCATGTGATTTTGTGGACCAACTCTAGGTAGAAATTACACCATTCCATGTGATTTTGTGGACCAACTCTAGGTAGAAATTACACTACGGGATCAAGATGCTGAGCAGCGCATGAGCTGCAGTGGTCAGCGACCCATAGCTGACTGCTAGCGTCAGGGTCAGCCAACCAGAGCTGTCAAGACCCTTCTACACCTCCACGCGGTGATCCTGGATAACAGGCTGCAGCAAGGCAGACTGGCCAAGGAGAAGGGATCGAAGAGGGAATGCTAACCCGTACTAAAAAAAATGCTTGCTTGAGTCGGATGTGTTGGACCGAAAGGTACAAATATCGCAGTCAAGCTGTAAACTATGTCACAACGCATTCCGTTCTCTGAACTACATTCTTCTACTTAAGCCCTTTCAGGGTTTGGTAGCGGGAGATTAAGAACGAACGAAGCCAAGCCATATTACCTTACATGATGATATTCTAAGGAGCAAATATGCGTGCAAGTGCTTTTGTTGTACAGTAAATGGAATTGTGTTATACATATTGCACCGACAGCAATAGAGACCCCAGTTTGCCTGTCAGTTTCAAGTATTGCCATAGACGAAAGGTATTGCCAAGTTTGCCTATGTAAGCATGAATAAGCGATGTCGATATACGCTACCGACTCAATGTTTGAATGTGTTGATAAGTTTGTCAGCGTGGGATTGAGTGTGGACGAATACAGTTTGGTGTTTGATGTGCCATATAGATAGAGATAGAGAGAGAGAGAGAGAGAGAGAGAGGCGGGGGGGGGGGGGGGGAAGCAAGCGCGCGCAAGAGAGAGAGAGAGAGAAGGAGAGAGCAAGCACGCACGAGAGAGAGAGAGAGAGAAGGAGAGAGAGACAGAGAGAAAAAGAGAGATTGGGGGAGGGGAGCAACACACTCTCTCTTCTTTCCACACACTCTTGTTTCATTTGACTCTGTCCGACTAAGGTACCATCTATTCAATAAACTGAAGATAGGTGGCACTGACGAATGCGCCTGTGGTACAGGGAAAATTACCGCTGAACACCTGCTGCAAAATTGCCTGACATACGAGGACCAGAGAAAGCACATGTGGCCATCACCAGCGGCAACACTAGACAAGCTCTATGGCAGTGTCGACAGCCTCAGGATGACCGCTGCTTTCTTCGAACAAATTCAAGTTGACCTTTGACAGCGTAGGAAGAAGAAGAATTTGACTCTGTCCAACAATCTCACTCTTGCACAACTTTCACACGTGCCTTCAGGGTGAGGCCCTTCCATTGCACTTTGGTTGGGCTGGATTCTGAATGCGCATAAACCTAGCATAGGTACATTCAGACGCACACATGCATCCAAGCACTGGTTTATGCGTCTTAATATCGCCCAGTTAACAACGGTCTGGGGTGGAATAGGCGCGCCTCCGCCAGTAGAAACAAGTGAGGAAAACACGTAAAAGAAAAAAAATGAGTGATAACTACTTATGTTGTAATCAGTCCCCTGCATCTCGTAGTCGTCCCCTAGTTGTCTTGTCCGTGATTTATCCTTGACTTGCTACTGGGGTCGGGCGGCACGAGACGAGAGAGTGAGGATAAAAAGTACTAAAAATAACGTTAACAAAATAAACATGCCATCATCGTCTACGATGGACGGCGGCCTTTGACTTTGCCTATAATCAGTCACTGCTCCTTTGCTCCTGGGACTGCACATGTGTATCTTGTGTATTGCGGATCTCCGTGGAGAAGTGGTCAAGCCGTGTGCCTCGTGTTCAGATGGTCGGAGTTCGAATTCGAGCTGCGATGGTCGGTACATGATGGTCATTTTCCCGGAGAACCCTGGATTGGTCATTGCGGAGTTGGTGCTTTGTGCGATAGTCTCGGCAGACGACATACCGTTCTTCGGAGAGAGACGGAACCATATGGGGAGACCCGTAGGATTGAAGTAGAGCCATTTCCTTCAACCTTTTGCGTGTATACTTGCATTCAAGCTTGCAGATGAACGGTTGTCTTTGCATAATGGAGAGTCTGGCATAGTTTTGGTCTTCATGCAGGACTCAACTAGGTAGTAATTTCGTCACCTTTAGAATTGTTTCCAGGAAATCTGCAAAATTTGCTCTTTTTACAGTTTTTAACTGCCAATAGTTATTATTGTTGTTTTAAAGATCACTTTATGTGTGTTCTTGCTTAATCGCAGGTATAGCCGCTTGTAGCTACTGACTGGTGATAGTTGCCCAGATCCCGGCTTGACCTACAACTTAGACTCCAACAAGACTGAAACCTGTGGTAGAAACTACATCCAGGAGCCATGTCTGATGCTATAGTAAGCACATTGGTACTGCTGCTGAAGTTCGTGGCCTTGATATTTGACATCATTACGTTTATTCCATATTTCGTCATTCAGAGACCAGACCAAGTTCGGAAGAAGTCTGGCAGAGTTAAGGTCAGTTAAGGAACAATTCTTCTTCTTCCTCTTCTTCTTCTTCATTTTCTTCTTTTTCTCTGTTTTTCTTCTTGTTCTTCTTGTTCTTGTTCTTCTTCTTCTTCTTCTTCTTCTTCTTCTTCTTCTTCTTCTTCTTCTTCTTCTTCTTCTTCTTCTTCTTCTTCGTCTTCTTCTTCTTCTGTGTTCTTCTTCTTCTTCTTCTTCTTTGTTCTTCTTCTTCTTCTTTTTCTTCTTCTTCTTCTTCTTCTTCTTCTTCTTCTTCTTCTTCGATTAACTGATGCTATGCTTCTAACCCGATGGGGTTCACGAAGGGGACTGCGTTTAAGGTCTTCGCCCGGCCCCCCACAGCGTGTCGAGGATGGTCGCTCCCCCGGGCTTGTATAAGTAATGTAGTCCTGCAGGATGGGGTCCATTGCTTCCTCGGGGGCGGGGGGGGGGGGGTTTCACATGGGAACTTGACGGCGTCTTTAGGGCCCGTGCTGTGGAAGTGGTCAGCAATGTCTCGTTCGAAGGACCAATCAGTTATTTATATGCACATATTTCATTCAATATAGAAGTAAGTTCCCGAACGATTAGCATTCCAGGCTTATAGTCTAGAGACACGAGTTCGAACCCTGCAAGGCCTAGATTTTTTTTTATATTGGGGTCGAAATAAAACTAGCCATCACATTGCATGGTAACTGGCGAGAAAAGTCGCGATTATGGAAACTGGCGAGAAAAGTCGCGATTATGGTAACTGGCGAGTCAAGTCGCGATCATGTTTGAGCCATTTGCATCCTGCGTATGTACTACGTCAATTGCACAAGCCAAGAAAATAAAGTATTATCAAACACAAGCATACATATGGAAGGAAAGGCAACGAGGAAGTTGACCCAAACAAGCTGTGGCTTAGTGCAATGGAGTCTTTTACACTTCATCCCCTGACGACAGCTTCTGCTATAATCTACTACCACACTCACTCAATTCCTTCACCACTGCCGTATAGGTCATCATGCACGAATCTGCATCTGCTCATTAGAAGTTGTATAGCAGTGTCAGGGGCGTTGAGCTTACTGCTGCCTTTGTTAGAGTCGTTGATGTAGGTAATGACGAACACGAACGAAGAAAATCTACACGTTAACCTTTGTGTAGATCTAGGCGTTTCTGTTGTTTTGTTCGCTCATGTCCAGCTTCCGTCTGCTGTGTTTGTCAAGGATCATCTCGAGATAAGGGATCAAGATGCCGAGCTGAGCATGAGCTGCAGTGGTCAGCGTATCATAGCTGACTGCTAGCGTCAGGGCCAGCGAAACAGAGCTGCCAAGACCCTTCTACACCTCCACGCGGTGATCCTGGATAACAGGTTGCAGCAGGGCAGACTGGCTAAGGAGAAGGGATCGAAGAGGGAATGCTAACCCGGTTCTAAAAAAATGCTTGCTGAAGTCGGATGTGTTGGACCGAAAGGTGTAAATATCGCAGTGAATCTGTAAACTACAACACAACGCATTCCGTTCTCTGGACTACATTCTGCTACTTAAGCCCTTTCAGGGTTTGGTAGCGGAAGATTAGGAACGAACGAAGCCAAGCCAAGCCAAGCCATCTCAAGATAAGTTCACTCTCAGCTTGTGTCCAGCTTCCGTCTGCTGTGTGTGTCAAGGATCATCACAAGATAGTTCACTCTCAGACTTTGTTGCAATGAATGGTACTTTCTTATTTCTTCGTTCCTCTTCTACGCTGAGGTGTTGATTTCTTTTTTCTTTTCTTTCATTATTTAAATTTTTCCCTAGGGGGTTTGTTAAGAGCACCTATAGATGTCACCTAACTGGCTGCGGGTCTACTAGGCTCTAGTGTTTGCGTCTATTAAGATGGACTCGCACATCGGTAAACACCACCCTTCAAGAAACTGGTTGTATACAGACTCTGTAGAGTCTTCTAAACCAGTATAAATATGTTTAGTTAAGTTCTTAATTTTTTTCTTAGTTTATAGATTATACAGGCCCCAAGTACAACCCGCTTAAGTCAGCTTCTACGACAGGTCAGACAGGTTTCAGTGTAATTATTCATTGCTCTGCTTTCGAGCTTTGTTTGTCCGCTAACTTGATTTGATCAGAATCACTGGCGTGTTGTACTTGCCTAGGGTGTGCGATTATCAAATACTTTTCATGAGGGTATTGTGTGTTACAGAGTTAGAGTACGCTGATGAGGTGTTGAGGGGATATCGTAAGTGGTGACAGACGGTGCTACCAAATATCATATCATGTAGGGTAGAAGACGTCGTCCTGACTTTACTCAACCTCCATACATTATCAGCACCATCATCATGACTATCGTTATCATCATCAGCATCATCATCATCATCATCAGCATCATCATAATCTTTTTCTCATTTTTCATTCTGTCTTCTTCATCATCATCATCATCATCATCATCATCATCCTCAGCATCATCATCGTCATCATCAGCATCATCATCATCATCAGCATCATCATAATCTTCTTCTCATTTTTCATTCTGTCTTCTTCATCATCAGCATCATCATCATCATCATCATCATCATCATCATCACCATCCTCATCATCATCATCAGCATCATCATCATTTATACATCATCTTCTTTGTCGCCATCTGTTTCTTCCTCTTCTTCTTCTTCTTCTTCTTATTCTTCTTCTTCTTATTCTGTGTCCTCTCCTTCATCATCTTCTTCGCCATAATCTTCTTCTTCTTTATTGTTCTTTTTTTTCTTATTTCTCTCTCGTTACTAATCATAGGGTCACCGGTCCTTGACAGAAAGCCTGGACTCTTGAAGTGACGGTTTCTGTAGCAATCCACTTGACCTGATTAGACTGCTGGCTCCATGTACAACTCTCTGAAACTGCATTTATAAAAAACAGCTTGGGGACACAGAGATCCAATTATTCCCGTCCAAGTAAGGAGGCCTTAGATATCCGCTAAGAACATACCATCCCCTACCCGAATTCATAACCAGAAACCTACTGAGTGGAGTACCCTTTGAAGTATTACAAAAGCTTTAGACGCAACGCCCCTGGTATAATCATGCATTCTTTTTTTCTTTTTGTCCCCTTTTTTTTATGCTTTCGCCTTATTTCTCTAATCCCCAAGGCGGTGTCCTTGCACTGTGGTTTTTATTTTGCGCCTGTCGTCCCAGGGCATCCGACTTCAGCATACATTTTATGGAAGGTCCTGCTTCCTCATGCATTTTCTAAGGTTTTGCTTCCCCGGGGTAGCAGCCGGTGCTGTGATGGGGATCGAACCCAACACCTTCGTGTTGTGAGCCGTGCCACTTAACCACTAGGCCCCGTCGTCCCCATCGTGCATTCAAAAAGGGGAAGCACTATTTCCACGAATGACAGAGCGAGGGATAGAACTGCTTATTACAATAATATTGATTTCTGCAGATCTGTGCTATTCCTCTGTTCTGATTCAATGTGTCTGCTTGTGATTGGTTGGACACGATCTGTACCACGGGACCAACCAATTAATGTTTTAAATCTCTATTGATATTGTTGTTTCATCATTCTACTTGGCCAGTCTGCTCTGTTGCAGCTTGTTTTCCAGGACCACCGCGTGGAGGTGAAGAAGTGTATTGGCAGCTCTGGTTCTCAAGCCCTGACGCTAGCAGTCAGCTATGGGACGCAGGCCCTGACGCTAGCAGTCAGCTATGAGACGCAGTCCCTGACGCTAGCAGTCAGCTATGGTTTGCAGGCCCTGACGCTAGCAGTCAGCTAGCTATGGTTCGCAGGCCCTGACGCTAGCAGTCAGCTATAGTTCACGGGCCCTGACCCTAGCAGTCAGCTATAGTTCGCAGGCCCTGACGCTAGCAATCAGATATGGTTCGCAGGCCCTGACCCTAGCAGTCAGCTATGAGTCGCTGACAGATGCAGCTCATGCGCTGCTCGGCGTGCTGATCCTGAACATCGCTTCCATCACAGTCCGTCTGAAAGAAACTTGAACTGTAGCCAAATATTCAGCGTGCTCAAGATTTATGCTAAAGCATTCCTTGCCATATTGATGCCATCGTCTTCGTGGTCTGCTTCTGTCTCTCTTTCCTGTCACCATACTTCACATTACCGCTCTCTCAAGACCGTTGTGTCTTTTAATGTATTCAAAATATTACAATTTTCTCATTAAATTTATGAACCAAATGTGATACAAAAACGTCGGTTGAGTTGGCTGGGTCACAATATGAGAAATGAAGATCTTCTACAGAAGATACTAGAGGGCAAGATTTAAGGGAAGATAGGACTGGGGCGACCAAGACTCACCTTCGCATTTCAGGCATGCAGGGACATTACAATACGAACTTATGCTGTAATGAAGAGAACTGCAGAGGATATGGTCAAATGGAGAGATATGCTCAGACAACCTTACAACCAGTCTCAGGATCAACCAGAGGATATGGTCAAATGGAGAGACATGCTCAGACAACCTTACAACCAGTCTCAGGATCAACCAGAGGATATGGTCAAATGGAGAGACATGCTCAGACAACCTTACAACCAGTCTCTGGATCAACCAGAGTAGATGGTAAAATGGAGAGACATGCTCAGACAACCTTACAACCAGTCTCAGGATCAACCAGAGGATATGGTCAAATGGAGAGACATGCTCAGACAACCTTACAACCAGTCTCAGGATCAACCAGAGGATATGGTCAAATGGAGAGACATGCTCAGACAACCTTACAACCAGTCTCAGGATCAACCAGAGGATATGGTCAAATGGAGAGACATGCTCAGACAACCTTACAACCAGTCTCAGGATCAACCAGAGGATATGGTAAAATGCAGAGACATGCTCAGACAACCTTACAACCAGTCTCTGGATCAACCAGAGGATATGGTAAAATGGAGAGACATGCTCAGACAACCTTACAACCAGTCTCAGGATCAACCAGAGGATATGGTCAAATGGAGAGACATGCTCAGACAACCTTACAACCAGTCTCAGGATCAACCAGAGGATATGGTCAAATGGAGAGACATGCTCAGACAACCTTACAACCAGTCTCAGGATCAACCAGAGGATATGGTCAAATGGAGAGACATGCTCAGACAACCTTACAACCAGTCTCAGGATCAACCAGAGGATATGGTTAAATGGAGAGACATGCTCAGACAACCTTACAACCAGTCTCTGGATCAACCAGAGGATATGGTCAAATGGAGAGACATGCTCAGACAACCTTACAACCAGTCTCAGGATCAACCAGAGGATATGGTCAAATGGAGAGACATGCTCAGACAATCTTATAACCAGTCTCAGGATCAACCAGAGGATATGGTCAAATGGAGAGACGTGCTCAGACAACCTTCAAACCAGTCTCCGGACATGATCCGGCCTGCCGAGAGCAGCGCTCAAAGCACGAGCTCTGTAGCTCCAGTGATGAACGCAGGGACCTCCAGGGAAAAATTGAACCAACCGCCACAGCTTTAAGTCAAACCCCGACCGTCTAAACACAAGGCACATGGCTTGAACGCTCCACCGAGTCTTACAGAGTGGCTATGATGAAAGCGACGCTCTTCAAATGTCCTACAACATGATGATGATGCATTCTCTTCTATCTTTATTTTCCCTTTACCTTTACATTATCTTCACTCGTTATCTAGTATCATTCGAGTGGTGCAGGAGTTCATAAGAATAGGTCCAAGTTATCCTCCCACGCACGTTGTAAGAACCGACTTAAGATGGATGTGCATGGAAATTGCAACTTCATCATGCAAAACTATTGCTAACAGAAAGCCTCACTACAGATGCTCGGATTCGGGCTTCATGCCAAAAGGCGTAGATATCGCAGCCTCGCTGTAAACAACATCACAACATCATAACATCACAACATCATAACATCACAACATCCCAACATCACAATATCAGAACATAATAACATCACAATATAACAACATCACACAATCATAACATCACAACAACACTTCCAGGATGAACTTCAAACAATAAGACGGAGATTATCAAATGACCAGCAACTGTGCTGGCCCTATGCTTCACCTGGAGCGACAAGACGAAAAATCAATATCATTTAGTTTTCTTTGGATCTACAGGATGCTTGTCACAAAGATCTCATTGTATTGATCTCTTTTTACCCTGATTTGATACAGAATCAGATCTAATTTCCATCGTTACCATTGATCGCACAACACCATTAGAACTACACAACTTTTTTTGTTTTTTGTTGTATTTTGCGTTCGCCTTATTTCTCATTTCCGCAAGGCTGTGTGCGTTGCACTGCGGTTTTTACTTTGCGCCTGTCGGCCCAGTGAATCCGACCGCGGCATACATTTTATGTAAGGGTCTGCTTCCTACTGCATTTTCTAAGGGTTTGCTTCCCCGGGGAAACGGCCAGTGTTGTGATGGGGATTGAACCCTGGACCTTTTGCGTTGTGAGCCGTGTCACTTAACCCCTAGCCCACGCCGTCCCCTGCTAAACCACTATTTGACAACATCACCACCAATAGAATGACACCATCACCCTTAAAACTGTTCCCTCATTAAAATAGCACAATCGCAATTGAAAAAAAAATTCACCACCACTAAAACGACACATCACCGACAAAACACCACCACTAAAAGATCACCGACCAAAACACCACCATTAAAACGTCACATCACCGACCAAAACACCACTACTAAAACGACACATCACCGACCAAAACACCACCATTAAAACGACACATCACCGACCAAAACAGCACCACTAAAACAACATATCACCGACCAAAACACCACAATTAAAACGACACATCCCCGACCACAACATCACCATTAAAACAACATATCACCGACCAAAACACCACCATTAAAACGACACATCCCCGACCACAACATCACCATTAAAACGACACATCACCGACATAAACACCACCATTAAAACGACATATCACTGACCAAAACACTATCATTAAAACGACACATCACTGACATAAACACCACCATTAAAACGACACACCAGGATTACAAGAATATCCCTGCCATTACAAGTACCTTAACACAATCTGCACCCTAATAAACTGGAACTAGATAGTACAGTGTAGACTGAGCAGTATAAAATGTGTTTACCTGCTCATCTTCTTTTGGACCGTAGGCAAGACCTGTGTCTGGAAAGCCCTCAGATCCATGGAGATCAGTTGATGTCCCGTCTTCTGGCTTGACTTCGTCATACTTCCCAGAATGCAAAACCCTAGATGACCTCTTCTCACGTGCCTCCAACATCTACCCGACACATCCGTGCCTGGGGACAAGGGAGGTAATCAGAGAGGATGAAGAGGTCCAGCCCAACGGAAAAGTCTTTAAGAAAGTAAGATGTTATATTTGTTTCGTGAAGTACGTGTCCAGTCTTGTGTTTTGCTCATATTCTTCTTCTTCTTCGTCCTCTTGATTTTGTCTAAGCTGTTTGTCCAGAAATTTTTTTTTTTTTGTGCGTTCGTCTTATTTATTTATCAATTTCCCAAGCCGGTATGCGTTGCAATGTGGTTTTTATTTTGCGCCTATCGGCCCAGTACATCTGACTTCAGCATGCATTTTATGGAAGGGTCTGCTTCCTCCTGCATTTTCTAAGGGTTTACTTCCCTGTTGTAGTTGTGGTAGCGGCCGGTGCTGTGATGGGGATCGAACCCAGCACCTTCGGTTTGTGAGCCGTGTCACTTAACCACTAGTCCACGCCGTCCACATGAAAAGCACGTATGAAACATTGTATCACAGTCTTAGGCGAGGCTGCGGTATCTACGCATCTCAGCATATCTGGTTTCAGCATTGCATTTTTGAAACGGGATTGCCTTCCGTCTTCGATCCTAATTGTTTTAGCCAACCGACACTAGTGCATCCTGTTTCTAGGGCCGACACATGAAGCAGAATAGGGTTCTGATCAGCTCTGCTTCGCCGACCCTGATGCCAGCGTCCAGCTATTAATCGCTGGCTATTGTCGTCTCATTTTCTGTTATTCTCTTCCATTCTATGCATGTCGTAAAAACAAATTATAAACGGTTGTTCACAGGACTGCAGCATCATTATGTTAAACAAAGAGCTACAGGCACCAATGGTGCAAGAAAAACGGACTTTCAGGGTCTATAAAAGAGAAGAATTTGAGGTACTATAATCAAGGGAAAAGATAAATTAGACTATAACTATTTTGTTTTCTTCAAAATGCAGCCGCCTAATTTTTTTATTTTGGATTGCTTTCGCCTTAATTGTTTATTCCCCAAGGCGGTGTGCGTGCACTGTGCTTTTACTGTTGCGCCTGTCAGCCCAGTGCATCCGACTTCAGCGTGAGTGGCTTAATAAAACAAGAGGTCATAGCTACAAATTAATTAAAGAAAGGTCCAGATTAGCTATTAGGAAATATTTTCTTAGTCACAGAGTGGTGAATGCTTGGAATGCATTGCCACGGGAAATAGCGGATGCAGTGCCAATTCTTCTTCTTCTTCTTCTTCTTCTTCTTCGTTCGCAATCTCCCGCTAACAAACCCTGAAAGAGCTTAAATAGCAGAATTTAGTCCAGAGAACGGAATGCGTTGTGTCGTAGTTTACAGCTTGGCTGCGATATTTGCACCTTTCGGTCCTACACATCCAACTATAGCAAGCATTTTTTGAATACCGGATTAGCATTTCCTCTTCAATCCCTTCTCCTTAGCCAGTCTGCCCTGCTGCAGCCTGTTATCCAGGATCACCGCGTGGAGGTGTCGAAGGGTCTTGGCAGCTCTGTTTCGCTTGCCCTGACGCTAGCAGTCAGCTATGGGTCGCTGACCACTGCAGCTCGTGCGCTGCTCAGCTCTGTTTCGCTGGCCCTGACGCTAGCAGTCAGCTATGGGTCGCTGACCACTGCAGCTCATGCGCTGCTCAGCTCTGTTTCGCTGGCCCTGACGCTAGCAGTCAGCTATGGGTTGCTGACCCCTGCAGCTCGTGCGCTGCTCAGCGTCTCGCAGTGCCAATTGATACCTTTAAGAATGGTTATTTTTAAATCAAGTGATAGTAAAATAAACTGCTTGTATACAGACTATGCAGTCTTCTAAACCAGTATTAAGATGTTAAGTTAAGAGTACATTCGCACTTTGAAACTGACTTTCCTCATGGATGTGAACATGATGTTTCTACTGTGAAAAAGGATGTACAGTGGAGAACATTAAAACAAAAAAATTAATAGAACCGCCTTCAGTGCACTTGGACGTACCCATATCCGCTCAGTTCCTCTTATTGCCCCATAGCGTCCCCATCTCCGCTCAGTCCCTTTCATTGCCCCATAGCGTCCTTATCACCGCTCAGTCCCTCTCATTGCCCCATAGCTTCCCCATCTCCGCTCAGTCCCTTTCATTGCCCCATAGCGTCCCCATCTCCGCTCAGGTTCTCTCATTGCCCCATAGCGTCCCCATCTCCGCTCAGTCCCTCTCATTGCCCCATAGCGTCCCCATCTCCGCTCTGTACCTCTCATTGCCCCATAGCGTCCCCATCTCCGCTGAGTCCCTCTCATTGCCCCATAGCGCCCCCATCTCCGCTCAGTCTCTCTCCTTGCTCCATAGCGTCCACATCTCCGCTCAGTCCCTCTCATTGCTCCATAGCGTCCGCATCTCCGCTTAGTCCCTCTCATTGCCCCATAGCGTCCCCATTTCCGCTCAGTCCCTTTCATTGCTCACAGTGCAGACGACAGAACACAAACTCAATAGGTCAAGCGACAGCTCTACAATTTCCCCCTGACATCGTCTGTTATCCCTTTACAGCTGAGTCGACTAGAAGAAGCGGTCATTCCATGAAAAAAAACAGCGGTATGTCTAATCTGTCAAACTGAGCACAACTGGATTTGAACCCGGAACCATGGTATTCTATATCAAACTCATAAACTCTTGGCCACCGAACCCCATAAGTGTACGCAGAGCAATGATGACGTAATAAAAGACCCTATTTGAATTGTCTGAACAGTTGGTCCTGGGTTCTTACCAATGGGAAACTTACACAGAAGTAGATACTAGAATCAACAACTTTGGCAGTGGCTTATCTGCACTGGGTCTAAAGCCACGATCAAGACTGGTCATCTTTTCCGAGACAAGAGCTGAATGGATGATCTCAGCTCAGACTGCCTTCAGGTACAACTTCCCAGGTGAGTTGCGTATTCTTGATACAGATCAGACCGCCTTCAGGTACAACTTCACAGGTGAGTTGCGTTTTCTTGATACAGCTCAGACCGCCTTCAGGTACAACTTCCCAGGTGAGTTGCGTATTCTTGATGTCTTGTCTGGTATTACTGACAGTAGCATTTCATCACAGAACATTTATCACATTAGCTGTTGGATAAAGACTTTATGTAAGAACATGAATTGTGTTCTCTGTCATTATTTTGGGGGAGAGTAGACTAACGTCTGAACAGGTGAGGAGAGGAGACTTAACGTCTTGCCAGGTGGGGAGAGTAGACAAACGTCTTGCCAGGTGAGGAGAGGAGACTTAACGTCTGGTCAGCCAAAATACACTGATTAGACACGTTAGTCAGGGTCAGGTAAAATTTACTGGCTGGAACCCCACACAGACTGGCTACCGACTGGGAGATCGATGTAATCCTTGTAGTACTGAGCGATACGCAGATGAAGCCAGACATCGCACAACCGCCTGGAGGACAACGGTCTACCTTCATCAGCACGCTCGGGATGTAAGGAAAGCTACTGCAACTTGCCACTTAACGATCTTCTCAGGGCACACGAAGGAGTAAACACACTCATCATGGGCATTAAACAGCAACCACAACCACAACAACCACAACAACCACAACGACAACAACCACACCAACCACAATAACAACAGCCACAACAACTACAACATTAACAACCACAACAACAGCAACTACAACAACAACAACAATAACCACAACAACCACACCAACAACAACAACAATAACAACCACAACAACAACAACCACCACAACAACAACAGCAACAACCACATCCACAACAACAACAGCCACAACAACAACAACAACAACTTTAATCGTTCTAATGTGAAGGTAAAACGTAATCTGTGTTAACTTTTTATTTACCTGTCCGTCTACATTTGCCATTAAGCGTCGCTGGAAGTTTCTTTGGTTATATATATGTTTCAACAGTTGTTCGCCTGTGTCGTTGTAGGAAGTGTTACATTTTTTTGATGTGGAGGACAAAATAGTGCAGAAGAGATATGTTTGTTACTCACAATGTTGCGAGGCAGCGTGACCTAGGAGTGAAACGTCCATTTCACAAACCCACCACACCTGATTCGAATTTCGCTGTCTACAGTTTAGCAGACACGGGCGTTATTTATCGGTGTGATCGCTCCTCAGCGTTCGGAAAGTAATTGCAACCTATCGTACTGCCAACAAACTTTTAACAATCAAAATTGTTGCTGCTTGTAAGAGGCTACGTTCTGCAAATAACATGTTACTTACATACATGTCTATCCATACACAACACGGTCTTCCTCGTGACTTGTAGCCAGAACTTCTTGTGCTGTAAGCTTTCAGTAGTACTTGGTTAGACTGCATTCTCATGAGTAGACAACCCATCTTAATCTGTCTTGAAATGAATTCAGAAAAAGGTGTAGTTCTTCCCCACCCCCCACCCCCCTCTTTTCTTAAGCCGCCATTTCTTATTTGATCTCACCTGGTAAGACCAATCACTTTTCTTAGACATTTCATTTCCCTCATTGTAATATTTGCAAACCCGATTTCCTGCAGACTTTCTGGAAAGGAAGTAGATTTTAGCTGTGTCTCCATTCTCCTACTGTATCTGAAAAGAAAGGATGGTATTATCTATATTTGACTTATCTAGTCGTATCATAGATGAACGACAAACTCAGATGTACTGTGTACATGATGCGCACGTAAAAGAACCCTCGGCGGTTGGAAATAAAAGCAGCTATTAACCGCTGTCCAGGCATTCATTATAAAGCAACGCTGTTCCTACCTTAAAGGTGGTCTACATGCCAAAGGACGCGCGTTGCTATCCCGCAAAAGTACAACAGGTCAATCCGCTGTTTGTATGCACGCTCGATTGTAAGAATATACAAAGACCTGTACACCTCCATGAATTGAAGAGCAACAACTAAGAGAAGCGATATTAGAACTATCTAGGGGATCAAGATGCTGAGCAGCGCAAGAGCTGCAGTAGTCAGCGACCCATAGCTGACTGCTAGCGTCAGGGCCAGCGAACCATAGCTGCCAAGACCCTTCTACACCTCCACGCGGTGATTCTGGATAACAGGCTGCATCAGGGCAGACTGGCTAAGGAGAAGGGATCGAAGAGGGAATGCTAACCCGGTACTCAAAATGTGCTTGCTGAAGTCGGATGTGATGGACCGAAAGGTGCAAATATCGCAGCCAAGCTGTAAACTACGACACAACGAATTCCGTTCTCTGGACTACATTCTGCGACTTAAGCCCTTTCAGTGTTTGGTAGTGGAAGATTGAAAACGACCGAAGAAGAAGAAGAAGAAGAAGAAGAAGAAGAAGAAGAAGAAGAACTATCTAGGCGCATACAACGAAAGAAACTGAAAACGAGCAACCACAGAACAAAGTCACACCACAAATATATTGTGTAATCTGTCATATTTGCCATGCTGTTATTTATACTTGGACATAACATACTTATATGTTTGACCTTGACCCACTTACTCTTGCAGTGGTTACGATGTATGCGACCCTGGGCATCGATGCCCTGATACATGGGATTAATGAGACTGACGTCACCATTGCCCTTACTAGCTTTGATCTTCTGTTCAAGTTTCAGGTGAGAAATTGAATTAAGTTTCATTTAAGTTTTACGCATTATCTTGAAAGTTTGAAAGTAAACAGTTGTAGTTATTAAACTGCATGTGTCTTTCATATTAACAATTTTTTTTTTACGTTCACCTTGTTTCTCTATTCGTTGTGGGTTGCACTGTGGTTTTTATTTTGCGCCTGTCGACCCAGTGCATTCGACTTCAGCATGCATTTTCTAAGGGTTTGCTTCCCCGGGGTAACGGCCGGTGCTGTAATGTGGATCGAACCCAGCACCTTCGGTTTGTGAGTAGTGTCACTTAACCACTAGCCCACGCCTTCCCCGTATCTTTCAAATGACCTTGGTAATATCTAAACAATATAGGCAAATGAATGTGATCATCAATGGAGGAATAATCGAACAAGTTCTGGCAGTGACATATTTGGGGCAAGCTATAATAGAAGATGTCCACAATGAGATAGCAATTAAGACAAGAATTACGATGACAAAAAGAGACCTTCAGAGAAAAACAGAAATTGTTAACCTCAAACAATATCAGGATAGAGCTGAGGAAAAGGATAATCACCAATCAAATATGGCCGATGGTACTGTATGGGGGTGAAACATGGACTTAAGCGAAGAAGGAAGAAAAAAACTTGAAAGTGTTTGAAATGTGGTGCTACCGTAGAATGGAATGAGTGAGTTGGACAGAAAAAAGATCCAATGACAATATACTCAATGACGTGGCGCACAAAGACAAATTTTGCATTTGATACAAAAACGTCGGTTGAGTTGGCCTGGTCACAATATGAGACTTGAAAGTCTTCTACAGAAGGTATTAGAGGGCAAGATTCAAGGGAAGAGAGGACTGGGGCGACCAGGACTCACCTTTACATCTCAGGCATGCAGGGACATTAAAGTACCAACTTATGCTGCAATTAAAAGAGCTGAAAATGTTAGGGTCACATGGAAAGACGTACACAGACAACCTTCCAACCAGTCTCATAACTGATCCACCAGAGGATAGGGTCAAATGGAGAGACATACTCAGACAACCTTCCAACCAGTCTCAGAACTGATCAACCAGAGGATAGGGTCAAATGGAGAGACATACTCAGACAACCTTCCAACCAGTCTCAGAACTGATCAACCAGAGGATAGGGTCAAATGGAGAGACATACTCAGACAACCTTCCAACCAGTCTCAGAACTGATCAACCAGAGGATAGGGTCAAATGGAGAGACATACTCAGACAACCTTACAACCAGTCTCAGGACTGATCAACCAGAGGATAGGGTCAAATGGAGAGACATACTCAGACAACCTTACAACCAGTCTCAAGACTGATCAACCAGAGGATAGGGTCAAATGGAGAGACATACTCAGACAACCTAACACATGTGTGGGTGACAGATTGATGTCTTCCAATGACCGCCTGTTAAAAGACGACACAGAAATAGAGAACTCAATAATGCACAGATTGCAGAACTTTGCAATCATGCGCGGGTCTAGTGGAATCTGGCACATGACAGGACACGGGTCTAGTGCAATCTGGCCCATGACAGAACGCGGGTCTAGTGGAATCTGGCCCGTGACAGAACGCGGGTCTAGTGGAATCTGGCCCATGACAGGACGCGAGTCTAGTGGAATCTGGCCCATGACAGGACGCGGGTCTAGTGGAATCTGGCCCATGACAGGACGTGGGTCTAGTGGAATCTGGCCCGTGACAGAACGCGGGTCTAGTGGAATCTGGCCCATGACAGGACGCGGGTCCAGTGGAATCTGGCCCATGACAGGACGTGGGTCTAGTGGAATCTGGCCCATGACAGGACGCGGGTCTAGTGGAATCTGGCCCATGACAGGACGCGGGTCTAGTGGAATCTGGCCCACGACAGGACGCGGGTCTAGTGGAATCTGGCCCACGACAGGACGCGGGTCTAGTGGAATCTGGCCCATGACAGGACGCGGGTCTAGTGGAATCTGGCCCATGACAGGACGCGGGTCTAGTGGAATCTGGCCCATGACAGAACGCGGGTCTAGTGGAATCTGGCCCATGACAGGACGCGGGTCTAGTGGAATCTGGCCAATGACAGGACGCGGGTCTAGTGGAATCTGGCTCATGACAGGACGGAGTTGCAGTGTTATCAAGGAACGAGCTGCAGCAGCCATCAGCCACCATACCTTCGTCATTTACTGAGAAACTCTGAGGATCTACGTAAAGAACCCATTCATAATCAATATTGGTTCTACCTATCATATACGGGGAAGGAAGACTAAGGTTTGGTCAAGCAAAACATACTGATCAGACATGTTGGTCGGAGTCAGGCAAATCAAACTGATCAGACATGTTAGTCAGGTTCGGGCAAAACATACTGATCAGACATGTTAGTCAGGTTCGGGCAAAACAAACTGATCAGACATGTTAGTCAGGTTCGGGCAAAATATACTGATCAGATATGTTAGTCAGGTTCGGGCAAAATATACTGATCAGACATGTTAGTCAGGTTCAGGTAAAATAAACTGATCAGACATGTTAGTCAGGCAAAACCTACTGGACAAGACCTTCACCTCGGCTTCCTCGCAGCCCTTCCTGGAAACGGGCTGTATTTATGGCAGCCTGGCTAACAAGGTGAAGGATCGACGCGATCCCCGTAGTAGTGAGCGACACACAGATGAAGCGAAGTATAGCGCAACCGCCTGGATGACCCCGGTCGACCTTCATCAGCACGCTCTGGATGTGAGGAAAGCTACAACACGCCACTTAAAACGTCCTTATTAGGGCGCACAAAAGAGTAATCCTACTCATTGTGGGCATTCAACAACAACAACAACAACAACAACAACAGCAACCTATTATATACACAGACTGCATGCTTAAAGACTTCCAACTATATCCACCTGCAAATCCACAAAACATGGCACTATCTAAAATCCGAGTTTCGTTAAATCCGTGAGTAAAAAGGTCTCATGTCATTCGTGGAAAACTAGTTCTTTATGCGAGGCCGTGTTTTTATGTGGAGAAACTAAATTGAATGATACAAATGTATCATGTTATCTTCTAGAATGTTCTAAGATTGACGTAAGAGCTTTTGTGTTCTTCTAGAATGATCTTCCCTTCTTTTTCTTTTTTTCGTTCGTTCTTAATTCCCACTACCAAGCCATGAAAAGGGCTTCTGAATGTTCTGACATTCCTTAACATTTACCATCTTCTAGAATGTTTTATCTTCACCAACATTTCTCAACATCTTCTAGAATGTTCTGTCTTCACAAACATTTTTCAACATCTAGAATGTTCTGTCTTCACTTAACATTTCTCAACATCTGTTAGAAGGTTCTGTCTTCACCAACATTTCTCAAAATCTAGAATGTTCTGTCTTCACTTAACATTTCTCAACATCTTCTAGAATGTTCTGTCTTAACCAATATTTCTTAACATCTTTTAGAATGTTCTGTCTTTACCAATATTTCTTAACATCTGTTAGAATGTTCTGTCTTCACTTAACATTTCTAAACATCTTTTAGAATGTTCTGTCTTCACTTAACATTTCTCAATATCTTTTAGAATGTTCTGTCTTTACTAATATTTCTTAACATCTTTTAGAATGTTCTGTCTTCACTTAACATTTCTCAACATCTTTTAGAATGTTCTGTCTTTACCAATATTTCTTAACATCTTTTAGAATGTTCTGTCTTTACCAATATTTCTTAACATCTTTTAGAATGTTCTGTTTTCACTTAACATTTCTCAACATCTTTTAGAATGTTCTGTCTTCACTTAACATTTCTCAACATCTTTTAGAATGTTCTGTCTTCACTTAACATTTCTTAACATCTTCTAGAATGTTCTGTCTTCACTTAACATTTCTTTACATATTCTAGGAAGTTCTGCTCGAGACACCGAAAGTAACTCACGTGGTTGCAATGGGCTGTACCAAGCTACAGATAGTCAACGCCAAGCTAAAGGTCCCAGATGGTGTAGCCGTTCTATCCATGCAAGATGTTGAGGCTCTTGGAGCCGACCCTGCCAAAAGTAGGTCACTAGAGATGTCAAGTGTAATGTTTGTGTGAACTGTAAGGCGTTAAAACAGGGGTTCTTGTCCTGGGGAGGGGGGGGGGGGGGGGTTCAGGGTGCTAAGATAACGCCAGGGTCAGATACAACATACTGACATACAGGTAAATGTCGGAATTTGGCATTGAGCCGACCGGTCAATGTCCACATCTGGCATTGAGCCAACAGGTCAATGTCCAAATCTGGCATTAAGCCGATAGGTCAATGTCC
This sequence comes from Ariolimax columbianus, assembly GCA_036924085.1. NCBI lineage: Eukaryota > Metazoa > Mollusca > Gastropoda > Stylommatophora > Arionidae > Ariolimax > Ariolimax columbianus. Next base: position 33,927,765 of record JAVGWX010000021.1, on the reverse strand, counting down.
AAATCTGGCATTAAGCCGACAGGTCAATGTCCAAATCTGGCATTGAGCGGACAAGTAAATGTCCAAATCGTAAATAGAATAACATGTACGATTCTTACTTCCCCTATCCGTTGCACGTCATATAGCAGAGGTCAAGTGCTCATCCATCCTAAATCCTGCAAGGTTTGCCTCGAGCAGATATTCCATCATACATTCATGTGGTAGATTTGGACATGTCATGACGTGTTCTTGGTCCTGGACAACACCACACTAGCAAGTATCGTCGACGATGCATCCACATCTCCGCAGGTTGTTTCTGCATAGAGTTACCCTAGACCGAAGTCTATATAAGGTTCACCATATTGGCTATGTAAGATGCACCCTGGGGGTAGCAAGGTCTGGGCTGTACGTCCCGCTCGTTAAAGGAAAGTGAAGCGTCTGATATAGTCTCTCCTTTCCTGTTGTAGAGATCGCAGCTGCATTCACTGTTCGGATTGCCGGGCAAGAGCTTCCATGTCAATGACCTTTTCTACATTATTGTATGCCCCCACCTTCTTACAGAACCTGCTGTGGGGCGCGACGAGTACCTGGCAGTATAACTAGGCGGGCAGATTGGGTTCATTAGCTTTGGTTGACAGCCAATCTAAGAGAAGGTAAAGTCTGACTCTAAACCCAGGTAGACGAAGCTCGTTTGCCTGTTCAGGCAGTTCACCTTGAGAAGAAGAACTTTGATTTTAAACCCACAAGTCACAGAGAGTGCTAGCTAATTTTGGACGATGAGAGTATCATCGGATATCTCGAGTAACTAGCATATGCGGGCAACGATTCCACTACCCCGTGGAAACCTCGGGAGAGGGTAGGGCTACAGGAGTAAACCCAGACAGAAAATCCGAAGTGGTAGCACATGTTTTCGAAATTGGGAACTCATTCCAGCAGATCCTGCAGCTGTGCTGGTGCCAAATTGTCATGCTTTTCATTCCTTTAGATTACACCAGCGAGGCGTAGAGGGGGATCCTGCAGTTTGGGTTGGCCAGGGTCTCCTTATTCAGCGCCCAGGCTTGCGCCCTGAAGGGGCTACTCACAGGGCGCCACGCGCATGGTCTACAGAGACTGTAATGCATAAGGTGAGGAGACCGAAGTCTATTTAAGGTTCACCATATTGGATTAGTTCGGTGTGCTCTGGGTACAACCTACCGCAGCTTTATCCATGGGATCTGTTGCTTGTCCCGACATCTCTCGATCGGACGCTTTCCGGGACGTCTTTGGAGAGTCTGTTTTTCCTTGGCAACTCCGTCTAGACGTTTGTCTTCCCCAACCAGTGTCAGCACATTAGGTGTATTGGATCGTTGGTGAGTTGTTCTCTCTCGCAACCTCTGTTGCATCGCTTCTTCTGCTCAAATGTGGTGCTATTCCAAGTATCGAGTATATTTCTCCAATCGGTGTAGGTTTTAGGTACGAGGTCACGATTACTAAGTTCAGCTAGGAGATTGATTATCAAGAACATCTGTCGTGCCCGGCCCTTTTAAGAACTAATACGGCCGTTTCACGTGTATTCGAGTCTGTTACGCGATTTACTTCATTCTTCTTAGTTCCTAGTTTTTAGTTCTTAGTTACAAGTTTTTAGTTACTAGTTCTAAGCTCTTTGTTCCTAGTTCTTAGTTGCTAGTTCTAAGTTCTTAGTTCCTAGTTCTTAGTTCCTAGTTCTTGGTTATTAGTTTCTAGTTACTAGTTCATGGTTATTAGTTCCTAGTTCTTAGTTATTAGTTCTTAGTTCATAGTTCTTAGTTCCTAGTTCTTAGTTACTAATTTCTTGTTCTTAGTTCCTAGTTATTAGTTATACCAGTACTTAGTTCGACCAGTTCTTAGTCATTAGTTTTTAGTTCGACTAGTTCTTAGATCCTAATTCTTAGTTCTTAGTTTTCAGTTCGACCAGTTCTTAGTTCTTAGTTTGACCCGTTCTTAGTTCTTAGTTCCTAGTTCTTATTTGTTAGTTTGACCCGTTCTTCGTCAAGGGGTGGTCACCCCTGAGCGAGTCCCAACTCAAGATCCAGTCGTTTCTGTCGCAGGCGCATGACGTCCAGCGTGATAGTAGTCTGTCTGTTGTGGGGTCGTGAATTTGTACCTTTCTGGTGAATCTCGCCAGCAATTTGGGAGCCGTCCCCGAGGTCTCTTTTTGTCGCGCGAGTACCACATGGTGGTTATGGTACTCCATCTTTCATCTTGTCTTCTGGATATATGACCAGCCCAGCGGTGTTTCGAATGGTTGACGTACTGTAGGACATCCTTGATGTGTGACATTCTCCGGATGTTGCTATTGTGTAATTCGCTCTGCGGCTGTTGTCTGAGAGTTATGCCCACCAGACGTCTTTCAAGAGATGCGTGTGCTGTTCTCAGTTGGTTCTATGCTGCTTTGATTAGAGACCAGGTTTTGCTGCCATAGCAGAGCGCTGTCAAGACTACTGAGTCGAATATGTCCGCATGTAGTCTGGTGTCCTTAGTGGCGTCTGTTGCTGTCATGATAGAGTTGAAGGCTGCCCAGTCCGACCATTTCTGTCTAGCGATCTCAGGTTTTATGTTGTTCTCCATGTTGAGGACAAAACTCAAGATGCTCCGTGCGCATGGTCCATAGAAGCTGAGACGATGATAATGATGATGATGATGACTAAAAGAAACTACAAATTCGGCTTTGACCATTTGGACATTCACCTGTCGGATCAATGCCAGATCTGGACATTTATTTGTTGGATCAATGCCAGATTTAGATATTTACCTATCAGATCAATGCCAAATTTGAACATTTACCTGCTGTATCCATGCCTGATTTTGACTTTTATCTGTCGGCTCAATGCCAGATTTGGACATTTGCATGTTCTATCAACTATAGGTTTGGACATTTACCTGTTGTGAAAATGCTAGATTTGGACATTCCTCTGTTGTATCAATGAAAGATTTGGACATTTACATGTTGAATCAATGCTAGATTTAAACATTTACCTGTTGTATCAATGCCAGATTTGGACATTCATATGTTGTATCAATGAAAGATTTGGACATTTACATGTTGTATCAATGCTAGATTTGGACATTCATCTGTTGTATCAATGAAAGATTTGGACATTTACATGTTGTATCAATGCTAGATTTGGACATTTACCTGTTGCATGAATGCCAGATTTGGACATTCACCAATCAGCTCAATGCTAGATTGGTTAAATGTCGATTCGGCTACACATCTAATCAACTAAACGTGCGTGCCTAACTGTCCGCTTTGTTAAATGTCGAATTAACGAAAATTCAGTTCTGCTAAATGTCAGTTGGACTAAATCTCCTTTAGTGAAATGTCCTTCAGTGAAATGTCCTACAGTGAAATGTCCTACAGTGAAATGTCTTGCGGCAAGTGACCGCGAGAGTAGCGGCGACCTACAGCTATAGCATGGACATGGGTTATCTTTCTTTCACACAAACTTACACACATTGTCTCCCCTGACAGAGACCAGTCCGGAGAAACCACAGCTGGATGATACAGCGGTCATTATGTACACTAGCGGATCAACTGGCGTACCTAAAGGTAAGCAATGCCCTATACAATATTTGTTGACATGTCACCTTCGTCATTGCATAATTTACTTTACTATCCTTACTATTGTTGTCATTATTCTCATAGATCTACTTTCAGGGCTCACAGTTTGATGTTTCTGTTGGTGACAATTAACAATATCGTAAAGTGAATGTGGAATGTAATGTTGTCTAATGTGGCAGAGTTCGACGTGATACTGTTTGACGTGGCACTGTTTGATGTTTCTGTTGGTGACAATTAACAATATCGTAAGTTGAATGTGGAATGTAATGTTGTCTAATGTGGCAGAGTTCGACGTGATACTGTTTGACGTGGCACTGTTTGATGTTTCTGTTGGTGACAATTAACAATATCGTAAGTTGAATGTGGAATGTAATGTTGTCTAATGTGGCAGAGTTCGACGTGATACTGTTTGACGTGGCACTGTTTGATGTTTCTGTTGGTGACAATTAACAATATCGTAAGTTGAATGTGGAATGTAATGTTGTCTAATGTGGCAGAGTTCGACGTGATACTGTTTGACGTGGCACTGTTTGACATGGTACTGTTTGACGTGGCACTGTTTGACATGGTACTGTTTGACGGGGCACTGTTTTACGTAATACTGTTTGACGTGGCACTGTTTGACTTGATACTGTTTGACGTGGCATTGTTTGAAGTGGCACAGTTTGACGGGATACTGTTTAACGTGGCACTGTTTGTCGTGATACTGTTTGACGTGGCACTTTTTGACTTGATACTGTTTGACGTGGCATTGTTTGAAGTGGCACAGTTTGACGGGACACTGTTTGACGTGATACTGTTTGACGTGGTACTTTTTGACTTGATACTGTTTGACGTGGTACTGTTTGACGTGGCACTGTTTGACGTGATACTGTTTGACGTGGTACTTTTTGACTTAATACTGTTTGACGTGGCACTGTTTGACGTGATACAGTTTGACATGGCACTGTTCGACGTGATACTGTTTGACGTGTCATTGTTTGATATGACATTTGTTAGACGTGACACCGTTAGACGTGGTACTGTTCGACGTGACACTGTTTGACGTAGCACTGTTTGACCTGATACTGTTTGACGTGGCACTGTTTGATGGGGCACTGTTTGAATGACACGGTATTACGTGATATTGTTTGACGTGACATTATTTTACGTGATACTGTTTGGCGTGGCATTGTTTGACGTGACACAGTTGATGTTTGAGGACAGGTTAAACTGTTTGCAAAGTCTGTGTTCAGCTAAGATTTTCTCACTTGTCTGTGTTTGCACCTTCCTAGGTGTGATTATATCCCACAGGAATTTCATGTGTGGAACATCTGGGCAAATTCAGAGGATCCCAGGACTTGGGTGAGTTGTTTTGGTTAAATCAGAAATGATATTTGACTTACTATATGGTGTCGCTGACTGAATTTTGTAGAATGTCATCTTACTAGTCATTTGTAGGCATGACTGAATATAGCATGATAAGCAGTAGCCCTATAAGTCATGACTGAATATAACATGATAAGCGGTAGCCATTTGAAGTCATGACTGAATATAGTATGATAAGCAGTAGCCCTTGACACTCATGACTGAATATAACATGATAAACAATAGCCCTTTGCAGTAATGACTGAATACAGTATGATAATCAATAGCCCTTTGAAATCATGACTGAATATACCATTATAAGCAGTAGCCCTTTTCAGTCATAGCTGAATATATTATTATAAGCAGTAGCCCTTTGAAGTCAAAGCAGTAGCCCTTTGCAGTCATGACTGAATAAAGTATGATAATTAGTAGCCATTTTAAGTCATGACTGAAGATAACATTATAAGCAGTAGCCACTTTGCAGTCATGGCTGAATATCGTATTATAAGCAGTAGCCCTTTGAAGTCATGGCTGAATATAGAATGAGGGTTGTTCTCTAATACAAAGATGAACAACAACAAAAACAACAACAGTAAAAACAGCAACAAAAACACAGCATGGCAAAAATCTGCAGCAACAAAAGCCATTAGAGACACAGTTGCGACAGCAATGGCAACAGGAACATCAACAACAAAAACAACAAAAAACAACAAAATCACAAAAAAACACATAACAACAAAATAGCAACAACAGCAAAAACTAAACAAGAGAAAAGTAACATCAAAAACAAGCAAACAACAACAAAACCAACAACAACCAAAGACAACAACAGAAAAACAACAGCTAAAACAACAACAATAAACAAAACAATAAAATTAGCAGCAACAACAACAAAAGCCATACCAGACTTAGGCAGCGCTAAAACGCTCATCTCCATGAACAAGACTGCCCATCCGAGCTGACTACACGACTGTTAAGTGTAAGAGTACATCATATTCTACAACAAATGTTGGCTATGGGACATGTGTACACAATGCCATTCAATAGTTAGTCTGTGCTGGTCTGCTGGTAAGCATCGCAGTCGGCACTGATCTACTGGTAAGCGTCAAAGACAATGTTTTATCGATGATGCCAATACGATGTGAACAGGATGTTAACACTTAACTCAAATGTGAAAAAATTTGCTTCCAGAAACCAAGATACCTATGTTGGTTACCTACCTTTGGCTCATGTCCTGGAGCTGTGTGCAGGTAAAATGTATTTTCGATTAACACCTTTCTGGTCAGTAGAACTCCTGGGCCACTCAAGATATGTCTAAATGATATTGCTCTTCAACAGGTCCATGAGTTCAAGTATTTGGGCAGTATTTTTTTCGGCAGACGGTAGGATCGACAGGGAAATCGAGACTAGGTGTCAGAAAGTAGCTGCGGTGACTTATCAGCTCTCCCCAGTGCTTAGACGCCCCAGCATTAGCTTGATAACAAAGAAACAGCTGATCAACAGTAAATTTATGCCGACTCTGTGCTACCAGTGAAAAACATGGCCTCTGTCAAAAGCGCGCGAGAGGAGAATTTTGACTTGTAAAATGAAGTGTTTGAGGAAAGTCATCGGTGTTACCAGAAGAGACAGAATGCGGAACGACGACATTCTAGTATGGTTGGCACTACGTCTCGTGTTGAATACTTTTTTAGGCTGAAAATAAGTTGGTTTGGTCATCTCATGATAATGCACACCCATCAACTTTCACTGATGACTTACAATGCTGGTAGATCTGGCTACAGGGCAAGGGAGCGGCCGCGAGGTAGGTAGATAGATAACATTAGAGTGATTGTGCATCGAGAAGGGCAGACATTGACCGACACAACGCACTTGGCGCAGGACAGACGACTTAAGCTCCTCACGACGCTTAACGGCACAAGTGGAAAGAAAACTAACTTACATTTCTGGCAGATTCTTTCTCCTTATGTCCACTGCATAACTTCTCTATCAACGGTAAATAATTTGTACGTTAGGATAATGACTATGATGATGATGATGATATGGTCGATATGTGTGGCTGGTAGCTCTTGGCGGTCCAATGTCCCCAGGACAAACACACATCGTCCTCAGTTGGAGTTCATATAAAGCTTGAGTCTTAGAGGTATCATGGTTTTGAAGGGGATGGTATGGACGCATACTTTGATTATCCTCAAAGGAACGCAGTGTCTCGGTGCTCCAGGATTGTAACGTCCTGTCAGGGACGTAGCACGCCCATCTGGGTCGGCCATCTCATCATTCAGCCATGCTAGCTCATGTGTAGTGACGCTACATCTGGTATTCCCAGCCACCTAGGGATCGTCACAAAGAGGCAGAGATGCAATGTCGGCCGGTTATCATCTCTTCGTCATCCATGGGGATAATTAGATGAAGAGATAAGACTGCAGTGGAAGTAGATTGGTGCAGTTCAGAGCGTTTACCACTCGCCGATTGATACTGTAGCTCCACCTGTAGGACTCCACCTGCTCATTAGCCTCTTAAGTGAGTGAGCAAGTCCAGGTAGCAGTAAAAAAGACAAATGCAATGTTAGGTATGATAACAAGAAATATTGAACATAGGAGCAAGGAAGTGATAGTCAAACTCTATAAAGCATTAGTTAGAGCTAGATTAGAGTACTGTGTTCAGGTGGGGAGTCCTTGAATTGGAAGTCTACAGTGAGCATATTCTTTTACACGAGTGTCCCTGAGGTGAACTCTAGCCTTTACATGTAGGAATTACAATTAGGCAGAGCGACTGGAATATATCAGGACCTTGACATTAACAGACCTCCCCCTGCTGTTACTCGTTTTATCGATCCTCTTCCCTGAGCGATTAGCTTATGTGGGCTCTAGATAATAGTACTAGGGTCTTTCACGTCCGCCTCTGGTAGAAACTAACTATGTATGTGATTTTTCTGTCCGCCTCTGGTAGAAACTAACTATGTATGTGATTTTTCTGTCCGCCTCTGGTAGAAACTAACTATGTATGTGATTTTTCTGTCCGATTCTGGTAGAAACTAACTATGTTAATGGCTTTTCTGTCCGCCTCTGGTAGAAACTAACTATGTATGTGATTTTTCTGTCCGCCTGGTAGAAACTAACTTTGTATGTGATTTTTCTGTTCGCCTCTGGTAGAAACTATCTATGTATATGGCTTTTCTGTCCGCCTCTGGTAGAAACGAACTATGTGTGTGATTTTTCTGTCCGCCTCTGGTAGAAACTAACTATGTATGTGATTTTTCTGTCCGCCTCTGGTAGAAACTAACTGTATATGGCTTTTCTGTCCGCCTCGGGTAGAAACTATCTACGTATGTGGTTTCCTCTGGACCAGAGTGGTGAACGTGACGCTTCAGGAGGTCATAAATGTCTTGTGCTGAGCTAAAACAATTCGTAGTACCATATCAAGCTTACCATCGCTACCACCATATGGCCCTTCAACTATCTGAACGATCAAATGATGAATGTGTCTGACTTGTCATTCTCCACAGAAGTATCGTGTCTCGCCTTGGGTACCAGGATCGGATATTCATCTCCTACAACACTCACTGACAAGGTGGGTACTACCTGGACATCATGTCTGAGTTCACTGCAGGTTTGACGGCATGCTTTATCTTAAAACGAAGAATCAGGATCAAGATGCTGAGCAGCGCATGAGCTGCAGTGGTTAGCGACCCATAGCTGACTGCTAGCGTCAGGGCCAGTGAAACATAGCTGCCAAGACCCTTCTACACCTCCACGCGGTGATCCTGGATAACAGGCTCCAACAGAGCAGACTAGCTAAGAAGAAGGGATCGAAGAGGGAATGCTAACCCGGTACTCAAAAAATGCTTGCTGAAGTCGGGTGTGTTGGACCGAAAGGTGCAAATATTGCAGTCAAGCTGTAAACTACGACACAACGCATTCCGTTCTCTGGACTGCATTCTGCTACTTGGTAGCGGGAGATTGAGAATGAACGAAGCCAAGCCAAACGAAGTATCGGGACCAGTAAACTCCACGAGAAGAGTAGAGTGACAACATGGGTGTATCCAACCCTTGTGGAGAACAAACTGTATGGCAACAGAAGAAACCTTAGACAAACCACCACATGTAGAATGAAAATAGACGTGGTTCGTTGTGGAATAGTCCGTGTGAGGAGCAGATAAGTCTAAAAAGTACCATCAAGTTTAAGCGGGAAAAAGATGTGATTATTTGAGGGAAATGGATGTGATTATTTTAGGGAAAAAGATGTGATTATTTGAGGGAATGGATGTGATTATTTTAGGGAAAAAGATGTGATTATTTGAGGGAAATGGATGTGATTATTTGAGGGAAATAGATGTGATTATTTGAGGGAAATGTATGGCGACATGAGAGGGCTTAAACATACCACACATTAATGAGATAAATAGATGCTATTATTTGAAGGTAAATATGTGATTGTTTGAGGGAAATTGATTATCTGGGTTACATAGATGTGATTATTTGAAGGAAATTGATTATTTGGGGGGTGGGGGGGGATGATTTGAGGGAAATTAATTATTTATGGACAAAGATGTGATTATTTGATGGAAATAGATATGTTTATTTGTAGCAAAAACTGTATGGCGACACAAAAAGCCCTAAACATCACATCAAGTTTATGCAGAAAATAGATGTGATTGTTTTGAGAGAAATAGATGTGATTATTAGAGATGAATAGATGTGATTATTTGAGGGAAATAGATATGTTTATTTGAGGCATAAACTGTATGGCGACGCGAGAAGTCCTAAACATACCACCATGTTTATGAAAAAAGATGTGATTATTAGAGAGGAAAAGATGTAATTATTAGAGGGGAAAATGTGGTTATTTAAGGGAAAACTTGGATGGTAAGAGAATTTTAGATATCGCCACGTTTGTGTGGGAAATATGGGTTTTTCAAGGAAGTAGAAATTATTATTTAAGAGTAATCGAACACTAATAATAACAAGATCGGTACATTCTTGCTGAATGCTGATATGAGGTCGATATATTCTTGCTGAATGCTGATATGAGATTGATACATTCTTGCTGAATGCTGATATGGGTTCGATACATTCTTGCTGAATGCTGGTATGAGATTGATACATTCTTGCTGAATGCTGATATGGGTTCGATACATTCTTGCTGAATGCTGATATGAGATCGATACATTCTTGCTGAATACTGATATGTGTGGCTGTTTCAGTCTACAAGAATCAAGCGAGGTTGTCCAGGAGATGTCACAGTGCTTCAGCCAACTCTGGTGGCGGCTGTGCCTGTAAGTAGTGACCTCTAGATTTAAGACGAATTTTCTGATAAAATGGTTGTCTTTCATAAATTTGTGTCTTAGAAATTCAAACATTACGGGCCTTTGAAAGCATACTTACATGGAGCAGGATCAGGAGTCGAACTTCGGGAATTTGTAAGTCTAGCCCGGTGGCACGACCATACTCGAAAGGGGACCGGAGAAGACCTAAAACGCACAGTCTTATTCGTGCACCTGACCTGGCTAGAAACGTTGCATCAGTTAAATGAAGACGAAGAAAAAGGTACTGTTGAAACTGAAAGACACTACCTTTTGGTCTACCTGGCGAGCAGTAGTGTCGGATCTGCTTACAAAAACAATAACGCAACAATTATATTATTATCTGGGAATCAGTGTCAGCGATCAGTAGCTGGCCAAGAACTCCTATTCCGTCTCCACATGCCGTCCCTGGAAACAGGCTGCACTAGGGTAGTCTGGTGAAGAGCTAAGGATATCTTAGTGGGAAGACAACACGGTGCTAGAGAACATAGCTGAAATCAAATGTGTTGGATCGAAGAGCGCAGTAATCGCAGCCTCGCTGTAAACTACCACGCAACGATACAACGTCCTTTTCAGGACGAGCGTGGAAGAAAGAAGAAGAAGAATATGAATAACATTGTCTAGTTATTGCGTCTCTTTGTGTACTAGTCTCTGTGTGTACTAGTCTCTGTGTGTACTAGTCTCTCTGTGTACTAGTCTCTGTGTGTACTAGTCTCTGTGTGTACTAGTCTCTGTGTGTACTAGTCTCTGTGTACTAGTCTCTGTGTGTACTAGTCTCTGTGTACTAGTCTCTGTGTGTACTAGTCTCTGTGTGTACTAGTCTCTGTATATACTAGTTTCTGTGTGTACTAGTCTCTGTGTACTAGTCTCTGTGTATATCAATTCTCTGTGTGTACCATTTATCTGTGTGTACAATTTCTCTGTGTGTACACCTTCTCTGTCTGTACTGCTATTCTGTGTCTTCTTCTTCTATGTATGTACCATTTCTCTCGCTGTACAACTTTTCTGTCTGTACTACTTTTATATCTGCGCTACTTTTATGTATGTGCTACTTCTCTGTTTGTACTACTTCTCTGTCTGTACTACTTCTCTGTCTGTATTACTTCTCTCTGTAAATCTCTCTGTTCTCTTCTTTGTACTTTTTATCTGTACTTTTTCTCTGCACTTCTTCTCTGTACTTCCCCTCAGTACTTCTTCGCTGTGTTTTTTCTCTGTACTTCTTCTCTGTATTTCTTTTCAATATGGATCCCTATGAAGCATAAGGTCCCCATTGCAGCAGATCTTATAGAAAGCCTTTCTTCAAAGCACATTATATGCCTTACAATTGTAGTTTATGTTGTAATTTATTCACAAAAAGAGGTTGCTGGCCCCATACAATAACCACTTTTTCCCACTTTTTTGCCGAAGAAACTGTAAACTAGCAACACGACACAACGCATTCCCTTCTCCAGACTACATCTTGCTACAGGGCTTGGTAGAGGGAGATTTAGAACGTTCAGGGCTTTGGTGGTGAGAGACTGAGAACGTTCAGGGCTTGGTAGGGGGAGATTGAGAACGTTCAGGGCTTGGTAGCGGGAGATTGAGAACGTTCAGGGCTTGGTAGCGAAAGATTGAGAACGTTCAGGGCTTGGTAGCGGGAGATTGAGAACGTTCAGGGCCTGGTAGCGAGAGATTGAGAACGTTCAGGGCTTGGTAGCAGGAGATTGAGAACGTTCAGGGTTTGGTAGGGGGAGATTGAGAACGTTCAGGGCTTGGTAGCGGGAGATTGAGAATGTTCAGGGCTTGGTAGCGGGAGATTGAGAATGTTCAGGGCTTGGTAGCGAAAGATTGAGAACGTTCAGGGCTTGGTAGCGGGAGATTGAGAACGTTCAGGGCTTGGTAGCGAAAGATTGAGAACGTTCAGGGCTTGGTAGCGGGAGATTGAGAACGTGCAGGGCCTGGTAGCAGGAGATTGAGAACGTTCAGGGTTTGGTAGGGGGAGATTGAGAACGTTCAGGGCTTGGTGGCGGGAGATTGAGAACGTTCAGGGCTTGGTAGCGGGAGATTGAGAACGTTCAGGGTTTGGTAGGGGGAGATTGAGAACGTTCAGGGCTTGGTGGCGGGAGATTGAGAACGTTCAGGGTGTGGTAGGGGAAGATTGAGAACGTTCAGGGTTTGGTAGGGGGAGATTGAGAACGTTCAGGGCTTGGTAGAGGGAGATTGAGAACGTTCAGGGCTTGGTAGCGGGAGTGAGAAAACGAACGCAGAAGAAAAAGAAGCAGCCTACTTTTGGAATATGGGTATGGAGATTTTCTTTCCTACCAAGTGAAAGCGGTACACATCGACGTGGCTATATTTCTCTGTTAAGGGCTTAGCAAGTAGTAAGATGGAGTTCGGAGAACGGAATACCATATTTACACCTTTCGGTCCGACACGTCTGACTTCAGCATTGCATTTTTTTGCACCGTCTTAGCCGTCCCTCTTCTATCCCTTCTCCTTAGCCAGTCTGCTCTGCTGCAACCTGTTGTCCATGATCGCCACATGGAGGTGTAGAAGGGTCTTGGCAGCTCTGTGTCGCTGGCTCTGATGCTAGCAGTCAACTATGGGTCGCTGACCGCTACATCTTGTGCACTTCTCGGCTTCTTTATCCCAATCCACGTTTATTGCTTATGTCATATTACACATTTTAGTATCCAATCCAAGTTTAAGTTCCCAGTTTGGTAGACAATGGTTTTATTTTCCTCGGGCGAATGCTCCGTACGGAAAGTAATGGCAACCTACCGTACAAAACACTTGTCAAGTAACTCGTAGCAGCCAAATAGGCGACGGTTGTAAGAAGCTACGTTGCACACATACAAAAAAAACCCAAAAAATAACAAGTGGATAGAGAGAACAATCAGTAAATACCCACAGGACCCAATCAATAGACTGAATAGGAAACAGTATATCACATTTTTCCGCCTCAGAACAGGTCATTGCAGACTAAATGCACACATGCATAAAATGAAAGCAGAACAAACTGCACAATGCGCATGTCAGAGAGGACCCCAGACTTCAGAACACATCCTGCAAACATGTCCACTGCACCAAGACTCCCGTGAGAAGACCTGTCCCGAGGAAAGAAACATGCAAGCCAAACTGTGGGGAACCATTGAGGACCTGCGACTGACGTGTCACGTCATGGAGGCAGCCCATCTGGTGGCATAAAACGAGCATACGAAACCGAACGCAAAGAAGAAGAAGAAATCCAAGTTTAAGTTACTGATGTTATATTACACATGTTAGTATCCAATCCAAGTTTAAGTTGCAGTGCTGTCTAATATTTTATATCGCGAACCTGTTACATTTTACCTTGTTAATTATTTTTCTCAGGTCATCATGGACCGAATTTACAAAAATGTCTGGGAAAAGGTCAACTCATCGTCTTTGATCCAACAAACTCTATTCAAGTTTGCTTACGATTACAAACACAAACATCTGTTAGCAGGTTTCGACACTCCTCTGTGTAACAAGTGAGTTTTTCTATTTCAACATAACGACGGCGTGAACTCATTGTAAGAGCATGTTCATTTCAATTAGTAGAGTTTTCAAGGTAATAACAGGACAATGTTCAATTCCAGGTCTAGTGATGCTCCAGTTCACCCATCTGTAAATAGTAATTGATTTTACAATTAGTAGGTCAAAACAGCATAATAGGAGAAAAGCTGAAAATGTAGACATTTCGTATTGTGGAGCTCTTAAGTACTCTGGACCACACAGAAGTACAGAAAGTATGTATGGTCTTAGTTCCATGTTTGTACCGTACTCTGTACTGCACCCTGTACCGTACTCTGTACCGCACTCTACTTGAAAAGATTTTACAAATTAAAAAAGAACGTTTAAATGATAACTTTCACATGGATCAAGAAGCCATGAGCTGCAGCCATCATCGACCCAGAACTGACTGCCAGAGTCACCGCCAGCGAACCAGAGCTGACTGCTAGAGTCACGGCCAGCGACCCAGAACTGGCTGCTGGAGTCAGGACCAGCGAACCAGAGCTGACTGCTAGAGTCACGGCCAGCGACCCAGAACTGGCTGCTGGAGTCAAGGCCAGCGACCCAGAACTGGCTGCTGGAGTCAGGACCAGAGACCCAGACCTGGCTGCTAGTCAGGACCAGCGAACCAGAGCTGACTGCTAGAGTCATGGCCAGCGAACCAGACCTGACTGCTAGCGTCAGGGCCAGCGACCCAGAGCTGACTGCTAGAGTCAGGGCCAGCGACAAAGAGCTGACTGCTAGGGTCAGGGGCAGCGACCCAAAGCTGCTAAATTCAGGGCCTGCGACCTAGAGCTGCCAAGACCCTTCTACACCTCCACATGGTGATCGTGGATAACAGTCTGCAGCAGAGCAGACTGGATAAGGAGAAGGGATCGAAGAGAGAAGGCTTACCCGGTTCTCAAAAATCCTTGCTGAAGTCGGATGTGTCGGACCTAAAGCTGCAAATATTGCAGTCAACCTGTAAAGTACGACACATCGCATTCTGACGCCGGATATCCTATTACATGCAGAGCTCTTTCCAGAGCTTGGTGGGAAGAGATTGAGAACGGACGAAAATGAAGAAGATGGAGAAAATAACTTAAATGAAATATCACAATTTAGCTTCAAAATAACATGTAACAGATGCACGAGAGTGGTCGGGTGGCAAGTAGAATAGGCCCACTGTTTCCAGTGTTGCACATTGAAGTAAACGACTAAATAAGTTAGTGCATGTGTCTGACAATAACAAAAAGTATTACAAAACATCATGGATTTGTTTGTTACAAACTTGTATTAATTTTATTTACTTCACGGCCTTGTTGCCGGAGTTTTGACGATCGTCTCTTTCGCTGCGAGCTAGTTTCAGGTCTGCTCACTCTACATCAGTTCTCTTCAACCTGGGCGCTAGCGGGCCATCGTTGATTTCAGGTGGGTGGTAGCAGAATAATTACATTCTGTATTAAAACATATTATTATTGTTATTATTATTGTTATTATTATTATTATTATGACAATGCAGAAGAAATCAGAAAACCAGCATTCAAACAAAAGTGAACATTTTTTTAACCTATGTTTTCCCCGTGGCAGCATACGGATGTGAAACATGGACACTTACACAAACCTCAAGGAAGCGAATCGAGTCCTTCGAGTCGAAATATTATAAAAAGGTTCTCAGAATACCATGGGCCATAACAAGAAGAATACAGACATTCGACAAGAGTTGGGCATAGAAGAGAAATAGTTTCTAAATTTCCTAATGAACAGAAAATGTGAATACTTTGGCCACATTAAAGGACACAGCGGTCTTAAGAGAACGGTAATGGAAGGTATGTTGTCTGGTAAGAGAGGCAGACAAAGAAGGCGATGGATCCAAGATGTCAAGTAATGCTTGGACATGACTGTGGAGCAGGCTGGAGATTTGGCAATAGATTGAGTTTCTTTATAGACGGCTTGTGAAGGGTTCTGCAAAGAACATGACACATGATGATGATGATGTATTAAACACATCTAAAATACACCGATTCATCGGACTGTGGTGAAATTTTCTTCAATTTAGATTTTAGTGGGAGGTAAAGAAAACTGACCTTCACGAAAATGATAAAAGTGGGTGCCAGGTATAACAAGTTTGAGGAGCCCTGCTCTAAAAGCTAGAAACCGTTAGCACATGCACATTACACGTCTGTTATTTCCTTGCTTATTTCAATCACATAGTTCTGGTGTTTGTTGTACAGCGACAATCTGTTAGAAAGTTTAGTTATTTCACAGTTTCATGAATCATTAATTTTCACATTTACTAATTTCCACATTTACTAACTTCCACATTTACTAATTTCCACATTTACTAAATCCCACATTTACTTTTTCGCTAATTTAAACTTTCACAATTTTAAGAACTTCACTGAAAATTAAACCCGTCTGTCACGAAATGATTGTCTGACTGTTTTGTCAACATGGGTTTAAAGAGTCCAATCTTGGATTCGTCAGCAATTGATAGATTGACCGGTCACACAAGTAGAGGCTAGGAACACAATTTCCTCTCTCAACCTGTTTCGGGTCGGAACCTCATTTTATAGAAAGGAAGTGGTTTGGTTTCGTTTGTTCTTAATCTTAAGTAGCAGAATGTAGTCCAGAGAACGGTATGCGTTGTGTCACAGTTTACAGATTGACTGCGATATTTCCACCTTTCGGTCCAACACATCCGACTTCAGTATGGCATTTTTGGGTACTGAGTTAGCCTTCCCTCTTTGACCCCTTCTGTATAGCCAGCCTGCCCAGGTTAGCCTTCCCTCTTCGATCCCTTCTCCTTAGCCAGCCTGCCCAGGTTAGCCTTCCCTCTTCGATCCCTTCTCCTTAGCCAGTGTGCTCTGTTATCTAGTATCACCGCGTGGAGGTGTAGAAGGAACTTGGCAGCTCTGGTTCGCTGGCCCTGACGCTAGCAGTTAGCTTTGGCTCACTGGCACTACAGCTCCTGCATTGCTCAGCATCTAAACAGTAGTTTCCTCATAATAATGACAGATTAAATTATAGATGACAGACACATATATCAATTATAATGATCAAATTATTTTGATGTTTTCAGTCTTGTCTTCAAGAATGTGGCAGACCTTCTTGGTGGCCGAGTACGGCTGATGCTCTCTGGTGGGGCTCCCTTGTCTGGTACTACCCAGAGGTTCATGAATATCTGCTTCTGTTGTCCGATTGGTCAAGGCTACGGCTTGACCGAGACATGTGGAGCTGGGACTGTGGTGGAATGTAAGGGCTTGCATTCACACTTTGTGTCTTAGTTACGACCCCTTGTCAGACTGTTGGGTTAGGTAGCGATATGTGGGTTGTGGCTTATGTTATTTACTGTCTTGTCAGACTGTTGGGTTAGGTAGCGATATGTGGGTTGTGGCTTATGTTATTTACTGTCTTGTCAGACTGTTGGGTTAGGTAGCGATATGTGGGTTGTGGCTTATGTTATTTACTGTCTTGTCAGACTGTTGGGTTAGGTAGCGATATGTGGGTTGTGGCTTATGTTATTTACTGTCTTGTCAGACTGTTGGGTTAGGTACCCATCCACATGTGGGTTGTGGCTTGTGTGGCTTGTCAGACTAGATTCACGCTTGCAAAGCAAAACAAAGTCAGTCCAATCACAGACACAGACGTGGATCACGTGATCCTGTTTCGCGTGAAACTAAGACATAACAGACTGAATGTCCAAGACATAACAGACTGAATGGCCAAGACATAACAGACTGAATGGCCAAGACATAACAGACTCAATGGCCAAGACATAACAGACTGAATGGCCACTTTCACGTGCTGAAATTGGCTTCACCGCCCATGTGTAGGTTTGGACAAGCATCATAGACATCCCATAATATCCTACAAGACTGTTATATGCTTTGTCAATTGCTCACTGACAACTAGGGAGCCGCATAGGGCAGTAGTTAGCGCATTGACTTCGCATCTGAGTGGTCCTGGGTTCATTCCCCAGTTGAAGCGGTAATGATCTTTTCAGACCGCAACGGATCCCGTGTCGACACAGCCTTAAATGGGTATCGGTTCAGTCCGGGAAGTAAAAGCAGCGAGGGAGAGGAGATGGCTACCGTCCTCATATAGCCGAGCCTTTGAAATGGGAGATCGCTAACACCTCGCACCCCTACGGCAGTAATGCTATGGGTTACTTTACTTTACACTGACAACTGGGTAACGGAGATGAACCTCCACAGAAAGCCTTTGAAAAACCTTTGAAAAACCTTCCACTGCTGCAAACTTTATTTTTTAAAAACTGAATTTCACATAATAAAAACGCGTGGCGAACGAGAAGAAGAAGAAGAAGAAGAAGAAGAAGAAGAAGCAGCAGAAGAACAACAACAATAACAACAACATAATATGACATATTGAGACTAATTTATGAATCCCCCTAGTATGAATTATAAAGACAATTCGGAGTTCTGTATAAATTGTCATCTAATGATACATGCCATTTGCCATATGTAGTGAGATGTGTTTGTCATATGTAATAACATAATAATAATGTTCGCGTAGGCGTCAAAGATCTGTTGCGTCGACCGACCGCTACCATGTCCAACTGCTGAGGCTGTGTTCAAGCGAAGCATATGGACCGAAATCTCAACAGATTCCCCAGGTGGAGCCGAGTACTCCGCTGCCTTGGGATGTGGGCCGCGAGGAGTGTGTTAGACCAATGTTTGTGTCAGGCTTTCCGTGACTGTCCGTGTCAAATTCCCTGTCTTTCCGTGTCCCGCCGCCAAGGCTTCTAGATTGTGCCCACCTTTTGGTCAGCGTGACCCTTGGTGTGCTGAGAATAGGATGTTGGTAGAGGTGTTGTGTAACATCCGGTGGAGGGAGGGGCGAGCAGGAGGAAGTCGGCTTCAGCCCGAGCAGGAAAGTCCTTGAGTAGTGATAACCTGGACTTAATTCTGTTGTGCAGTTAAGTGGACCGCCGAACTCCATTATGGACTGGTTTCCCACGGCTTAAGCCAGGTATGAAGTGCAGCAAAAGACAGCACAACAAACAGGATAACCGATCGAAAGCAGGTCATTCCATAGAATAAAGTCCATGATACCACCTGGTGAAGGAGTTGTGGATTATAATCCAAAAAGGAACGGCCAAACGTCAGAAAACGACACAAACAGCATGACATGTCATTTGTCATATGTAAGGATATATGTTTATGATTTGTAATGATACATGTCATTTGGCATATGTAGTGACATATGTTTGTTATATTTAATGGCATGTGTTTGTCATATGGAAGGTGCTGGGTTCGCTCACCATCACAGCACCGGCCGTTACCTCGAGGAGGCAAACCCTAAGAAAATGGAGGACGAAGCAGACTCTTACATAAAATGAATGCCGAAGTCGGATGCACTGGGCCGACAGGCGCAAAATAAAAGTAGTGCAACGAACACTGCCTTAGGGAATAGAGAAATAAGGCAAACAGAGATAAACAAATTTAATGCTACATGTAATGTGTCATATGTAATGGCATGCGTTTGATATTTCCAGTCTCTGACCTGACCATTGAGAGGGTGGGGGCCCCAGTGGTCTGTAGCGAAATTCGTCTCAGGAACTGGCTGGAAGGTAAGATTAGTTGTCATTAAGTGAATTCATGTCATCTATGCAAAAAAAACAACAACCTATTTACAATTATGTCCATTGCTGCGAGATGTAAAGGGTTGGGGATCAACTTATTCATCCCCTGTCCCAACGAGAGGCAAAAACCATCATCCACAATGGATACAACTCAAAATGGAAGAAGGAAATAGGAGGGAGCAATAAACCTGACCTAATCCACAATCTCCACAGACAGCAACAAACCATCATCTTTCGCCAGAGAGCAGGCCGCTGCAGACTATTGTGTCACCTATATTGGCTCAAGATATCACACACGAGTGGCTACCCATGTGGAACCGAAGTCCAGATCTCTGAACACATCCTACAAGACTTTACTGCCCAATACACGGAAACCTGCAACGCCAGACCTGACCAGAGGTAGCCGAGGTGTCGCAGAAGCTGTGGGGCTGCCACCCGGGCCTGGAGAGGACTGTGGGGCTGCCACCCGGGCCTGGAGAGGACTGTGGGGCTGCCACCCGGGCCTGGAGAGGACTGTGGGGCTACCACCCGGGCCTGGAGAGGACTGTGGACTTTGTCCTGGTGACGGGACTACAGATCTAACATGATAAAAAAAGCGTGAACTCTGAAGAAGAAGCGTTGGGGAATAAAGACTGCTTGCCTCTGCAGTCACCATGGAGCGTAAATGCTTATATTTTACCACCGTTAGCCACCAATCCACAGAAATTGGGTGTCAGAGAAAAATCTGGGAAGTTAAGGCAGCTAGTCAGCGTGGTACAGACCGCATCAGCCATTATGCGCTGTGGGTCACTAAATAATATTGTCTTAACATCATATTTCTCACACATCGCTTGGCCTGGAAAGGGATCTTTACCTTACTTTACTTTAGAACAAATATGTACACCTTAATAAGGTCTCGAACACATTTCCTCTAGGTCAAGAGATCAGTATTGTAACAGCTCAGTCATTCTCTTCTCATCCAGTCACATTGACCATACTAACATACCTCATCCACCCCAGTGGTGTCCAGGTTGAAAGGATATAAAGCCACTGCAACCTTCCCAGCATGCCGTTGAAGAAGACTAAAGAGGAATGCTAGCAACATCATCATTTCAATGCTAGGGAAAACATACGAAGCGTGTTCACAAGAAACCGGATTTAACTGCACCAAGTGAACATACATACGATGCGACTGATGACGTCAAGTTCGGAACATTTAATTATTCTCCGACTCATAGTTTCCTAGGCAGACCGTTCTAAAACATGGCGGCTGTGATCCTGAATCTGTTCAGAGTTGATCAGCGAGCAGTGATTCGATTTCTAACAGCTGAAGGATGTCGACCAGTTGACATTCATCGCAGAATGCAGGCAGTGTATGGTGACAAAAGTGTGTTGAAGACAACAGTGAAGAACTGGTTAACGATGTTTAAAGAAGGAGGCGAGTTAATGAAAGATCTTCCGAGACCAGGTCAGGCGCATAATGTTGCGTAACAAGATGCATCGCCAAAATTGATGCAGCAATTCGGGTGGACCGTCGCCGGAGCTTACGTTCGCTAGCAGAGGAAATGGCTGTGTTGCTAGGGACAGTTCAAATAGGGGTTAGCAAGAAACTAAAGTATCAGTACCCATTGCGAACGTCTTCCGATGCTTCCGTTTCTTGCTAACCACCATTTTAACTTTCCCCAGCGACACACCGAATTCTTCTGATATGTGCTATGTACACCTGAAGTGACGTCATCATGCCCATCGTTCGTATGTTCACTTGGTGCAGTTAGGTCCGATTTCATTTGAACACGCCTCGTATATGTACTAATATTTGTGAAACTCGATTTGGCCATTTCTATTCTCTTCCAGTGGACGGCGTGGGCTAGTGGTTAAGTGACATGACTCACGGGTTTGATTCCCATTCACAGTACCGGCCGTTACCCTGAGGAAGCAAACCCTAAGAAAATGCATGCCGAAGTCAGATGCACTGGGTCGACAGGAGCAAAATAAAAACATAGAACAGCGCACACCGCCTTGGGGAATAGATAAATAAGAGGAACACAAGACAAAAAAATCTCTTCCAGATTTCTGCTTCACAACTTCAATCCGATGCCTGTCCTAGTATTTTATCTATCCCCTGTTCTTACCTGTAGAGATAATTTCTTGCCTATCATGTTAATTGTAGTAGGTTTTCTTTTTTTTCCAGGGTTTTAATGTCCAGTTTATAATCTTGACTTACGTTAATTATTGTTTTTCTTCAGGAAACTATACAACAGAGAACAAGCCTTTCCCCCAGGGAGAAGTTCTGATTGGTGGAAACAACGTTGCCATGGGTTACTTCAACAACTCTGAGAAAACTGCTGAAGATTTCATCACACTAGATGGCCTTCGCTACTTCTGTACTGGGGACATCGGCCAGTTTGAAGAAGATGGCTGCCTTCGGATTATTGGTGGGCACTGAATACATTAGTTTGTTGGACTGGGACTGTGTACTGAAAGCATTAGTTTGTTGTATTATGGAAGTGCACTGAAAGCATTAGTTTGTTGTATTGTGGGTGTGAACTGAATGCATTAGTTTGTTGTATTATGGAAGTGTACTGCATGCATCAGTAAATTGTATTGTGAGCGTGTACTGAATGCATTCATTTGTTGTATTGTGCCTAGCTGGAGGCTTACTTTTCAGTTCGTTATAGACGATTGGCTAACAAAAATGAGTCCGCTACGTTGATTGGAAAGTGGCGCGTTTTGTCCTAGCTGCATGTGTACTATCTCTCTCGTCTCTGAACCTGATCTTGTAGTTAGCTGGCATTGTATAAACTCATAACATTAGAACAATAACCAGCGAGTCAACCTTCCACTGATAAGTTACTGTGATAGAAGACAGGATATTCATAGTGAATTCCCCTATCTCTTGAGAAGTCAGCAGGCTTATGACCTGCATGAATTGTGGAATCTGCAAAACGTGAGTTGGAGAGTCTACGCGCATAGCTGACTTAATAATAATAATAATAATAATAATAATAATAATAGTAATAATAATAATAATAATAATAATAATAATAATAGTAATAATTTTCTTTGGCAACCAAGGTCCCTGGCGTCGATCGTCTGTAAGATCGGGCTCACCGGGACATCTGTGGGAAGGGAGGAGAGCAGATTACCGAAAATAGAGAGACGGCGACGGTCCATCACAAGAACAATACTCTCGAGATGTATTAGTCTGACGATCTCACTGTTGGCATCCAGGTTATACCAGTGGATTACAAGGATGCGCCTCTGGCTCTGCAAATGGAAGGTTTCAAGACTCTTATAATCTTTCTGCAATATCAAGTTTCGGAGTCATACTGAACGTTTGTAAAGATGCAGAATTTGTAAAGTAGCAGTTTGATTTTCAGGGTGGACCTCTACTGGGATCAGACTCTGTCCTGGATAGCTCACATATGATGCTGCCATACTGATCCTTTGGACTATGGTAGGACTGCCACATAAGTCAATGGTCTGTTTGCTGCCTAGATAGATGACGTCATCATTGCAGTTTACGATGATTGGCATCGAAGGTGGCCATAACTAAATCTATGGATCGTTGTCTTCTTCCATGAAAAATGGAGACCAGCATGTGATACCATTTAGAAAAACAGAGGCAATGGATATGGGTAGAAAGCACACCACACTTGATATTCATGTGAATGGAACAAAAATAAAGCAGGTACAAGAATCTATGTATTTGAAAACTGTTTTTACTGAAGATGGTAGAAGCGATAGAGAGAAAAAGACGAGAGGGCGGAGGGTAAATGCTATCACATAACAGCTGTCTCCCCTACTAAGTCACCCCAAGATTTCCCTCCAAGCAAAAAATCAGATGATAAATAGTATTTTCATCCCAACCCTGTGCTATCAGTGCCAGACATGGACATTGAATAAGGCACAGAAACGAAAGTTAGCCACCTGTGAAATGCGGTGCCAATGAAAGGTATCTAACAACACCAGAAGAGACAGAATCACAAATATGAGTATTCGGGAGAAGGCTGGAACAATTCCCTGCACACAGTACACCGAGCAACATTGAATGAATTGGTTTGGCCAGATTGTGAGAATGCAACCAGGCAACATTGTTCATGCAACTTTCTACAGGAGAACATCAGGAAGAAGGGCGAGAGGTAGGCCGAGGAAAGATGGATAGACAGCGCAAACAATACCAGCCGTAAAATGGGTGAAGAATGTTATTCAGTCCACGAGAGAGGCGAAAGGCAAATACATAACACGGGCATGGGCTACAACCTGGTAAAAAGGGAGACGATTCCTGGCTACAACCTGGTAGAAAGGGAGACGATACTGGGCTACAACCTGGTAGAAAGGGAGACGACATAAGAAGAAGAAGAAACAAGATGTGAAGCTGATTGTTCCGGGAGCTTTAGAGGTCTTATCGGTGCCTGTGAGTCGGAGCCTGGTATGAGGATGTAAATTGTGCTGTTACTCGTCTCATATGACATGCAATCAGTGTGGCACACGACCTATTGTGGTATCTGTCACAGGTCCAAGAGCGACTAAAAACCATGTGCATGAAGATAGCAACATATACCACACTGCTGCATAAACCAGCATTTCAAGAGCATACAAAATGCTTTGTTGCAGACTTCCAAAAGAACCAACTGCATGTGTGGCTCTATGCTTTGTAGGGAGCGAAACTTGTTAGCAAAAGTCATCATTTATCAGATTCTTTACAAATCTCTCGTTGTCGTCTGTCTAAGCAATGCAGAACGCAAAGGTATTTTTTTTCCAGCAGTATTTAAGTGTGGTTATTTTCAGAAACATTTAAGTGTGTTTTTTTTTCAGAAGCATTTAAGTGTGGTTTTTTTCAGCAGTATTTAAGTGTGGTTATTTTCAGCAGTACTTACGTTTGGTTTTATTCAGCAGTATTTACGTGTGGTTTTTTCCAGCAGTACTTACGTTTGGTTTTATTCAGCAGTATTTACGTTTGTTTTTTTCCAGCAGTATTTACGTGTGGTTTTTTTTCAGCAGTATTTAAGTCTAGGTTTTTTCAGCAGTATTTAAGTGTGGTTTTTTCAGGAACATTTAAGTGGGCTTTTTTCAGCAGTATTTAAGCGTGGCTTTTTTCAGCAGTATTTAAGTGCGTTTTTTTTCAAAACTATTTATTTGTGGTTTTCTTCAGCAGTGTTAATAACTGGGTGTTTCAGCAGCACTACAGGTGTTTTTAAACAGTATTTACGTTTTTTATCAACAATTTTTCAGATTATATGTAAATTAAGAATAATTTTTTTTAATTTTCTTACAAGAATTAACAAAAACATAATTTTTAAGAAAAACAAAAAATAATTCTCTGCACATTGAAAACACAACTCTGAATCCCAAGTAAAAGATATATATTTATTAATTTCAGCTGCAAATACATACATATTTACGTTGCTATTATTGTTTTCAACTGTTGATTTTGGATTTCCTGCACCATAAAACCTTACTACTGAAAATTTTACAATGTTTCTGATAGTTTATCATGCACGATTTTGTTCTGAGAGATTAGTGAATGAGAGAGGAGCAAACAAGATGAAGACTATAATAACTTGTGGACTGAATATTTCAGATCGTAAGAAGGACTTAGTCAAGCTTCAGCATGGGGAGTACATCTCTCTAGCTCAAGTTGAAACCGTTCTTAAGATGTGTCCCCTGGTCGAGCAGATCTGTGTTGTGGCCAACAGCAGCGAGAGCACTGTTGTAGCTCTGATTGTCCCCAATGAAGCAAGGTTAGAATCCCTGGCCAAAGGTCTTGGCGTTCAGAACGTTGAGTTTCAAGATCTCTGCAAGAACAATTTGGTGGTAGAATCAGTTTTGAAGCAGCTTACAAGTCATGGGCTGAAATGTAAGTCTTTCACATATTTTAGGCTAAGATACAAGCACAGTGGAAACATTGCTTTCAATCAACATCGTAGCAGATATTTTCCGACGTTTGGGCTTTAAAAGATTTTCAGAAAATTCTGGGAAAATGAGAACAGTAGCAACCGTGTGTCCATGATCAGACAGAGGCGACTCAGTGGTCTCGAGGTAGGGTGTCCGCCTTGAGTGCCGGTGGTCACGGGTTTGAATCCCAGTGTAGTAGCAGTAGCCCCTTTCAGTCATGACTGACTATAGGATGATATGACTTGGAGTGGGAAAAAAATAACAACATCAACAAAATGTATACTTAGCTTTTGTTGTCTGCCCCCTTGCGGCGTTTTCTTCTCTGTGTTACAAGAGATTGTCTTCACCAAGCATGAGCTGGCCATTCAGGGTACATCTCCACTTGAATCGGTCTGCAGCTTCGTCTTCCCAGGATGTCAGATTCATGTCCAGGGCCTTTATATCACGCTCGCACACATCGTTGAACCTCAACTGCGGTCGGCATACTGTTCTCGTGCCATTCGCCAACTGTCGATAGAGGATATCTTTGGGAATGCGGCCATCTTCCATGCGACGAACATGACCAGTCCATCCTAGTCTTCACTGCCTGATGAGAGTGTACATGCTTGGAAGACCAATGCAAGAGTGCACATCTGCTTTTGTCACTTTGTCCATCCATGTAATTCCAAGAACGGATCGAACGCGCCGTTGGTGGAAGGTGTTAATCCTGTGCTCTTGTTTGCCATAAGTTGTCCAAGTCTGGCTGTCATATAGAAATGTGCTTACAACAAATGCGTTGTATACCGTGGACTGGGTTTTAATTGTCAGTTTCTGGTTTTTCCAAACACACGTTGTGAGGCGAGGAAATGTAGCAGCAGCTTTGCCAATGCGACTGTCTATTTGTGGGTCTGGAGAGAGGTTGTCATTGATTAGAGATCCACGATATGGGAATTGATGCACAGCTGCCAGTTCATAATTATCGATGCTAAGATTTGACGTGGCATCTACTTCCTGTCCCACAACATTTGTTTTGTTGAGACTTGTTGTGAGTCGAAAATCTGTGCAAGCCTGGGAGGAGCAATCCATCAATCTCTGAAGTCCCTGCTGACTGTGGGTGACTATTGCAGCATCCTCAGCGAAAGGTAATTCCCTGATGGGGATCTCCCTGATCATCGTTTTGGCCTTGACCCTTGCAAGGTTAAACAGCCTACCATCCGACCTAATGTGAAGGCAGATTCCTTCTTTTGCCTTACCAAATGCATGTTTCAGAGCAAAACAGATTCAGAACAGTGTCTGGGCCAGAACACAGCCCTGCTTAACACCTCTTAGAATTCCAAATGGTTGTGATATGCTACCATCAAATTGGACTGTTCCTGTCATGCTCTCATTGAACGATATTATTAGTCGCAGCAGTTTGTTTGGGCAGCCTATTTTAGAGAGGACTGAACAGCCCATCTCTACTAACCAAATAAAATGCCTTTGTCAGGTCAATGAAGGCGACGTAAAAGGGCTGGTTCTGCTCACGTGACTTTCCCTTAAATTGTGGAAAAGTGTTAATCCTGTCGAACGTTGATCTTCCAGACCCGAATCGACACTGTGATTCAGTGGAGACGGAGTTTTTTTTACGTAAGTCTTTCTAGTCAAAATTCCTCTGATCTCTGGGTGGTGAGATCTGACTCCCGTGTTCAGTATCGAGCATGTTAAAAATCCCTTGGCAGTTGGAAATCGAATAGAGTAGGCCTAAGGGCGGCTGACCGGACAAAATTAAAAAGAAATTATAGCTAAAAGTCTAACCCAAAAGTTATTTCTACCTTCACTAGGTAGTTTGTTAAGAGCAGCATATAGATGGCGCCTAACTGGCTGCTGGTCTACTTAGCTCTAATGTTGAGTCTTCTAAACCAGTATAAAGGGTTTAGTTGCATTTGTCTTTAGAAAGTACTGAGAACAAATGAAAACAGTAACAAACACTTCCCAACGTTTGGACTTAAATATACCTTTACTTTGTCTCAGTCTCAGTCTCAGTCTCAGTCTCTGTCTCTGTCTCTGTCTCTGTCTCTGTCTCTGTCTCAGTCTCTGTTTCTGTCTTAGTCTTAGTCTTATTCTTAATCTAAGTCTTATTCTTAGTCTTAGTCGACCTGCTGTGACCACAGCTGTGGTGTGAGCTGGATGTAGCCGGAAGGAGGACTTCCTGCTTAGCGGGCTAGGCTCGAGCAGCTAATTACTCCACTGTATTGGGACAAGTGCCACATAGGGTGGTTAACCGATGTGAGAGTTGATCTTAATACACTAAAACACTAGAGCAAAGTAGACCCACAGCCGGTTAGGCGCCATCTATGCTGCTCTTAACAAACCACCTAACCATGACCGGTGTTATGCCATGTCCCACATTACTTTAGCAAGTACTGGACAAATATGAACAGCAGCAAATTTGAGCTGTTTTTGCGTGACCTTCTTGAGGTTCATCCATGAGACTCCATAATCAGGCAGTAAGTTTTTTGTAATATTAAAAGGCACTAGTAGATCAGCGTAGAACATCTGTCCGCCAGTGGAGCAGTAGAATATAAAAGAAACAGCAGCAGTTTAACAATTACAGGTTCTCCCCTTTCCTGCACCCACTCCCTGCCACATTTGCACGAATTCCCTCGCCCTTTCACTTTCTTCCCCAAGAAGAGTGCCTTATATATTTTACTTTATTTGTAAAAATTAAATTGGGTGTCATTATGTTATTGGAAAATGATATTTTAATAAAATGGAATGTGATGATACAAGTTTAAATCAGATTTTAAATTGAAAATATTAAGAAGGAAAAGATTTGTTGGTGCTCGTGCGGGATTTGAACCTATAACGTTTGGCACCAATGACGAGAAACATACTCATAAATCAGAGAGCTGACTGATTTTAAACTTTTGCAAAGGAAGTATCACGTGTTAGTTCGCTTTACCTACACAGACATACAGAAGCCTTCTTCATTTCGTACAGAATCGTTCTCACTATATGGTCACAAAAAGTGAGTTGCCCTTATGGCTTACAACCATGAAAATTCTCGGGCGCTTACAACGGGGAAATAAATAAACCGCCACTTTTTCCTGTTTTCGACATTAAACGTTTTTAAAAATATGTTATTCATTCCTTTATTCTATTTAGCAAATACTTTTTATTTTTATTCTCTACACATATGTCATTGATGGAGAAGTCATAAACACGTGATTCCATCAGCCGATGTAATCGCATACGCAAACATGGGAAATATAGATTCACTTGAGAAATAATTAGATAGATTCGTTCTTCTCCATTTCTCTACACAGAGAACATATGCTCACCACTATAAAATATCTCTGACCGGAAGCCTGCGCCCAGGCGCTCTATATGTTCTGGCACGGTGCTTTTTGAAGTAATTTTTTTACGTGATGAGCTTGCTAGTTCTATTGAAGTCTTTCATTAGTCTCCTTTTTACTCGAGCATCGCAGTGCATTGGTCCTATTTCCTGGCCCCAAGTAAGAGGCGTCGAGATCCAAATATGGAATATAATAGTTGTTAATTGTACGTTGTTGTTGTTGTTCGAAGTACTCGTGCTGAGTCGAGTTAACTTGTGATGTTTATTTGGCAGCGGGTTACAGTCGCATCCTGAGGCGAAATTAAGAAGGTGGTTTGGGGATAATCCTAACTGTAGTGCAGTGCGAGGCTTCTCAGTAAGCTCACCACTATAGGGATCCCAGTGACAATCCCCACCTTATTGGTCAGACTGTTGTGGCACATCCTGTTTCCAGAGAGAACGGCGGGCACGAGCGATGTTCTGATTGATTATGTTTCATCTGACCTTGACCGGACTTTAGTCTCCGCTTGTAATTATTGCATGTTAAAAGTGGTATGTCTTGAATGCTGCTCCCCTGTATATTAGCTCTTACCATCTGTGTCCACAGCCAAGCTCCAGCGAGTGGTATACCTTGCATGTTGCTCGCTTGTTAAATAACTCTCTTACCATCTGTATCCACAGCCAAGCTCCAGCGAACCGAGATCCCTTCTAACATTTCTCTGCTGCACGAGCCCTGGATGCCAGAGAGTGGCCTGGTCACAGATGCCTTCAAGCTAAAGCGCAAAGCCATAGAGGACACATTCACATCAGAGATTTCTGCCATGTACAAAAACTGAACTTGACAAGAACCAGAATAGACATTTTTTCTGTATGTATGTTTGTGTTAGTGTGTCAGTATTAAAAGACACTGGATGTTGTTGTGATGTGCGTGTTTCCAGAACTATCCGCTGTTTTTGTTGTTGAAGAAATTTGATATTGAGTTCAACTGAACGCCTTTCTCTCAATGATTGTTCTGTGCGCCCATAGCACAAGAACAGGAGGCTGTAGGTATTTAAGAGTTGTTCTCTCTCTATATTATTTTTTGCTTGATTGTCTTCCCGTCTCGAGAGAAAATGAACTTGATGCTAGAAAGAAGACAGTCAGTTGTTGCTTATGCTTTCACTGCAAACGTTTGAAGTCTGCATCTTGTTTCCCACTACCTGCAGACCAACGCACAAAACTCTGCCTCCAGCCGGATCTGTCCTTGGCAAGTTTCTCCCAATTACAGGTTTTTTGCTGATTTGTGTATTTATTGACAGGCCACCAACAAAACGACAAAAGTGAAAGTCTTGAGAGCCTTGTGTTTTCCATGTGGCAGCTTATGGCTGCGAATCATGGACGTTAACCAAAACTTCTAGCAAACTTCGAGTCAAGATGTTACAGAAAGATCCTCAGAATACCCTGGATGGAAAAAATGACAAATATAGACATTCTGCAAGAGTTGAACATATAGGAGACCTGGTTTATCAATTCCATTTTTGCCAGAAAATGTAAATACTTTGGTCACATCAAAAGACACAAATGTCTTGAGAGAACAGTGATGGAAGGTATGGTGCCAGGCAAAAGAGGCAGTGGTAGACCAAAAAGACGATAGCACAAAGATATCCAGGAATGCCTGGGTATGACTGTGGAGAAGGCTAGAGTTTTGGCAAGTGAAAGAGTTTCTTCCAGACAGACTGTGATGAGAGCGACGTGACATGCTTTACAATCGTAATGTGCGAGGATTACTTGCAAGTCATACAGATGGTTTCCCTGTTATAGTTTTGCCCAGGTTCTTTCTGTCAATCACATGAGTCTGTTTTTTTCCTCCTCCCCACTACATCCAGCTCACGCCGAAGCTGGGACCTGCACAAGGGCACACGTCCTTGTAGAAGTACAGGCCGTCAAAGACTAACACTATCCTCTCTTTGTGGCTTCAATTGTAAGACATCGATTTGGCAAAGAAATTGTTTGGGTTGAATGCGGAAGTCTGGAATTAGAAAGGAAGAAATGCAGCAGGCAAATGGGCTTGTGATCGCGATTGTCTGAAAATGTGTCTTTTGGTATAGTGTCTGATTTCTGACTCTAGTTGATCTATTAAGTGTCAAGTTAGTCACTTGTAGCTCTTCTTTCCACTGACTCCAGTTGATATAGAAATAGTGCTATGTTGGTCACTTGTAGTTCTTCTTTCCACTGACTCCAGTTGATATAGAAATAGTGCTATGTTGGTCACTCGTAATGTTTCTTTCCACTGACTTTAGTTGATTCAAGAAGAGTGTTATGTTAGTCAGTCGTTTTTTCCACTGACTCTAGTTGATATTGTAAGAGTGTTAAGTTATACACTCGAAATGTTTCTTCTCACTTAACTTTTGGGGGTTTTTAGGGTTAAAGATTTGTTCCCTCTGTATTCTACTGGCAGAGACACGCACCTTTTCCCCTCAGACAGAATGTTCTTGTTCACTGAAGTATGGTCCCTAAATATTGTATGTGTGGGTAGAAGGTTATACACCCGCTGTGATTGCTGGGTCTTCTTGCCGAGTCTGTCTAATATAGGAAGTTAGATACCTCTAGAAAGCTGTGCCATGACAGACTGATCTCATGTTTAATTGTAAATTATAAGGTAATGTTTTATGTTTCCAACATTATTGTATGTTCATAAGACCATCTCAGAGGACATATCATCTAATAACAGTCCTGTACAGCCCGTCTCATGGGACATAACGTCTTATTGCAGACTGGTGCAGAACGTCTCATGGGACATAACGTCTTATTGCAGACTGGTGCAGAACGTCTCAGGGCACATAACGTCTTCTAGAAGACTAGTGCAGAACGTCTCATGGGACATAACGTCTTCTAGAAGACTAGTGCAGAACGTCTCATGGGACATAACGTCTTCTAGAAGACTAGTGCAGAACGTCTCATGGGACATAACGTCTTCTAGCAGACTAGTGCAGAACGTCTCATGGGACATAACGTCTTATTGCAGACTGGTGCAGAACGTCTCAGGGCACATAACGTCTTCTAGCAGACTGGTGCAGAACGTCTCAGGGCACATAACGTCTTATTGCAGACTGGTGCAGAACGTCTCAGGGCACATAACGTCTTCTAGCAGACTAGTGCAGAACGTCTCATGGGACATAACGTCTTCTAGCAGACTGGTGCAGAACGTCTCAGGGCACATAACGTCTTCTAGCAGACTAGTGCAGAACGTCTCATGGGACATAACGTCTTATTGCAGACTAGTGCAGAACGTCTCAGGGCACATAACGTCTTATTGCAGACTGGTGCAGAACGTCTCATGGGACATTGCGTCTACTAGCAGACTGGTGCAGAACGTCTCAGGGCACATAACGTCTTCTAGCAGACTAGTGCAGAACGTCTCATGGGACATTGCGTCTACTAGCAGACTGGTGCAGCCCGTCTCATGGGACATAACATCTTCTAGAAGACTGGTGCAGAACGTCTCATGGGACATTGCGTCTACTAGCAGACTGGTGCAAAACGTCTCAGGGCACATAACGTCTTCTAGCAGACTAGTGCAGAACGTCTCATGGGACATAACATCTTCTAGAAGACTGGTGCAGAACGTCTCATGGGACATTGCGTCTACTAGCAGACTGGTGCAAAACGTCTCATGGGACATAACATCTTCTAGAAGACTGGTGCGGAACGTCTAATGGGACATTGCGTCTACTAGCAGAACTCTACTGTGGTCATCCGACTGTTGTCGTGCCATTCGCCAACTGTCTATAGAGGATATCTTTAGGAAGGCGGCCATCTTCTATGCGACGAACATGACCAAGCCATCGTTCTCTTCACTGCCTAAATAGAGTGTACATGCTTGGGAGACCAGTTCGAGTGAACACCACTGCTTTTATCACTCGTTCCGTCCATGTAATTCCAAGAATGGATCGCAGGCGCCGTAGGTGGAAGGTGTTAAACCTGTGCTCTTGTTTGCCATAAGTTGTCCAAGTCTGGCTGTCATATAGAAGTGTGCTTACAACAAATGCATTGTATACCGTGGCCTTGATTTTAATTGTCAGTTTCTGGTTTTTCCAAAACACACGTCGTGAGGCGAGCAAATGTAGCAGCAGCTTTGCCAATGCTACTGTCTATTTCTGGGTCTAGAAAGATCTTGTAATTGATTAGGGATGAATTGATGCATAACTGCTAGTTCGTAATTATCGATGCAAAGATTTGACGTGGCATCTACTTCCTGCCTCAGAACATTTCTTTTGTTGAGACTTGTGATACCACAATCTGTGCAATCCTGGGAAAAGCGATCCATCAATCTCTGAAATTCCTGGTGACTGTTGCTGACAATTGCATCATCATCATCGAAAAGCAAGTCCATGATGGTGATCTCCCTGATCTTCGTTTTGGCCTTAAGCCTTGCATTGTTAAACAGCCTACCATCCGACCTAGCGTGAAGCCAGATTTATTCATCTGCGTCACCAAATGCATGTTTCAGTAAGAGCAAAAAAGATTCAGAACAGTCATTTACATAAATGTAATTTATCCACTTATATCAATTTTACTATTTTATGAATAGTATACTTTTGCTGTGCTCATAGTCTACATGTTGTGGTAGTAGATCAAGTTTTTGTAGCATTTTTAAAATGTATTTTGAGAACTATTTATGCCCTTGATGTAACTTTATTTCAAGTAGCTTCTGGAAACTGGCCATACATAATTTAATTATGGCCATTTCTTGGCGCGTATATGACAATCTGGCATGTTCTGATACACGAATATTGTTTTAATAACGGGTGCAGCTTATATTTATTGTTGTATATCATCAATTCGATTAAATTTGTGTCTGATTGATTGTTCTGAGTTGGAAGCTTTCATATATGTCCATGGTCTCAAACGTGTGACATAGTCTTTAACATCTAAAAGAGACATTGTGAAGAAAGACTTTCAGGTTCGCTGAAGATTTCCAGCAGCTGGTGCATGAATGACTACACACAAATCCAAACTAACTTTTGTCTACAGAAATCCATGCATGTTATAGGCGCTGTGGGACTTGTATCAAACACATTGGTAACTATGTCGAAAAATGATACGGTTTTGTTTCACGCTTTTCAAAATAATTTAAAAAAAAAAAAAGAGCCGCTGTTATTATTATTTATATCTGTCAATCTATTTTCCTATCTATCTCACTTTCACTATCTCTTGATCTTCCTATGTATCTATCTCACTATCACTATCTCTTGATCTTCCTTTGTCTCTATCTCACTTTCACTATCTCTTGATCTTCCTTTGTCTCTATCTCACTTTCACTATCTCTTGATCTTCCTTTGTCTCTATCTCACCTTCACTATCTCTTTATCTTCCTCTGTCTCTATCTCACTTTCACTATCTCTTTATCTTCCTTTGTCTCTATCTCACTCTCACTATCTCCTAATCTTCCTTTGTCTCTATCTCACTTTCACTATATCTTGATCTTCCTTTGTCTCTATCTCACTTTCACTATCTCTTTATCTTCCTTTGTCGCTATCTCACTTTCACTATCTCTTGATCTTCCTTTGTCTCTATGTCACTTTCACTATCTCTTTATCTTCCTCTGTCTCTATCTCACTTTCACTATCTCTCGATCTTCCTATGTATCTATCTCACTATCTCTTTATCTTCCTCTGTCTCTACCTCACTCTCACTATCTCTTTATCTTCCTCTATCTCTATCTCACTATCTCATCTTCCTATGTCTCTATTTCCCTATCACTATCTCTTTATCTTCTGCTGTCTCAATCTCATTATGACTTTCTCTTTATCTTGCTCTGTCTTTATCTCACTATTTCTGTATCTTCCTCTGTCTTTATCTCACTATTTCTGTATCTTCCTCAGTCTCTATCTCACTATCTCTTTATCTGCCTCTGTCTCTATCTCACTATCTCTTTATCTGCCTCTGTCTCTATCTCACTATCTCTTATCTTCCTCTGTCTCTATCTCACTTTCACTACCTCTTTATCTTCCTCTCTCTTTCACTATCTCTTTATCTGCCTCTGTCTCTATCTCACTTTCTCTTTATGTTCCTGTCTCTATCTTACTATCACTAGCTCTTCCTCTGTCTTTATCTCATTATCACTTTGTCTTGATCTTATTCTGTCTCACTATCTCTTTATCTGCCTCTGTCTCTATATCACTATCTCTTTATCTTCCTCTGTCTCTATCTCACTATCTCTTTATCTTCCTCTGTCTCTATCTCACTATCTCTTAATCCTCCTCTACTCTATCTCACTATCTCTTTATCTGCCTTTGTCTCTATCTAACTATCACTCTCTCTTTATCTGACTCTGTCTCTAACTCAATATCATTAAATAAATAATAATGTTCGCCTAGAAATCTAGGGCCCGTTGCGTTCATCGATCACTGCCATGCCCAACCGCTGAAGCTTGTAGCCACACCTCGTTCAATGCCGAAGGTGAGGCTGCTGTCTGTCGGAGCCATGTAGAACGGAGACGGTCCCTCCCACGCCTCCAGCAGGTCCCTCCCACGCCTCCAGCCGGCCCATCCCACGTCTCCAGCCGGCCCCTCCCAGGCCTCCAGCCGGTCCCTCCCACGCCTCCAGCCGGTCCCTCCCACGCCTCCAGCCGGTCCCTCCCACGCCTCCAGCCGGTCCCTCCCACGCCTCCAGCCGGTCCCTCCCACGCCTCCAACCGGCCCCTCCCACGCCTCCAGCCGGCCTCTTCCACGCCTCCAGCCGGCCCCTTCCACGCCTCCAGCCGGCCCCTTCCTTTCTCCAGCCGGCCAGTGGGAGACCGTAGTTACACTTAGCTGACTTGGACATGATCTGGTGAGCCGGTACTTCCCGGTCCAGTCGAACCACGTGACCAAAGACAGACAGGCGGTGTCGGACCAGAGTGTCCGAGATGGAGGGAAGACTCGTCTTTGCAGACACCTCAACATTGTGGACGAAATCGAACCACCGGATCCCGAGGAAGCGTCGTTGTTTGCGGATATGATAGGCATCGTCTTGATATGTCCTGTTTAAGCAGGGTCCAAGTCTCTGAACCACACAGGAAGACAGGATTCACAGACATCTGATGAATACGAATTTTGAATCAGAGAGAAAGTCTGCCATTATTCCACACACGGCGAAGGTCGTTCATAGCGGAAGCGGCGAGCCAGATCCGCCTTAACATGTCAGGCGCACTGCGTCCATCAGATGAAAAAGACCTCCCCAGGGATGTGAATTCATTGGTGCACTCCACCATGTGACCCTGGACAACAATGTTGTGAGGACCAGTGTCGGAGCAAAGGTTATGATATTTCGTCTTGACTCAGGTTATACATAGGCCCAGGTTTTATGTTTCGAGATTCATTTTTTTTGGTTTTGCGTTGGCCTTATTTCTCAATTTTTAGAGCGGGTGTGCGTTGCACTGTGGTTTTTATTTTTCGCCTGTAGGCTCAGTGTATCCGACTTCAGCATGCATTGTATGTAAGGGTCTGCTTCCTCCTGCATTTTCTAAGATCCAGTTTAACGAGAGACTGTTGCATAGCCGCATTGTTCAGTAAACTAGGATTATGTCATCAGCATAGAAGAGGTCTGGGATGCGTGTTTGGTCCATGACAACGCCCAGATGGTGGAAGTCAAGGCGGGGTAGAATCCAGTTGATGGCTCAACAGAAATGGTCAGGGGCAAGGACGCAACCCAGCCTGACCCCCGAAGATGTTGGAAACCTGTCCGAGAAAGTGCCACCTAGGCGGACTCTGGCACCGGTGTTTGGATATAGCCCCCTTATCAAGTTCAGCAGCGGAGCACGAGTTCCGATGCCTTGTAGGGCTTTCCAGAGAGCGGACCTATCGACCGAATCGAATGCAGCGTTTAGATCCACATACACAGCACAGAGGAGGCGGTTGAATGCATGGTGCAGCCCAGCCAGGAGCCGAAGTGCAAGAATGGAATCCACAGTTGAGCTACCCGGGGTGAAACCGGGCAGTTGTGGACGGCGTTTTGCCATCAGGAGTGGCTTGAACGGGACCAGCAGCACATCTTTTAACCCCCTCTAGCCTCTCTCTATCTCTCTCACTATTGCTTTCTCTATCTCTCTATCTCTCTCACTATTGCTTTCTCTATCTCTCTATCTCTCTCACTATTGCTTTCTCTATCTCTCTATCTCTCTCACTATTGCTTTCTCTATCTTTCTATATCTCTCACTATTGCTTTCTCTATCTCTCTATCTCTCTCACTATTGCTTTCTCTATCTCTCTATCTCTCTCACTATTGCTTTCTCTATCTCTCTATCTCTCTCACTATTGCTTTCTCTATCTCTCTATCTCTCTCACTATTGCTTTCTCTATCTCTCTATCTCTCTCACTATTGCTTTCTCTATCTCTCTATCTCTCTCACTATTGCTTTCTCTATCTTTCTATATCTCTCATCATTTTCCTTTATCTATCTCTGTCTCTTACTCTTTTTCTTTCTCTATCCATCTCTCTCTCTATTTCTATCTCTCGTTGTCTCAATCTATGTTTCTCGATCTATTTTTTGACACTGTCTGTCCCCCTCTTTCTCTATTTCTGTATCTCTCTTTCTCTCTGCTACGTTTCTTTGCAGTTTTCCGTGTTTCCTCTCCCTGTTTTGTATCTCTTGATTTGATTATCTTTCTGCTGTCCTGTTTCTCTCTGTGTTTGTTTTTCTCTCAGTTTGCTTGTATTTCCTTCTCCCTCATTCACTTCCTTTCTCTGTCTAGTGCACGCACGCACACCCACCCACATACCCATCCATCCACACACATATCCACCCCACACACACATCCACACACACACGCACCCACCCACTCACACACAACATACACACATCCACCCACACAACACACACACCCACCAATCCACACCCACACACACCCACACACACCCTCCCACTGACACACACCGATCTACACACACCCACCCATCCACACACACCCACACACACGCACCAACTCACACACACACACGCACCAACTCACACACACACCCTCTCACTGACACACACCGATCCACACACACACCGATCCACACACACCCATCCATCCACACGCACCCCCACCCACACACCCACACACACCCTCCCACTGACACACACACCCTCCCACTGACACACACACCCTCCCACTGACACACACCGATCCACACACACGCACCCACTCACACACACACCCACCCACACACACGTACTCACGCACACCCACACCCACCCGCTGACGAACACCGATCCACACACACACACTCACTCACACACAAACCAACCCACACCCTCCCACTGACACCCACCCACTGACACACACCGATCCACACACACACACCCACTCCCACACAAACCCACCCACACCCTCCCACTGACACACACCGATCCACACACACCCATCCACACACACGCACCCACTCACACCCACACCGATCCACACACACACACCCACTCCCACTGACACACACCGATCCACACACACCGATCCACACACACCCACCCACACACACGCACCCACACCCACCCACTGACACACACCGATCCACACACACCGATCCACACACACCGATCCACACACACCGATCCACACACACCCACCCATCCACACCCACCCACACCCACACCCACCCACCCACACACACGCACCCACTCACACACACACCCACCCACTGACACACACCGATCCACACACACAGACATGTATACATGGACAACATGTACACGCGACACGCGGTCACATACATGAAGATATCCACACAGACTAACGCATAAACACATGAATATACACACATATATGCAGACACACGCAGAAGCACACACAATCATACACAGACATACATACACACAGAAATGCCCGATCGTCCGCGTTCCCCCTAAAAGTAATATTCCCCAGTGTCACTAATGAAGGTCTGGAACTGCAGAGAGATTGTGATGAATGGCCAGTCAGAGACAGGAAATGAGGCATTCATTGACAGTCCGATCGAGCCGGATAACCGGCAATGACCGATAACTAGTAACAATAACTCTGGTTCCTGACTACATGATGCTGGAGAGTTACCGATTATTACGAATCTGGTCTACTGTTGACGAATTGGGAAACTATTCTTAAAATAACTCTTTAAGTCCCACGTCGAACACAGGTCTAGAATGAGTGTACGTCAAATGCTCTAGCCATGTGCATTCGTTCACGCCAGTTCTACGTGATCATTCAGGTTTGTCTTCAACTCCCTTTACCTTTTGTGTTTTGGTCTCCTTGTATCTGTCATACTCAAGATGCTGAGCGCGTTTGAGCTGCAGTGGTCAACGACCCATAGCTGACTGCTAGCGTCAGGGCCAGCGAACCAGAGCTGCTAAGACCCTTCTACACCTCCACGCGGTGATCCTGGATAACAGACTGCAGCAGGGCAGACTGGCTAAGGAGAATGGATCAAAGAGTAAATTCTAACCCGGCACTCAAAAAATGCTTGCTGAAGTCCGATGTGTTGGACCGAAAGGTGCAAATATCGCAGTCAAGCTGTAAACTACAACACAACGCATTCCGTTCTCTGGACTACATTTTGCTACTAAACCTTTTTCAGGAGTTGGTAGCTGGAGATTGAGAACGAACGAAGCCAAGCCAAGCCATACTCCAGGAAACCAGAAAAGTGACTGCCTTATAAAGTTGCCAGATGGTATTATTAACGTGTGCTCTATCCATTAGCCAGCCTCTGGTGCTCACCTCCGACACCAAAAGGGCGTGTCTACTTCTCTACAACAGTTTCTGCTTTGTCATTTTCAATACCAACACGTTTCAACGCAATGTAGAGCACAGGTCTTCAACAAATACACGCCGAGTTTTCCTATCTCCAACAAATACACGCCAAGTCTTCCTATCTCCAACAAATACACGCCAAGTCTTCCTATCTCCAACAAATACACGCCACGTCTTCCTATCTCCAACAAATACACGCCAAGTCTTCCTATCTCCAACAAATACACGCCAAGTCTTCTCCAACAAATACACGCCACGTCTTCCTATCTCCAACAAATACACGCCAAGTCTTCTCCAACAAATACACGCCAAGTCTTCCTATCTCCAACAAATACACGCCAAGTCTTCTTATCTCCAACAAATACACGCCAAGTCTTCCTATCTCCAACAAATACACGCCAAGTCTTCCTATCTCCAACAAATACACGCCAAGTCCTCTCCAACAAATACACGCCAATTCTTCTCCAACAAATACACGCCAAGTCTTCCTATCTCCAACAAATACACGCCAAGTTTTCCTATCTCCAACAAATACACGCCAAGTCTTCCTATCTCCAACAAATACACGCCAAGTCTTCTCCAACAAATACACGCCAAGTCTTCCTATCTCCAACAAATGCACGCCAAGTCTTCCTATCTCCAACAAATACACGCCAAGTCTTCTCCAACAAATACACGACAATCTTCTCCAACAATAACACGCCAAGTCTTCCTATCTCCAACAAATACACGCCAAGTCTTCTCCAACAAATACACGCCAAGTCTTCTCCAACAAATACACGCCAAGTCTTCTCCAACAAATACACGCCAAGTCTTCTCCAACAAATACACGCCAAGTCTTCTCCAACAAATACACGCCACGTCTTCCTATCTCCAACAAATACACGCCAAGTCTTCTCCAACAAATACACGCCAAGTCTTCTCCAACAAATACACGCCAAGTCTTCTCCAACAAATACACGCCAAGTCTTCTCCAACAAATACACGCCAAGTCTTCTCCAACAAATACACGCCAAGTCTTCTCCAACAAATACACGCCAAGTCTTCCTATCTCCAACAAATACACGCCAAGTCTTCTCCAACAAATACACGCCAAGTCTTCTCCAACAAATACACGCCAAGTCTTCTCCAACAAATACACGCCAAGTCTTCCTATCTCCAACAAATACACGCCAAGTCTTCTCCAACAAATACACGCCAAGTCTTCTCCAACAAATACACGCCAAGTCTTCTCCAACAAATACACGCCAAGTCTTCTCCAACAAATACACGCCAAGTCTTCTCCAACAAATACACGCCAAGTCTTCTCCAACAAATACACGCCAAGTCTTCTCCAACAAATACACGCCAAGTCTTCCTATCTCCAACAAATACACGCCAAGTCTTCTCCAACAAATACACGCCAAGTCTTCTCCAACAAATACACGCCAAGTCTTCTCCAACAAATACACGCCAAGTCTTCCTATCTCCAACAAATACACGCCAAGTCTTCTCCAACAAATACACGCCAAGTCTTCTCCAACAAATAC
This sequence comes from Ariolimax columbianus, assembly GCA_036924085.1. NCBI lineage: Eukaryota > Metazoa > Mollusca > Gastropoda > Stylommatophora > Arionidae > Ariolimax > Ariolimax columbianus. The sequence continues at coordinate 33,887,045 of JAVGWX010000021.1, read as the reverse complement.
ACGCCAAGTCTTCTCCAACAAATACACGCCACGTCTTCCTATCTCCAACAAATACACGCCAAGTTTTCATATTTCTTCATCTTTATCTCCAGCTCTTCTTGTTCTTCTTCTTCTTCTTCTTCTTCTGCGTTCGTTCTCAATCTACCGCTACCAAGTCCTGTACAGGTCTTCGCAAGTAGCAGGATGTAGTCCGGAGAATGGAATGCGTTGTGTCGCTAGTTTACAGCTTGGCTGCGATATTTGCACCTTTCGGTCCGACACAACCGTCTTCGGCGACATCTCCAGCTCTATACGTGCATGTTTTCGTTTGCTTCTACTTCTCTGCCATGGAGGTTCCAGAATAGCGAACGTCTTGTAAAATTTTCTCCATCATTCTTTCTGCACGACTTGTTCCACTGATATCTGTATGGCTCGTTTAAACGGTTCCACATTTGGGATCTTGTACAATTCCAGTTTCACTATTCTGCATAGACTGGCATTTATAATACGAGGTGTGTTCAAATTAAAACGGATCAAGTAAACATACCTACGATGTGCATGATAACGTCACTTCTGACAAAACACACAAAACCGTCAAGTTTGCCAAATTTCATTATCCTCCGACTCAAAGTTTCCTTAGCAGACCGGTGAAAGCAGGGCGGGTGTGATACGGAATCCGTCCAGAGTTGATCAGCGAGCGGTGATTCGGTTTCTAACAGCTGAAGGGTGTTGATGAGATTCATTGCAGAATGCAGGCAGTGTATGGTGACAAGATTGTGTGTAAGACAACAGTGGAGAACTGGACAACGGTGTTTAAAGGACGTGAATTAATGAAAGATGTTCCGAGACCAGGTCAGACGCATTTTGTTGCGTAGAAAGATACCATCGCCAAAATTGATGCACCAATTCGGGTGGACCGTCGCCGGAGCTTAAGTTCGCCACACTTTTATCACCGTACACTGCGTGCATTCTGCGATGAATGTCAACTGGTTGACATCCTTCAGCTGTTAGACACCGAATCACTGCTCGCTGATCAACTCTGGACGGATTCTGTATCACACCCGCCATGTTTCCAACGGACTGCTGAGGAAACCATGAGTCAGACGATAATGAAATTTTGCAAACATGACGGTTGGTATGTGCTGTTTATATCGTACGTGACGTCATCATGCGCATCGTACGTATGTTGACGTAGTGCAGTTAGGTCCGGTTTCACTAGAACACGTTTCGTAGAAGACCATGTCTGCCAAGCATACAATAAAACTGCTAGTGTTCTGACTGGGCAGGCCAGTCGGATGCGTGCCAACAATCTCAGGGCTGAAGTTGGCGATTCTAATCGACAACGATAGATAATAATAATAATAATAATAATAATAATAATAATAATAATGTATTATATTATGATTATAATGACGAGTATTATTATTGTGATTATATGATTATTATGGTTATTACAATTTTTATGACTATGCTTACGATTATTTTTTTAAATATTTTATTATTATTATTAATTTATTATTGCAATTTTACTACTGACTATTGTGATTATTATTATTATTTATGTGGCACAAAATACTATAAAACCAAATGCAAATGAAGAATGGAGAGAGACAATAAAGACGTAAGTGATACACCCTCAGAAAGAAATTGCAGTATAACCTGAGAGGCGATAAATTGGAGCCCACGCCAGAAGAGACTAGTATGAAGAACAATGAACTGCAGATTGGAAAGTTACGCCATCTGGCGTTCATGTGCGAGACTCTGACGGATGGAACAGAGTAGGATTTGATGGGTAACATCCGCTGCAACCCTGTGATCTAAAGGGGGCCAAATATAATACGTAAGTCATATCCGCTATCCACGCATACCATAGCCATCCCCTGTGCTCCTTCCGGAGCCAGGATGACACTGTGAAAACGTCCTCATTACATGTCCAGCTACAGGGATGAATATACATTGTGTGTTACTATTGTCAGCCATGTCGTTTTCTGTCTTTGAGTCCGACAAATTCCATTGTACAGCGAAATGCGTCGCTCGTGCGTTTATTGCAATGGTTATAAATGTTCAGCCCAGGGATTCTCAAACTTGCGCTTCCTGGGCCCCACCTGAGACTGATCTGATGTGGTATGCAACAGTGAGCTATGCACAATAACACAAAGAAAATCTGTAGCATCATTAGACTGTAAAAGTGTAAAAGATAACATCAATTCCCCACCCCCCCCCCCCCCCCAAAGGAAACATTCAAGATGAAGAAAAAAAATACATTTGAGATTAGCCTTGTCTTTCCGGGGCCAGAATGGGAAGGACCGAATAATAAATTGTAACCTGCTAGGCATGTCGTAAGAGGTGATTAATTAAAACAGGCAACACCATCCTGTAAAATGCACACAAAAAAAATAAAAAAGGGAACTCAGCCTATTTTGGACTGAAATCGCGAGTCACCACAACTACAGGCAATGTACAGTGTCCCCCACCGACCTCCAGACATTTTTTAACTCTCTGAACCTTGTTCTCGAGAATTCTATTCAATATTCCGTGGTATACACTCATGCACAGCTGTAGTTTTGTAAGGATCTTTTAAAGCCGTGTGGGTGGGATGGGGGTAGGATGTGTCAGAGGAAACACCAGCCTTCTGGGATAATTTCCTGGAGGACTGATTCTGATTTTGGATCACGCAGTCTGAGGTATCCACCTTCTCCTCTGTCAGTATTGATGGTCCATCCAAATCTGCTAGCGTCAGCCACGGAACCGGTTTCCCGGAATTTTATAATCAATTGCCGCACCGCGTGACGATGTGGCACCATGGTCCCCGGAAACTATACATTGAATCGTCGATGAACATCTCTTGTGTATCCCCCAATCGTATCAGCAAAAACACATGTCCCACTGTGAACGTACGCTTATCAACAGACATTACTACAGAATGTCCCCTCGCTACCGGCTCCTGGTGTCCCCTTACAACTTTAAATCATTGATCGGAATTCAATAAAAAAGTGACAAAAACATACCTTGGTTTACGAGAAGCATAATGAGCTAATAGCAAATGTTGCAAAGGGTCGCCATTAGCATCAAAGCGTGCCTGCACGAGTTTCTACGTGCTACAAAAGGTGTTCACCAACACATCAGGAGTCACACACTCAATTTGCCGCCGAATGTTTTCTTGCAGTTCCGCCCTTGACTTGTTGCGATCCATCTTCCCTTCTAGCATGTCCGAAAGGAAGAAATCAGACGGGGTAAGTTCAGGCGACCGTGGTGGCTAAAGTCCGTCCCTTAGAAACGACATGATCTCCAAAGAAGGAAACAACTTCCACTAGCCTGGTGTTTGAGGAGTGGAATGTGGCTCCATAATGATGGAAATAGCCAGCACGCAGTTCCTCGGCGTACAATCGGTTCACAGTACGTCCGTGTCAAATGTTATTTGATTACGTTCATTGGTTTAAAAGTTATAGCGGAAAAAAACAGAGGCCTGCATTATCAGAATGGCTGACCTGACAGACGACCTTCGGGGGGAGACTACTCTTGGATAATTAGGTGCACATAGACCTTTTGATCATCATGTAAAAGAGGAAAGGCCAAGTTAAGTCAAGCCGTAAGGTCAAGTCAAGTAAAGTCAAATCAAACCGAGTCAAGTGGGTAAATTCAGGTTAAAGTTAATCTATCTCAAGTCAAGACAAGCCAACTGAAGTAAACTCAAGTCAAACCAAGTCACCCAGATGAAGCCAAGCCAAGTTAATTCAAGTCAAACCAACTCAAGTCAATTCAGGTCAAGCCAGGTCAAGTTAAGTCAAGTCAACTCACGTCAAGCAAAGCAACTCAAATCAACTGAAGTCAACTAAAGGCATGCCAAGCCAGATCAAGTCAATTAAAGACAGCTCAAGTCACTGCAGGTCAAGCCGACAGGTTGTCAACTCAAGTCAAGCGACGTCAAGTCAACCAATTCAAACCATGTTAGGTCAAGTCAAACCAAATCAACGCAAGTCAAGCCAAATCTGATAAGTAGAGTCAATTCAAGTCAACTCAAGCCAAATCAGGTTGCCAATAAAGTCAATCCAAACCAAGTCAAGCCAAGTTAGAATAAGTCAAGTCAAACCAAGTCAATTCAAATCAGGTTGCCAGACTGGCAAAAGAAGGTGCAAGACTACCACAAACAGATACTAGTATGACGTACGAAGAGTCAAAACGGCTTATCAAAGCCAGATACATGACCAAATGGGAAACCGAACATACAGGTTACACAAAAAACGATGCCTATTACCAGTTGAACAGAAGAGAGCAGGTCGTTGTCTTCAGACTTCGCACTGGCCACAATAGACTGAGGTACCACCTATTCAACAAATTAAAGATAGGTGGTACCGACGAATGCCCGTGCGGTACCGGTAAAATGACAGCTGAACATCTGCTGCAGAACTGCCCGACACACGAGGATCAGAGAGAGCAGATGTGGCCATCACCAGTGGAACTGCAAGACAAGCTCTATGGCAGTGGCGACAGCCTCAGGATGACCGCCGCTTTTTTCGAAAAAAATAATGGTTACTGTCTGACTGCGTACGAAGAAGAAGAAGAAAATCAGGTTGCCAATAAAGAAAAGTCAAATGAAGTCAGCTCAAGTCAAGTCAGGTTAAGTCAAGGCAAGCTAAATCCGGCTAACTCAAGGCAAACCAAGTCAAGTCAGTTTAAGTAAACTCAAGTCAAGCCAAATCAACTCAACTTAAGCCAAGTAAAGGTTTAGTCAAGTCAAGCCAAGTCAGGTTGTCAGGTCAAGCCAAGTTAGGTTTAGTCAAGTCCTGCCAAGTCATCAATTTAACTCAAGTCAAGTAAAGGCTAAGTCAAGTCAGCTCAAGCCAAGTCAAATCAAGTAAAATCCCCTCATTGGTTGTTTATAATGTGCTAATCAAATCTATTGTATTTGCAGAAAGCGCAGTCAATCATCAATAAAGTCAATTAATGAATCTATAAAGCAACTAATCAGCAAATAAATCGATATTCAAATGAATCAATCAGTGTTAAATCAGTCTATGAATAATTAAATCAACAAATCAATCAACCTGAATTTTTTTTTTTTAATCCATCAATCAACAAAACGGAAATGGAACCGACAAATCAATTGCATATTACGCCAGCAATCATTATTCGATCAATCATTCAGTGAATCATACAATCGATCAATCAGTCGATATATTAATCAATCAATCAACACATCAGTCAATGCATCAATCAATGAATGGATATATCATTCTACCAATCAATCGACTTTCATTCAGTCAATAAATTAATCAGTTAGTCAATGAATTCTATTCCAAGTGAATCACCACAAAACCAAAAACCCATCTCGCCACTTCGATGTATATTCTTCACCTTTCAATTCTGCCCCAAAATCATTCATCTCCACATTAGCCTTCTCTACTCCTTCCTCTGAAAACTCTATCACAAACCTGCGCCTTCCTCACCCCTTAAACTCACACCTCTGTCCAAGGAAGATGAGCTCTTCTATTATTGGACTGAGCGCATGATAATGCAACTCGCCTGCCGAGAACTCATCTGCATCAATGCCCAATAATTACGGTAAGTGTCTCTATTTGTCCCCGCCCGACATAGAAACACCGGAAATGTCCGCCCTAGAAGTGACAGATGCTGATAGCCTTCGTTTTATCTTCAGCTAAAGCAGGGGACTTCTCGAACACGCCTTGCCAAAATTCAATCATTTTCGTATTACAATCACAGAAAAATGAACGTACAATATTATATGTAGTGCTATCAGTTACATTCTTTAAGGACACACCTTTTGTTTTCAATAATTCAGTTTTAATGTTGATTTAATTCTGTGTTGTTTTTTCCCACGTAAAATAAATAAGTGCGGAAATGGTTCCTGGAATATCACGTGGGCTTGTTATTCTTGGAATATGTATGTGTAAGTATTGTTTTAGTTTTGTTTTTTTTCAATCACCATGGTAACAGATTGTTGTAATTGAAAAGCCTTATATATGTAAACTATTTCGTCATTATTAAATAAACCGAAGCAGTGGTGGTTCTGAAGGTCAAAACTGGATCAAAAGATGCATAGTAATGCCTCAGTCACCGCTGTACCACACCAACATTTTAGTTACTGCCCTTGAAATATCCTGCAAAGTGATTGGAAATAATTTAAACATTTTCTAGGATCGCATTATGTTTTATATTAATTGTATAAACATTGGGTGGCTATTCGACTTTGGCTGTAATGCAAACAGACAATTAGTTGTGGAGCTATGACGCTGTGAAAATGAAATGTTTTAAAAGATGGTGTGTGTTATTATACAGTAGCATGGAGAACTTAGGAAAAATAGAACATGTTTGAATTTCTGGACATATAGAGTAGACACAGCAGCAACATTACAACAAATGAAAGAAATGGTGTAGGAGTCAGTCGAGCCGAGATATGATTATTTGAAGGTGAACAATATAGATTGCCTGTTTTTTTCAAAACGATGTTATATTGTCATTGTGTACATGTGAAAGTTGATGTAGACAAAATAACATAAATAATAAATATAAGAACAAACATATGTAATTATATGTGTGTGTGTGTTTGTTCAAGAACTTATTTTCATTATGCTATTCCAAAATAATGTCAAATTCTACCTGCACATACAACTGACTATTCCAAAATAAGGGATGGAATGGACCAATTATAAACTGACTTACCTTAATATGTAATCAATATATTTAGGACACACAAAAACTGTAATAAGTATTTAACGCTGCTATAAATTATGAAATTATCAAATGTTCCTCGTCATTATTAAATTTGTTTTATTAACACAATGCTATATTCCATAATTAAAATGTATATAACCCAAGTATGTCATTATTATGTGTAACATAATTAAATAATTTACATTTGTATACACATATTACATTAAAAACAAAAAAATATCTTCAAGGAATAAGAGCAGTCCACATGTTAAGCCAATATATGGCCTTCACTATATTCAACTTTAATTTACACAGACACTAGCGGAAAGCGATTGTATGATACACATCACATACACAACACAAACACGCACACCATAATTATAAGGGTGCGTAAAAGGTCAGACCATGGTCAGACTCTGTCAACTATGCCAGCAGTCCAAACCCAAAAGAGTCGTGGTACAGTGGGTTCCACCCCACTGTAACATTCAAGGCAAGGAGGCGACAGACAGACTGGCGAAAGAAAGTAGGAGACTGCCAAAACCAGATTCTAGTGTGGTCCACAAGGTTTGTTAGGACTAGATACATGGCCAGATGGGAAACAGAACATACTGGCTATACAAGAAGTGATGCTTATTACCAGTTGAACAGAAGAGAGCAGGTCGTGGTCTTCAGACTCCGCACAGGTCACAACAGACTAACGTACCATCTATTCAATAAACTTAAGATAAGTGCTACTGACGAATGCACCTGTGGTACAGGGAAAATGACCCCTGAACATCTGCTGCACAATTGCCCGACATACGAGGACCAGAGAAAGCACATGTGGCCATCACCAGTGACAACACTAGACAAGCTCTATGGTAGTGTCGACAGACTCAAGATGACTCTACTTTCTTCGAACAAATTCAAGTCAACGTCTGACAGCGTACGAAGAAGAAATAGAAAAATAATAATAATAATAAAAAGAACAACAAGAACAAGAACAAGAAGAAGACTATGTGTCATATTATTATGAATGTCACTTGACCGTTACATAGAATACCTTCTATGCATAACTAGACCCTCTATTTTTGGTACAAGAAACTATTGTCTGTTCACAATTAGACCAACCTACAGCAATAATACATTAGTAATGTTACATTCTAACTCTTTACTTTTGGGGAGGAAGACTGACGACTGGTCAGGCAGAATATACTGATCAGACATGTTAGTCAGGGTCAGGCAAAATATACTGATCAGACATGTTAGTCAGGGTCAGGCAAAATATACTGATCAGACATGTTAGTCAGGGTCAGGCAAAATATACTGATCAGACATGTTAGTCAGGGTCAGGCAAAATATACTGATCAGACATGTTAGTCAGGGTCAGGCAAAATATACTGATCAGACATGTTAGTCAGGGTCAGGCAAAATATACTGATCAGACATGTTAGTCAGGGCCAGGCAAAATATACTGATCAGACATGTTAGTCAGGGCCAGGCAAAATATACTGTTCAAACATGTTAGTCAGGGTCAGGCAAAATATACTGATCAAACATGTTAGTCAGGGTCAGGCAAAATATACTGATCAAACATGTTAGTCAGGGTCAGGCAAAATATACTGATCAAACATGTTAGTCAGGGTCAGGCAAAATATACTGATCAGACATGTTAGTCAGGGTCAGGCAAAATATACTGATCAGACATGTTAGTCAGGGTCAGGCAAAATATACTGATCAGACATGTTAAGGTCACCTCTTCTCCGCTTCCTAGAAGCCCTTCTTGGAAACGGTTTGTTTACATGGCAGCCTGTCTAACAAGGTGAGGGATCGACGTGGTCCCTGTAGTAGTGAGTGACACTTAGATGATGTAAAAGATAGCACAACCGCCTGGATGATCCCGGTCCACATTCATCAGTACTCTCGGGATGTAGGAAAGCTACTGCAGCCCGCCATTTAACATCCTTTTCAAGGCGCACAAAGGAGTAAACCTACTCATTGTGGGCATTCGCAAACAACAACAACAACAACAACAACACTTTAATTTCTCGAATATTCCTTCTGCCCTCTTCTCTTGACAAGCTCTTGTAGAATGCCTTCCAAGTTTATATTAATAAGTCATACGTAGAGTTGACTTTATTAGCAAGTACATTCTGTTTTTATCACTCACATAAAACTAATCCTGTGCAAAAAATGTAATGTACCTGAAAAACGAAGATAATATATTCACATTGGAAGATCAGAAATAACTACGCTTGTTATCTTCTTCATCGTACGCAGTCAGACATCAACCTTTATTTTTTAGAAAAAAGCAGCGGTCATCCTGAGGCTGTCGACACTGCCATAGAGCTTGTCTAGTGCTGCCACTGGTGATGGCCACATCTGCTCTCTCTGATCCTCGTATGTCGGGCAGTTTTGCAGCAAATGTTCAGCGGTCATTTTCCCGGTACCATACGGGCATTCGTCAGTGCCACCTATCTTCAATTTGTTGAATAGGTGGTACCTCAGTCTATTGTGGCCAGTGCGAAGTCTGAAGACCACGACCTGCTCACTTCTGTTCAACTGGTAATAGGCATCGTTTTGTGTGTAGCCAGTATGTTCGGTTTCCCATTTGGCCATGTATCTAGCTCTAATAAGCCGTTTTGACTCTTCGTACGCCATACTAGTATCTGGTTGTGGTAGTCTTGCACCTTCTTTTGCCAGTCTGTCTGCCTCCTCGTTGCCTTGGATGTTGCAGTGGGAGGGGACCCACTGTATCACTACCCTTTTTGGTGCGGACTGCTGGCATAGTTGACAGAGTACTGCTCTTAAATCATTAAGCTCAGTATTTTTCTGGCTTTTTAGTGCTGTGACTACGGCCAGAACATCTGTAAGCAGGACTATATGGCTTCCATTCCTTTTACCTGTCACCATTTCTTCCACTGCCGCCCTCAGTGCCTCTGCCTCCGCTCTGAAATTGCTTGTGTATTTTCCAGAAGCGAATGAAAGTGTTATTTTTCTGCCATTTGCTACGCTTGTTATGAATGATGTTTCATTTTTCCACAGAAGTAGTCAATTTTCTTTGAATAAATTTCTCATTAAAATCAGGAAAGTGTTTAATATTATTCACACACAAGCTAGCTGAATGTCTATTATGTCAATCATTATGAGTTTCAGCCCCAAAATATAGATTATAGTTTCTGTATAATGTGTACAAAATATAGAACATAGTTCCTGTATAATGTGTACAAAACATAGAATATAGTTTCTGTATAATGGGTACAAAACATAGAATATAGTTTCTGTATAATGGGTACAAAACATAGAATTTAGTTTCTGTATAGTGGATAAAAAACATAGAATATAGTTTCTGTACAATGGGTACAAAACATAGAATATAGTTTCTGTATAATGGGTACAAAACATAGAATATAGTTTCTGTATAATGTGTACAAAACATTGTTTCTGTATAATGTGTACAAAATATAGTTTTGTATAATGTGTATAAAACATAGTATATGTATAATGTGTACAGAACATGCAACATATTTCCTGTATAATGTGTACAAAACATAATTTTGTATAATGTGTACAAAACATAGTATATGTGTAATGTGTACAGAGCATACAACATAGTTCCTGTATAATGTGTACAGAACATACAACATAGTTCCTGTATAATGTGTACAGAACATACAACATAATTCCTGTATAATGTGTACAGAACATACAACATAATTCCTGTATAATGTGTACAGAACATACAACAGTTCCTGTATAATGTGTACAGAACATACAACATATATCATGATCGATGGGATCTGACCATGACCGTCCTGCAAGGCCCTGTGCATGGGAAGCGTGGGAGAGGGAGACCGAAAACGAGATGAGAGGACAATATAAAAGCGTGGACGGGAAGGTCTGTAGCTGAAACTAATACCCTAGCGAACAATCGAGACGTCTGGCGGGAACTGGTTCAACAAACTGCAATAACGGTGCTCCAACGACCTTCTAGGCTACGGGACTGATGATGATGGAGATGATGGAGATGATGGTGATGATGGTGATGATGGAGATGATGGTGATGATGGAGATGATGGAGATGATGGAGATGATGGTGATGATGGAGATGATGGTGATGATGGAGATGATGGAGATGATGGTGATGATGGAGATGATGGAGATGATGGAGATGATGGTGATGATGGAGATGATGGAGATGATGGTGATGATGGAGATGATGGTGATGATGGAGATGATGGTGATGATGGAGATGATGGTGATGATGGAGATGATGGTGATGATGGAGATGATGGAGATGATGGTGATGATGGAGATGATGGAGATGATGGAGATGATGGTGATGATGGAGATGATGGAGATGATGGTGATGATGGTGATACTCTACAGGATGACGAAGAGACAGAAAATCATGGGAATGCATATGTGCAGAGGATGATAGATTTGGGAGTGACTCGGGAAGAGGGAAGAAAGTGTGATCTGTCTGGAATGATCTAAAGAAAATGAAACTAATACCTGACTGGACTCTGATTATATATACGCTTAGCTGGCTGATTTAAAGGGGAACGGTGTGTTTATGGTAATGTCTCCTTTGTGATGATGTTGGTCCCTAGAACCAATACTACACTGATTTATGCAAATATATATGTTTTAATTGATACAGCTGAATTTGGAATAAATAAATCAACATAGAATACAAGAAGGCATGATATACCATGACTAATCAGCTGATATGGAAGCACATTGAGGAGGTGCTTGAAACGAAAAGTAAACTCCAGAAAATGAAAACACAATTATCTGCAATAATGAGATACATTACTGCGACGGCTTTGTTTCATTCTCCTTAAATATGTGTGCTGGAACAACGTCTACAGCACGTCTTGGTAGAGGACGTCAGCACGTCTTGGTAGAGGACGTCAACACGTCTTGGTAGAGGACGTCAACACGTCTTGGTAGAGAACGTCAACACGTCTTGGTAGAGGACGTCAACACGTCTTGGTAGAGGACGTCAACACGTCTTGGTAGACGACGTCAACACGTCTTGGTAGAGGACGTCAACACAGCATTTGTTGATCTTGGGTAATGATGGTCTGACCTAGTTTAGCTCCATGTCGATGATGCCATACACATACACACTCACATACAGACACACACAGACATATATATATATATATATATATATATATATATATATATATATATATATATATATATATATATATATACACACACATACACACAAACATACAGACACACACATACAGACATACATACACAGACACAGACACACACATATGCATACAGACACACACATACACAGGCACACACAGACATACACATACACACACATACATACATACACACAGCCACACACATACACACACACAAACACACACATACAGACACACAAACACACACACACAGACACACACACACACAGACACATATACACAGACACACACACATACACTGACACACACACACAGAGAAAAACACACACAAACACACACAGACACACACAGACACACACAGCCACACACACACACACACACAGACACAGACACATATACACACACACACACACACACAGACACACGCACGCACAGAGAGACAATTGTTGTTAGACTTTATTCCCGTTGATTGAGTAACCCAGATATTTGATAGGGCTTAGAAACTGTCTTTCACCCTTCATATACCTGCTATGTGTTTTTATTTCTCCGGCTCGATAAAAACAAGATATACCTTTATATCCTGTCCCCACCTTGTCATCAGACAAGCAACCAGCCGGTTCGATCTCGCGCCCATCGTATAATCGTTAAAAAAAGAGAAAAGCCCGTTTATTCACAAGGCCTACAATAAGTGTAAATTCATTTAACTATCTGTCACAATTTCTATTAATGAAAATGGGCCTACCAAAAATAATGACATACAGAAAGTATCTGTAAATACATGTCCAAAGTGCTGTATCTGTGCATAATTAGAAAAGTGTAAAAACAAAACAACAAAAAAATAACAAAATAAAAAACACAGCAATACACACATTTTAAAATTGCATCACAAACCTACGAGGGCGATTTGACAAGTTTTGCCTCTGAGGAGATAATTTCATGAATGTGCAAGGTTTACACATGAGTAATACATTTTCTTAAAGCTTGGAACGTCCTTTAGGAGATACACCATTACTTCTCAACGCAATCACCGTCCCACTCCACACGCAAGTGCCAACGTTGGATAAGTTGTTGCATCCTGTTGAGGAAACAAATCAAACGACTTCCCCCGAAACCAGGTACGCACAGCTGCTTGCACTTACTCGTCAGAAATCATAAAGTCAGAAGGGCAACGGTGTCCCCTGAGGTGTTTCTTCAGCTGCGGGAACAGGAAGACGTTACAAGGTGCCAGACCGAGGCTGTATGATGGATGCAATCAAATGTCGTCAAACTTGAAACGCTCCAATCATGACCTACTTTACATAACTGTTTGTCAACTCGCGTGTGCGAACATTGTCGTACTGAATAAATGTCTACTTGCTCACACGAGCACGCAGATTTCGTGCTGGAAGTTTCTGCAGTTTCCACATTTCGATCGAAGTTAACGGGATTTCCGTGCTATAAATATTCAGTGCGGACTACGTCATCGCTGTCCCAAACGGTGGTCATCATCACTTTACCCGCTGAGGCGACGACCTTGCATATTTTTTGGTGGCTGTTGAGTTCTTGTACCTGCACGCCATAAACATTTTCTGGGTCATAATAACTCGTTGTAGTGAAAATTCGGCGGATAAAGGCATTGCCTTCCTGTTCATATCGTGTCAGACTTTCCTGACATATCTGCTGATGTAATCGGTCGAGCGCCGCGAGTCTTGTCATGCAGGTTCGTCGTTGCTGGATTGTCTCCTTTTGTAGTCCCACCTCCTGACAGTGCTGACATCCACACAGGCGTCATCATATCACAGTCAGTCTTCGATGCATGTCGATGGCCACATAATGTTTGGCCGCCAGGAATTCATCACAGAGCGTTGCTTGAACCGTATTTACATGTAAGCCGCCATTTTACTGCCTGCTGTGCGTGGCGTTACGTTTTCAGGGGCACGCATCTACATGACCCATTAGTTACTTCATGCCCCCACATGCCCCAACAAACCACCACATGCCCCCACATGTCCCTACATGCTCATGTATGCCCATCCCCGCCTCTACATAACCCTACATGACCCTACATGCTCCTCTATGGCCCTACATGCCCCTACATGCCTGTACAAGCCCCTACATGCCTGTGCAAGCCCCCTGCATGCCCTTACATGACCCTACATGACATTATATGTACCTACATGCCCCTGCATGCCCTTACATGACCCTACATGACCGTATATGTCCCTACATGCCCTTACATACCCATCCACGCCTCTACATGACGCTACATGCCCCTATATACTCCTACATGCCCTTATATGCCCATATATGCCCCATTAGACACACCCTTAGAGCTATTTTTCACATAGGTGTCACGTGACTATGAGCACTGTTGTCATAGTGATGTTGCAGGAGGCAACACTTTTCAAATCGCTCTCACATTTAACTTAACTCAACTCAACACAACTCAACTCAACTTAATCTAAACTTAATTTAAACTTAATCTAAACTTAACTTAATCTAAACTTAACTTAATTTAACTTAATCTAAACTTAATCTAAACTTAACTTAATCTAAACTTAACTTAATCTAAACTTAACTTAATTTAACTTAATCTAAACTTAATCTAAACTTAATCTAACTTAACTTAATCTAACTTAACTTAATCTAACTTAACGTAACTTAACTTAACTTAACTTAATCTAAACTCATCTAAACTCAACTCAACTCAACTCAGCTTAACTTAACTTAACTGAACTCGAACTTAACTTATTTACACTTGTATAGAAGACTGCAAAAGTCTGTATGCAACCAGTTTCTTCTACTTCACTTGATCTATGTGCATCCAATCAATTCTTGATTGCTTTAACTGATTCTGTCCCCCCCCCCCCCACCCCCTCCCTCCCCATTTTGGTGTACTGGCAATGCATTCCGAGCATTCACCACTCTCTGACTAAAAAAAATATTCCACAATATATTATCCGGACCTCTCTTTAAACAATTTGTAGCGGTGTCCTCTTATTCTAGTAGCCGACTTGACTTTTAAAAACACGTTAAAGCCTAATTTTTAGGATAAACCTATATGAAATCCTCTTTGCTAGACACTGTAGGCCAGTTTTCCAGAGTGGCACCTCATTCAAATCAAATTTACCCCATTCAAAGCTATAACATAAATGCAGATATACATACAGACAGACATACAGACAGACAGACAGACAGACAGACACACAGACAGACATACAGACATACAGACATACATACAGACCGACATACAGACATACAGACAGACATACAGACAGACATACAGACATACAGACAGACAGACATACAGACATACATACAGACATACAGACAGACATACAGACATACATACAGACATACATACAGACATACATACAGACATACATACAGACATACAGAAAGACATACATACAGACATACTTACAGACAAACAGACAGACATACATACATACATACAGACATACAGACAGACATACACACAGACATACAGACAGACATACAGACACATAACCGAACGAATGTTGAGTTCAGCCCTGATAATCATGACCTTGTAGAATCATCACTTTGCAGGTAGAGTGTCCACAACATTGACGGCAGACGACACCTCTACTACAACCAGATGTCAGGGACTGATCAATGAGTGTTTAACCAAGTTCCAGCAGTTTGATGACAACCGCTTGTGCAGGTGCGTGACATCATGACAAACATGACGTCATATTGTCATGTATTTACTAATGTATATTATATTGGAGATATGCAGCAGGCTGGACTAGTTCCTTCAGTCTCGAGGTCATAACTAAAAATGTAATATTTGTGTACCATACATAATCAAAATTTAAATCTCGTAGATTAATTTAAGTTTCGTGAGTTTTCGTTGTTCTGTTGAAACTAAAGACGCTACTTAAAATTGACTACCGAAGCAGACTCGCTCGATCGCTTGACCCAGGGCTGCTAAAGATGTGGGATCCAGTGGCCACCAAGCAATGAAGAAGCAGACATACTTGCCAACGATAAGGGAATACTGCGACACAGCAGTAGCATATGACGAGTCAAAAGCAATTATCAAGGTCACGCACAGATCAAAATGGAAAGGTGACCACCATGGCCATTAAGAAAATGATGTCTACCATCATATCTCAAGACGTGGTCATGTGATCATCTTACGGCTTCACGCAGGCCACAACAAATTGAGATGTTCTAATTCTAACAAATTCAAGATTAGCACTAGGGACATTTGTACCTGTGGCATAGTTCCCTCTACAGTGGAACAGCTGTTGAAGACATGTCTATCATACACTAGTGACATGAGAGGCACATGGCAGCAGCCAGGTTCTTCCATGCAAGCTGTATGGAGGTGCATAGAGTCTCGAGTTGAATGCTGTAGTTGCTATAGTCATTGAAGTCGAAGTCTGAAGACGAGCGAAGAAGAAGAAGAAGAAGGAGACGAATAGGTGAATGGAAGAATACATAAAATAAGGATGTGATTACATACAAGAGAAGAACACGGTACTTGTCTGGATAACATAAGAGCCTGAAGAAAAAAAACGAGAGTATGGTGGATAGTTCCTTTCCTCGTTACTATTTACTTCTCAAATACTATACGAAGTACCAGTTAACAACTTGGTTGACTGAAACGTGGCGATAGCGGGAACCATGTCCCGCACTTTTGCAATGAAAAGAGTGCTCTCTTGTTTGACTAGAAAATTAGAGAAAAGGGAGTTAAATACAATCGACATTTCAAATGTATTCACTTGGCTATTTCCCCTACCACAATACTACTACTACAACTACTACTACTACTAATACTAATGCTACTATAGTCCGTCTTTTAATTCCTGAACAAGGTCCGAACCAATTTTCTACTAAACAGCATGTCACATCCAAATGATTTTTCGCATGCAGCCTTTGAGTATGTATGACGCTAAAACCTTGCTATTATTTAGTCAATAGACATTTACACATCGAGGAATTCCTTTAATCTATTAGTACCATTGGAAAGAAATGGCATTAAAATCAAGATTTTACAGTAAGCGGCTTAATTTCTTTTCACATTTTGTTCATAGGCGTATCTCCTTAATGTCTTGATAGATCAATTGATTGTTTGTGTTGCCCTTTATATACAATTGTAAAAATGGCACCAATATGCAACAGTTAGTCCATCCAGCCCTTCGTTCACCTTTGGACCCCCAAGGTTGTATCAACTGTATCAGTTAATTTGATGTTGTGTAACGCATTTGGGTATTCAAATGTATTTATTGACATTGTATGTACACTTAATTGTTTTGATACACATACGCTAATTCATCAAAGTCTGCTAATCAGTATGTCTATAAAAGATGATATTAATCATCCGAATATGTCGATTCAAAGAGGTTGATAATTGTTACTGGCTGGAGAAATTATAATCATCTCGTTGCCAGTACTGTTCTTCTTCCCGGAGCACATGTTCAACACACTTCTTCTAGAACTGTCTAATTTTGAAAGGTACTCACGTGACAGCACTTCAACATCACACATTTTAAATGTCCTGTTCTGTTCGAGAACTCGTCCTTCGACTTTAGCCCACACAAGCTCTGTAGGGTTTAGATGTCCATGATATGCAGGTAGTGGCAGAGAAGTGTGACCGTACTCTTCCATGATTTTGTCAATATGATACACCTTTGTCTTATTTGTCTTCCTCACAAGCTGCAACAACTTTGTCTTCGAAATTCACTTTTTCTTTATCTAGCCGTGTCCCTATGTCTTAAAATGAACTTTTGTAATTGATGCAGTTGGTACTTTGCCTTCCTCTGATACTGTATTGTGATAAGATGCATTATCCATTACTAGGCATGGCGGTCTTTCCAGAATTGGAAGTAGATCATTCGTCACCCTGTGCCTGACAATTTGTCCATTCATTTCACGTGGTAGTCTCTACTGTCATTAATTTCTGTTCGGAAAATAAGTTCAGCGTCATGAACAAGTTCGTTTTCACTGCTTCCGGCATTTGTTAGTATAATGCGCTGTCCTTTGCTGCTTGGAATTTGTCTTTTCTGTTCACCGTCAACTGATTGCCATTCTTGACCATAGGTGGGGCGAGCAGTGACTCAGGATTCATCTACCATTCTTTACCAAAGGTGGGGCGAGCAGTGACTCAGGATTCATCTACCATTCTTTACCAAAGGTGGGGCGAGCAGTGACTCAGGATTCATCTACCATTCTTGACCATAGGTGGGGCGAGCAGTGACTCAGGATTCATCTACCATTCTTGACCATAGGTGGGGCGAGCAGTGACTCAGGATTCATCTACCATTCTTGACCATAGGTGGGGCGAGCAGTGACTCAGGATTCATCTACCATTCTTGACCATAGGTGGGGCGAGCAGTGACTCAGGATTCATCTACCATTCTTGACCATAGGTGGGGCGAGCAGTGACTCAGGATTCATCTACCATTCTTGACCATAGGTGGGGCGAGCAGTGACTCAGGATTCATCTACCATTCTTGACCATAGGTGGCGCCAGCAGTGACTCAGGATTCATCTACCATTCTTTACCATAGGTGGGGCGAGCAGTGACTCAGGATTCATCTACCATTCTTTACCATAGGTGGGGCGAGCAGTGACTCAGGATTCATCTACCATTCTTGACCATAGGTGGGGCGAGCAGTGACTCAGGATTCATCCATATATACAATGTCGCGTTCATATATCTGTCTCAGGTATTTGCTTGGGCAGCAATCACATGTGGCTTTTCACATATAATATTCCTGCCACATTCAGTTTTCATGAATGCTCAATTTTCCAAAGAGTACTTTTGGAAACTTCAAAACTGTAGTCGGATTGCAATGTTATTTTTAGTTTAGTAACAAGTGAATTTCTGGTCAACAGTTTCAATATCTCCCGTTTTATGATATCTCAGTCGAAATCATCAAATACCCTTTTCATACCTTGCTTGATATGAGCGCACTCTGAGTCCCGTCTAATCTCCTACCTTGCTTGGTATGAGTGCACTCTGAGTCCTGTCCAATCTCATACTTTGCTTGATATGAGTGCACTCTGAGTCCTGTCCAATCTCATACTTTGCTTGATATGAGTGCACTCTGAGTCCTGTCCAATCTCATACTTTGCTTGGTATGAGTGCACTCTGAGTCCTGTATAATCCAACGGTTAAAGAATTGTCTATCCAGACTAAGCGCCAGTTGCGTGAGTTTTTCCGAGCTATGAATATGGCAATTTAAATGACCCATCTTAGATTCCCTGTGGAAAACACTTTTATAGTAAAACGGTAACCTTCTCAGTTTAGTTCCGCTTATCCCGTAACCCATCAGGTCGTTGGGGCACACTTCAAGACACTCCCACATCCCCACGCCATCTTTCTCTGTCAGCTGCCGCCAGTCGTGCCTCACCGGGACGAAGTTTTGACCACTCAGTGATGTTGTCTGTCCGTCTCTTCCTTGGACGTCCCCGTCTTCTCTTTCCTGGTACGGAACCATGCAGTATCAAATTTGTAATTCCGCTAAATCTCGTGACGCGTCATACCAAGCTTCGTTTTGAAAAGAACGACATCGAAGAGAACTGGGCATCATTGAGAAACACGCTCTACGATACAGCTGTTAAACACATTGGCCCACTCACGCGCAAGCATAAGGACTGGTTTGATGAGAACGATCTGGAAATACAGGGCCTTCTCGATGCAAAACATGAAGCGCACAGGGAATACCAGAGGGACACACCATCTCCGGCAGCAAAAGCTGCCTTCAATACTGCTCGCAAAGCTGTCCAGACCAGGCTTAGAGAGATGCAAGACTCCTGGCTCAGCAAAAGAGCTGACGAAATTGAGATGTTATCCGAGCGTCATGACACCAAACGGTTTTACGAGGCACTGAAAGCTCTCTACGGCCCGCAGCCCTCTAGTAATACTCCAGTTCGCAGTGCGGATGGGGTACTGCTAACAGATAAGGTTCAGATTCTAGACAGATGGGCTGACCACTTCTGCAAAATACTAAACCACCCATCGTCCATAAATGAAGAGGCCATCCGGCGAATGCCGCAGGTGGAACTGAACCTGGCGTTGGATGAAGTCATTACTGAGGAGGAAGTCGACAGGGCAATCAGTTCACTATCTATAGGAAAAGCTCCAGGAGCTGATGCAATACCAGCAGAGGTATATAAGACAGCTGGCCCATCCCTCACCAGAAGGATCACTGAACTCTTCTGTCACATGTGGGCTGAAGGAAAAATTCCGCAGGAGCTAAAGGACGCCTCAATCGTTCACCTGTACAAAAGAAAAGGCAACCGTCAGGAATGCGACAATCATCGTGGAATATCGCTACTCTCCGTAGCAGGCAAGATCCTAGCTCGCTTACTGCTAAACAGGCTCAACAAACACCTTGAACAAAGCCACCACCTCCCAGAAAGCCAATGTGGATTCAGAGCCGGAAGAGGAACAGTGGACATGATTTTTGCCGCTCGTCAAGTACAAGAGAAGTGTCGAGAACAAAATCAGGCCTTGTACACCACATTTATTGATTTGACAAAGGCATTTGATACAGTAAACAGAGGAGGGCTGTGAATGATAATGTCTAAGTTTGGCTGTCCCAACAAGCTCATAACAATGGTGAAACAGCTACACGAAGGCATGTGTGCTCGTGTACTGGACAGCGGTGCAATCTCTAAAACGTTTCTAGTATCAAACGGAGTAAAACAAGGATGTGTACTCGCCCCGACTTTGTTCAGCATGATGTTCGCGGCCACGATGACAGACGCCTTCCGATCATTGGAGCTTGGAATACCCATAAAGTACCGCACAGATGGCAAGTTACTCAATTCCAGAAGAATGAAGGCCAAAACCAAAGTGGCTGGCGACATAATCAGGGAACTTGTATTTGCTGACGACTGCGCTCTAATGAGCAACTCAGAACTGAACATGCAGGTTGGAATGGACCAGTTCTCTGCCGCATGCGCAAATTTTGGCCTGACCATAAATGCCAAAAAAACAGAGGTCATGTACCAAACAGCACCAGGCATGCCATACACAAAACCAGAGACTACAGTCAGCGGGCAGACGTTGAATGCCGTAGACAAATTCGCATATCTGGGCAGCACGCTGTCGAGATCTGTCAGCCTAGACGATGAGGTGGCAAGCAGAATAGCAAAGGCCAGCACATCCTTTGGTAGAATGCGCTCGATGGTCTGGGCACGTCGTGGCATCAGCGTCAAGACCAAACTCAAAGTCTACCGTGCAACCATCATTCCAACCCTACTATACGCTTGTGAAAGTGTGACTGTATACTCTGGACATGCAAGGAGGTTAAACCACTTCCACACAGGTTGCCTGACATCGAGGTTCTCTCGAGGGCTAACATGCCCAGCATCCATGCACTGCTAGAAAAAGCACGACTAGGATGGGCCGGACACCTCGTCCGTATGTCAGACGAGCGGCTCCGAAAGAATTCTCTACGGCGAGCTGAGAGAGGGATGGCGCGAGAGAGGGCACCCAAAGAAATGTTTTAAAGACGGTCTGAAGGACTCACAAAAAACTTGCCAGATAGACATCGACACTTGGGAATGTCTTGCGCAAAACAGATCTGACTGGAGAAGCGCAGTCAAATCGGGTGTAGCAGCCGGTGAAGATGACCGTGTTGTGAAAGCCCAGAACAGACGCGAGACGCGGAAATCCCGAGCAGCGGAAACACCATCCCCTTCTACAAACCTCGTGTGCCCGATATGTAGCAGATGTTTTCGTGCTCGCATTGGTCTGTTCAGCCACATGCGCACCCACACCCAACAGGGAAATCTGTGACAAGGATGATGTCGGCGGTCCTCATCGACAACGATGAACAGCTATTACTACTACTACTACTACTACTACTACTACTACTACTACTACTACTACTACTACTACTACTCTTCTACACTGGTGTAAAGGTTTGTCAGAAATAGCGCCAATCCTTTCTACACACAGTTTTTCTCTTGGTCTGGTTCCGGTCTAGCCAACGACCTGTTAAAGGCTGTTGTATGGTGTCATCTCAGAGGACTTTGATCCGTTATCAGGGACTTTGATCCGTTATCAGGGACTTTGGGTCGTTATCAGGGACTTTGATCCGTTATCAGGGACTTTGGGTCGTTCTCATGGACTTAGGGTCCTTCTCAGGGACTTTGGGTCGTTCTCAGGGACTTTGGGTCGTTCTCAGCGACTTTGGGTCGTTCTCAGGGACTTTGGGTCGTTCTCGGGGACTTTCGGTCTTCTCAGGGACTTTGGGTCGCTCTTAGGGACTTGTTCCTTGACTCTTCGCTTCCTATATGACTGTCGTGTCAGCCAATCTATTTCATACTGCAGATTGCTCCACTTCAGTCTGCATGGGTTTGGCTTCAAGAACGTGCCGTAGTGTATGATTGAGACCTTCTCTCTCCTTGTTACGTGTATCACTTTCCTTAGCTGGATTTCCTGGGTTGTCATTGCCCACGATTTACATTTAAAAGTTGAATCTGGTACAAAGGTGGCGTAGTATACAACCATCTTCGTTTTCTTACACATTTATCTTTAGAGGAGGAATCCTCTAGGTATGGCATGAGCACACACTCTTCGTATACACAACTCTTCTCTAATACATCTATTTTGGTTTAGGACAGCTCCGAGGTAATTGAGCCGCTTAAGATATTCTAGAGGTTGTTCACCCAGAATAATTTGGATGTATCTTCCCTTTTCTCCAGATCGTATGTTTTTGTTTTCCAACTGTTAATCGTCGTGATTTGCCTTTCCACTGAGATCTTTATTCTATTAGCCAGACTGCACTGCTGCAACCTGTTCGTAGAGCCGACGCTTGGAGGCAGAGTAGGTTCTTGCTAGCGGCGGGGTATGAGTCGCTCTGTCACTGTACTGAATCTGTCCGCTTTCCAGATTTGAATGTTGATCTGGAGAGTAAATAATCAGCTTTACGTGAGACCTAGATCAGGAACGTTCAAGTACAGAAGACATTTGAAAAACAATCATCGATTTCGATTGGCGTCTGCTTTTATCCTATTCCAGTGTTGTCTTTTAACATTTCCTCTTTTTTTCTACTTCTATCCACCGGTGTCTTTAGACATGGCGATTGATTTCTTAAACATACCAATTGATTTCTTAAACATATCGATTGATTTCTTAAACATATCGATTGATTTCTTAAACATACCAATTGATTTCTTAAACATATCGATTGATTTCTTAAACATATCGATTGATTTCTTAAACATATCGATTGATTTCTTAAACATACCGATTGATTTCTTAAACATATCGATTGATTTCTTAAACATATCGATTGATTTCTTAAACATATCGATTGATTTCTTAAACATACCGATTGATTTCTTAAACATATCGATTGATTTCTTAAACATACCGATTAATTTCTTAAACATACTGATTGATTTCTTAAACATACCGATTGATTTCTTAAACATATCGATTGATTTCTTAAACATGCCGATTGATTTGTTAAACATACTGATTGAGCCCAATACAAATTTGTCATCAGGTGGGTGCCATACTCTTTGTCAAGTACTGAAAGTAGCCTTCTAGTTCTCATGTTTGCCTCAGTTCTCTCTTAACTCTCATGACTGTTTCATTTCCCTCAAAGGAACATATGGGCTAATGGTTAAGTGACACGTCTCACAACCCGAAGGTGCTGGGTTCGCTTGCATCACAGCACCGGCCGTTAACCCAGGGAAGCGAACCCTTAGAAAATGCATGCCGAAGACGAATGCATTGGGTCGTCAGGCGCAAAATAAAAACATAGTGCACCGGCTTGGGGAATAGAGGAAAAAGGCTTTAATCTTCTCCTGACTTCATTTTTCACCTTCTTCTCATCT
Organism: Ariolimax columbianus; assembly: GCA_036924085.1. Classification (NCBI taxonomy): domain Eukaryota; kingdom Metazoa; phylum Mollusca; class Gastropoda; order Stylommatophora; family Arionidae; genus Ariolimax; species Ariolimax columbianus. Next base: position 33,863,433 of record JAVGWX010000021.1, on the reverse strand, counting down.
ACTCCTCATTACCTACTCCTCACCTACTTCTCACCTACTCCTCACCTACTCCTCACCTACTCCTCACCTACTCATCACCTACTTCTCACCTACTCCTCACCTCCTCACCTACTCCTCACCTCCTCACCTACTCCTCACTTTCTCACCTACTCCTCACCTACTCCTCACCTACTCCTCACCTCCTCACCTACTCCTCACCTACTCATCACCTACTCCTCACCTACTCCTCACCTACTCCTCACCTACTCCTCACCTACTCCTCACCTACTCATCACCTAATCCTCACCTACTCATCATCTACTCCTCACCTCCTCCTCACCTACACCTCACCTCCTCACCCAATCCTCACCTACTCCTCACCTACTCCTCACCTACTCCTCACCTACGCCTCACCTACTATTCACCTACTACTCACCTCCTCACCTACTCCTCACCTACTCCTCACCTCCTCTCCTACTCCTCGCCTACTCCTCACCTACTCCTCACCTACTCCTCACCTACTCATCACCTACTCCTCACCTACTCCTCACCTACTCCTCACCTACTCCTCACCTACTCACATACTCCTCACCTACTTCATTCTTCCCCTTTGCATCACGATTATTAAACAGTGGCTAGGGGTGCTTGCGCTTTTTTCACCCCAAACAGAATTTCATGGGTTCCCATTGTACGTCACAAGACATTCCATTTTGGAGTAAGACGGGTACTGGTCAATATAATTTCATTTTAAATAAATGAGTCGAAACTTAGATAAAGACAGATGTGTAAAAAGATGGTTTTATTCAGTTTTGCGAAAGGTTAAGGTTAGGGTTAAGGTTATGTTTAGGGTTAGGTTTAGATTAGGGTTAGGGTAATGGTTAGGGTTGGAATTGGGTTCAATGTTAGAGTAAGGTTTAAGTTAAAGGTTAGTGTTAGGTTTGGGTTTAGGGCAATGGTCAGGTTTGGGTTTAGGGCTATGGTCAAGTTTGGGTTTATGGCTATGGTCAAGTTTGGGTTTAGGGCTATGGTCAAGTTTGGGTTTAGGGCTATGGTCAAGTTTGGGTTTATGGCTATGGTCAAGTTTGGGTTTAGGGCTATGGTCAAGTTTGGGTTTAGGGCTATGGTCAAGTTTGGGTTTAGGGCTATGGTCAGGTTTGGGTTTAGGGCTATGGTCAGGTTTGGGTTTAGGGAAATGGTCAGGTTTAAGGTTAGGGTTAGACAACATGGTTGTTATTACATCGCCTGACAGCATGGATAAAGCCATGCTGCTAGAAACGGGATGCTACTTTCCTTGTCATGGAGTAACGTTGACTTTGTTATGGACCAACGTTGACAGATTCAAGAAATTCATTGTTAAGACGGCTGGAATAAGCTGCAGCAGAAGCAGAAATTCTCGTCCATTCTCGCGTTTGACTGCCCCAACAGTTTTTTTTTTAAATGGACTATTCTGTGACGTCACTACCTCAAATTCCGTGTTAAAAATATATATATTTCTTTTGTTTGAGGTGAATTAAGACGCAAGTATCCACCTCAGCAGTTTGACATAGACGAAGCTCTGTTAGTACAACTTATGAAATGTTTCAATTGTCCACACAGAGAGCTGAGAGATGCGATCAACTGTCTAAACACCACCGACACCATAAGTTGTGGCTTTCCTGTCAACCCAGATACCCCGGAAGACGTAACCAGCCAATCAAAACCTGAGATACAAAAAGACGAAATATACCAATCACTTGAAGACATGTTTTCAGATAGCGAGATTGACCAATCAGAAAAGGGTAACTATCAAAGCGATGGTACGGAGCTCAGAAACTTTCAGACGGGGAGCGGCTCTCACGCTGGCCGTGACGATATCCCTCATCCAGAAACTGGGTCTCGGAGCTATAAGCAGAGGATTTCTAAGGATCACACTGATTATATCGCTACACTCGTTGACGTAATAGAAGATGCCAGAGAGGAATATACGAGGAATTGTAGCATAAGCAATGTTGGTACGTACACTCACAGGTAGGAACACATTACAGATAAATACAGACACATACATGAAACCCACTTTAAACATTGTTAATTCTCTTATATTTACAAGTGAAGATTGAGTTCGCTTTATAGTTAAATTAAAATGTTTCTGCCTTTCTGTCGTGCACACATAATGAAGAAGTGCACGCCAAGTCCTCATTTCTGCAGCCATATAATCTAATTCTCACGACGTCTCTTTTATCTATTTTAGTTCTTTCCCTCCCTGCACTCTTCGCGCGTTTTTTTGTTGTTGTTGGTTTGTCTTGTTTTAATCATTCCCCAGTGATCAGAGAAAGGCCACTGTTTATCTGCTAGCTTCCTCATTGCGTGGTCTATTCGACTCAAACGTCTTCTCCACTCTAGTTCCACCAGCATGCCCCATTACTGCCATATAATACATCCATACACGCAAATACAGTATTTTCAAGCAGAATATTGTGTTTGTTCTATATTCATACGTATAGATCGAATCTGTTCAATTCGTATATATGTAAACTGAATGTTCTATTTTAATACATGTAGAATTAATTTGTTCTATATTAATACATAAGTTTAGAGTCAGAGTACTGACGAAGACAGATGTGTCGGACCGAAAAGTGCAAATATCGCAGTCAAGCTGTAAACTAGCGACACAACGCATTCCGTTTTCTGACTACATCCTGCTTCTTGCAAAGCCCTGTTCAGAGCTTGGTAGCGGGAGATTGAGAACGAACGCAGAAGAAGAAGAAGTAGAAGAAGAAGAAGAAGAAGAAGAAGAAGAAGAAGAAGAAGAAGAAGAAGAAGAAGAAGAAGAAGAAGAAGAAGAAGAAAAGTTTACCTTCTTAGACTGATTGCGAACCATGGCAAATGAGTCCAATCTGCCAGCCCAGTTATACCGCCAGGTTCTCGGTCGCGCCCCACAACAGGCTCTGTAAGAAACAGGGGGGCGGGGGTCCTCATGAAGGTGCTGCTGGGGACACAATAATGTAGGAGAGGCCATTAGCATGGAAACTCCTGCCCAGCAATCTGAACAGTTAATCCAACGGCGATCTCTACATCTGGAAAAGAGACGATAACAGACGTTTCACTTTCTTTTAACGAGTTGGACGTCCAGCCCAGATCTCGGCGCACCTCTAAACCCGGGGAGACAAAGTTCGCTAGCCTGTTCAGGCAGCTCGCCTAAGAGAGGGGGAACTTGGAGTATAATACCACAACTGTCAGGGAGTCCTGGAACGATTAGAGTATCTTCGGATGTTTCGAGTAACTAGCATCTGCGGGCAACGACTCCACTGTCTGGTGGAAACATTGGAAGAGGGTAGGGCTACGGGAGTAAACCCAGACAGAAAATCTGGAGTGGTAGCACCTATGCCGGATGGTTTAAAAATTCCGGCAGCCCCTGCAGCTGAGCTGGTGCCAAATTGTCATGCTTTGTATTCCTTTGGATTACACCGGTGGGGCCGAGAGGGGGAATCCTGCAGTTTGGGCAGCCCTTGGATCTCCATATTCAGCGCCCAGGATTGCGCACTGGAGCGGCTACTCACAGGGCGACACGTGCATGGTCTACAGAGACTGTGACGCTTATGAATACCTGAGCAATTGGTGAGTTGGTACTGAATTGGTTCTGTATTTACAATTCAGTTCTAGATTATCCCATAAATATCGAATGTGTTATACATGTATATTTCTACATGAAGACCGAAGAGACTCTATATTCCCAAAAGAATGCTTTGCGATTTCTGTATTTCCAAATCAATATTAAATCAATTTTCGATCTCCAAACGTATATTTTGTTGCCTCTATATTCATGTATGGAAATTAAACAAATTCTATACCTTATAAAAATGTATATATAATAATAAGTACATTTACAAATTGAAAAGTGATCGTTTGTATATTTGCACATGAGTAATCAACACATAATTCTCGTGAAATTTTTGTTTGTATGAAACGTCTAACAGTAGATGAGAGCAGTAAGGTCACTTGAACGTCTAACAGTAGATGAGAGCAGTAAGGTCACTTGAACGTCTAACAGTAGATGAGAGCAGTAAGGTCACTTGAACGTCTAACAGTAGATGAGAGCAGTAAGGTCACATGAACGTCTAACAGTAGATGAGAGCAGTAAGGTCACTTGAACGTCTAACAGTAGATGAGAGCAGTAAGGTCACGAACGTCTAACAGTAGATGAGAGCAGTAAGGTCACTTGAACGTCTAACAGTAGATGAGAGCAGTAAGGTCACTTGAACGTCTAACAGTAGATGAGAGCAGTAAGGTCACCATGAACGTCTAACAGTAGATGAGAGCAGTAAGGTCACATGAACGTCTAACAGTAGATGAGAGCAGTAAGGTCACAAATGAGAACCTCGATTGAAGATGTATTCGCTAACTGTTGGAACTTCTATTGTTTATTATCTAGCTGTTGGGACTTTTGACTCCTATTTATTAGCTTGCTGTTGGTAATTCCTCGTCTATTTCCATTCATATTTCCACTCTTATTTGTACTCATATTTCCACTTCCATTGTACTCATATTTCGACTTCTATTTCCACTCTTATTTCCATTCCTATTTCCACTCTTATTTCCCTGCCTATTTATAAGCCAATTGTTGGGAATTCCTTTCCTATTTCCACTCCTACAATTATTCAGTGTTCTCATATTGCCCCACTTCAGAATATCTATAGTTGTTAACTATTTTTTAATTGATTCTAGTTCATCGGATAAAGATGGAATCTGCTCTGTATTTGCAACTAAAGATTGATTTTGTTCTATATCACAAACTTAATAAATTGGTTAAGTGTGTTATATTCTCAGCAAATGTAAATTGTTTGGCTTGGCTTGGCTTCGTTCATTCTCAATCTCCCACTACCAAACACTGAAAGGGCTTAAGTATCAGAATGTAGTCCAGAGAACGGAATGCGTTGTGTCGTAGTTTACAGCTTGACTGCAATATTTGCACCTTTTGGTCCAACACATCCGACTTCTGCAAGCATTTTTTGAGTACCGGGTTAGCATTCCCTCTTCGATCCCTTCTCTTTAGCCAATCTGCCCTGCTGCAGCCTGTTATCCAGGATCACCACGTGGAGGTGTAGAATGGTCTTGGCAGCTCTGGTTCGCTTGCCCTGACGCTAGCAGTCAGCTATGGGTCGCTGTCCACTGCAGCTCATGCGGTGCTCAGCATCTTGATCCCTAAATTGTTTGATCCCCGTTATCGCCAGGGCCACCAGAAAGACACCCTGCTCATCCATCGACGGTCAGTCATGCAGATCTCAAGGCCGGTCCACATATACTTTTGCACTGACACAGAGTTGAAGACATCCCGGACCTCAGTTTTGTCGCTGACGTCAGTATTTCGGATGTGGTCTCTTATGGAGATATTTAGGACTCTTCGCTTCATTGCTCTTTCGGTAATTCGGAGCTTCTCTGCACCTGATTTGCTCAGACTCCAAACCTTACACCTGTACACCATTGCTGGGTTAACCAAGCTAATGAAGGCGTGAGCTCTGGTCTTGATGTCCGTCCTCTGCTGGAGTATCTATATAATGCCGTTGAAACTAACCCAATCTACCACTCTCGTGTGAGATCTCCTTCTCTACCTGGTCCAATCCACCACTCTCGTGTGAGATCTTCGTATCTACCTGATCCAATCCATCACTCTCCCGTTTGTGATCTCCTTATCAATACTTCAGTTGTTGTGGATTTCCTGATCTAGGTAGACATAAGCATTGACATTTTCAATGGGCTCATATGCCAATCGCAATTCCCCCGTAAGGCAGAAAGAGTCAAATAGAAGTTGAGTTCAGGCTTCATTCAGCTCGTTCAGGCTTCATTCAGCTCGTTCAGGCTTCATTCAGCTCGTTCAGGCTTCATTCAGCTCGTTCAGGCGTCATTCAGCTGGTTCAGGCTTCATTCAGCTCGTTCAGGCTTCATTCAGCTCGTTCAGGCTTCATTCAGCTCGTTCAGGCTTCATTCGCCTCGTTCAGGCTTCATTCGCCTCGTTCAGGCTTTATTCCCCTCGTCCAGGCTTCATTCGCCTCGTTCAGGCTTCATTAAGTTTCTCCGATGATGTTGCTGAAGCTCACAATGTCGTTCACAAAATGTAGGCCTGGACGCATCACTCCATCTAGGTAGACACCTTGATCCTTCCAGTTTGGGGACTTACAAACTTCATCAATATCAGCTGTGAACAGTTTCGGGAGATGGTATTTCCGTGTCACACTCCTCGGTGTACTAGTATGTTTCGGGGAGATGGTATTTCCTTGTCACACTCCTAGGTGTACTAGTATGTTTCGGGGAGATGGTATTTCCTTGTCAAACTCCTCGGTGTTCCAATATGTTTCGGGGAGATGGTACCTTTTTGTTTCACTCCTCGGTGTACTAATATGTTTCGGGGAGATGGTACCTTTTTGTTACACTCCTCGGTGTACTAATATGTTTCGGGGAGATGGTACCTTTTTTGTTACACTCCTCGGTGAACTAGTATGTCTCTGGGAGATGGTACCTTTTTGTTACACTCCTCGGTGTCCTTCTTCTTCTTCTTCGTACGCTGTTTACAGCGATATTTACGTTGCACTGATTTAATTTGTTAGCCAGTGGCTCAGTGCATCCGATTTCAACAGGCGTTTCTGTAGGGTTGCCCTCCTTAGCCTTTGGCTGTCCCCAGCCTAACTGCAAGGCAGCAGTTGTTTTTGGTCAGAGTTGTCTCTCTTGGGAAGTTGTCTTGCAGGACTATCGAGTCTTCCCTACTCGTGTCTATAGCGTTTGGCAATGATATGATGGACTATGTACTAGTTTGTACTATCCCAGAAGAGAGGCAGTCCAGTGTGACTTTTTCCCAGGATCGTCACGTCCTGCCAGAAACGTAGCATATGCATATGAGTGAGGTATCTTTTTGCTCGCTCTATTTTCTCGGCTCATCTGCAGTGATGGTACGCCTAGCATTCCCCGCCACCCGGGAGCTTGCCACCAGTGTCCGCTGGACTGCATCTCTTCTGCGTCCATTGGAATGACTGATAGCAGACAGATGCAAAGAGTGAGGAAGGAGTGCATTTTACCAGGTGCATTCCTGCGGCTTGATCGTGCCGGGACACAGCCCCAGCCATGTCGTAGCCTCCCATCTTAGCGGTGCTGAGATTTTGGGTGGGATTCTGGCTTAGAGGCGTTCGGCCGTAATCCCTCAGATGGTAGCTTATCAGCCAAGCACGTGGACCAAATGTCAGCGACCTGTGATTCCTCTCGAAATAGTGCATTTGACCAGGTGACAAGCCTAGTCTTGCACGGAGATGTTGTCCGCCTAGGGAGCGGACATGGTCAAGGGTTGAGTCTCAGCAGTTCGCAGTGAGGTAGCTGATCTACTGCTTAGGGAACCCGACCGAGAACTAAGTCTTCTACAAATGATTGCATTCCTCATCGCCGTATGGGGTGAATATCGAGCAGCCTCGGTGTCCAAGTATGGAGAGTTACTTGCGGGAGAGAGTGATCTCAGTTGTGCCTCACTCGTTTATCTTCTCTTTAAGCTGGAATCTTGATATCTTTGGTCCTCAATATAACATACAATAAAGTACATATGTCTTGATAGACAAACGGATGCATTGTACTGTACTGTCTATCCATACCGAAATATGAATTGTCCCTACTTACATATACAAAGTTTTACCGTATATCAGTCTGGGCGGCGAACGGAGGAGAACAGCATCAAAACTCTTAATCCGCCGAGTTTCTTAAACGTCGTAGAGTTGTGTTCGCATAACGTCAAAACAACATAGCGTCCTATTTCACAGAACGTATTTTTGAAAGCTAAGCGCGTGTAATAGTTTACATGTGTGAATATTTCAGCAGATGGACAGTAAACTAGCTATGTGTATATATTCTTTGGTTGACCATTAATTAGGATGTATGATTCCATAACATTTCCATTGACATGTTTATGTTAAATTGTATTGCATCCTGTCATCCGGGTATTAAGTTAGACATATCAACATATGCTGGAAGTCAAGGTAACCGACAATGTTGGAATGGGTTCGGATCTTCAATAGAATGAGCACGTTCATCTCACTGGATTTTTTATTCGATTAAAAGTTTGCCTTCCTTGGTTCTTCTGGCGAATACACGTATCTTTCCACCATAGACTGTAGTCCTTTGAAAGATATCCGAACGTATTGACCAGTGTATGAATGCGTGTGTGTAACTGTGTGTAGTGTGAATGTATTTATCACTGTATTGATGCGTGTTAGTACCCGTAAGAATGTGTTCCTCTATAGTAGTTTTACAGTACAGTAACTTTGCTAATCTTTTATGTACGCGAAGAAGCGGTTGTTTCTAGAAAAATCCAAGACATGCGCAGTCAGCAATCACACTGGAGACGAAGTGATGCCGATCACTGAATCTTGGGATTGCACACCAAGCTTGCTCTCGACTGACCCATCTCATCGGCTGTCTACCGAGTTGGTAAATAGTACTGACACATCTCATCGGTTGCCGACATAGTTGGTACCTAGTACTGACACATCTCATCGGCTGTCGACCGATTTGGCACATAGTTATTCGGCACCAGAACGTGTATTTTCGAGACCATATGAAGCCATGCATACTCACGTCGTGCCCAACTCACCAGCAGTGATAAATACAAGTAGAAAACGCAATTAAAATGTTCAATTCTTGTACAGTTTTCCTTGACTATTTTAGGAACTCTAATTCTCAAAGTTTTGTCCCCGTCTCCTATAAACATTTTTTTACCATTAAGGAAAATGTTTGCAAGAAATACTTTACATAGTATTATAATCCTGACAGTATTTCTTCAATCATTGACGTAATACTCCTGGCGTATTTAGTAACCTAATTATTTTGGGCTATTCCAGATAACAAGGTCAGTCAAGTCACGTGGACAGCTTGGAACTTTCTAATTGGTTTACTTGTCACGTCACAGTACACATAAAATCAAGTCTTCTCTATAAAACGTAATAACATGTGATAACTGATAAATGACACTTCTGGTAGTTTAATACATTTGTCTGCGTGTGCACACATCTGTGTGGCTACAGTGTATATGTATATATGTGAACATGTGATGTGTGTGTGTGTATGTGTGTGCGTGTGGGTTTCAGTGTGCAGCGAATTTGCATGCTTGCATTCGTGTGTACTTTAATGTATGCATATGTATGTGCGTATATATGTATGTATGCATTGTGTGTATAGCTGTGTGGGTGTGTGTTTGGATTTGCGTGTGGATGTGACTGTGGGTGTAGATGTGTGTGAGTAGTGGGTCGGTTGGGTTTGTGGGTGTGTGTGTGTGTATGTGTGTGTGTATGTATGTATGTATGTATGTATGTAGTATATGTATGTGTTTATAGCTTTAGTATGAATGTATATATGTATGTATGTGTACATGAGCATCGGTACCTGTAATATTTGGAAACTCATATAAACATATCATATCGTAAAATAGAAATCTTTGAATGTTTGTAAGTGTAATTTACAGTGAAAGGTGCAGGGCACGACACATGCATTCAGGATCTTATTATGGTGTATGTTCCTGCACGTACACATACACATACACATACATAATGTTTAATTGTATACTGTCCCTTATTAACTCCAGCCGGTGCAAATATCGCAGTCAAACTGTAAACTAGCGACACAACGCAAATCCGTTCTCCGGACTACATTCTGCCACTTGCAAAGCCCTGTTCAGGGCTTGGTAGCGGGAGATTGAGAATGAATGCAGAAGAAGAAGAAGAAGAAGAAGAGGAAGAAGAAGAAGAAGAAGAAGAAGAGGAAGAAGAAGAAGAAGAAGAACTGCAGCCGGAGTACAGAGCTGCCATTACAGTTGATCATCTTCAGGACGACTGCGCCAAAGTAGTTAACCTGATTTGTTGTGAGAGTTTCTGAAGCAAATTAATCTTGGGATTGGGCGGTTGCCAGCCCCATGCATACCTCTATTTAGTCGCTTACGACATGCATAAATGTGCATTGATTTTTTTTCTTTCATTCCAAGAATGGACTTTTGGATCCACTCGAGGTACCACTGACAAATAACAGTCTACCTGATCAGTGTGTGAAAGAGAAAATACATCTAAGTCATGTGATCCCCGTAGTACTGAGCGACTCACAGATGAAGTCACGTATATTACAACAGCATGGAGAACCACGGTTCATCTTCATCAGCACGCTCCGGATGTGAGGAATGCTACTGCAACCCACCACTTAACTCCCTTTTCAGAGCCCTAAAAAAAGTAATCTTAGTCATTTTGCGCATTCAACAACAACAAAAACTTCAACAACAACAAGAACTTCAACAACAACAACAACAGCAACAACAACAACAACAACAGGAGCAGCAACAACAACAGCAGCAGCAGCAACAACAATAACACCAACAACAGCAGCAGCAACAACAACAATAACACCAACAACAGCAGCAGCAACAACAACAACAGCAGCAACAACAACAACAGCAGCAGCAGCAACAACAACAACAGCAGCAACAACAACAACAATAACAACAACAACAGCAGCAGCAACAACAACAACAACAACAGCAGCAACAACAACAATAACAACAACAACAGCAGCAACAACAACAACACCAACAACAACAACAACAACACCAACAACAACATCAGCAACAACAACAACAGCAGCAGCAACAACAACAACAGCAGCAGCAGCAACAACAACAACAGCAGCAACAACAACAACAACAACACCAACAACAGCAGCAGCAACAACAACACTAACAACAGCAGCAGCAGCAGTAACAACAACAACAACACCAACAACAACAGCAGCAGCAGCAACAATAACAACACCAACAACAGCAGCAGCAACAACAACAACAACAGCAGCAGCAACAACAACAACAACAACACCAACAACAGCAGCAGCAACAACAACACTAACAACAGCAGCAGCAGCAGTAACAACAACAACAACACCAACAACAACAGCAGCAGCAGCAGCAACAATAACAACACCAACAACAGCAGCAGCAACAACAACAACAACGACAACAATAAGTCCTATCCTATAGTTGCAATGAGTTAGCTCGGCTAACAGCAACAACAACAACAACAACAACACCAACAACAGCAGCAGGAACAATAACAACACCACCAACAACAGCAGCAGCAACAACAACAACAACACCAACAACAGCAGCAGGAACAACAACAACACCAACAACAGCAGCAGCAACAACAACATCAGCAACAACAACAACAACAACAGCAGCAACAACAACAACAACAGCAACAACAACAGCAGCATCAACAACAACAACAACAGCAACAACAACAACAACAACAACAACAACAACAACCGTTGTGGGGTGTCCCCTACTTCATAGCTGTGCTTGCAGCAAGGCATCACCTGGAGGTCCGTGGTTCGAACCTGGATTACTGCTCTGTCTTGTCTGTTGTATTTGTTTCCGAGGGTTTAAATGTAAAATGACTTGACCCTACCAACTAAAATCGGTAGACAGTTTTTGTGAACGAACTATGTATACATCCAGGAGAAGTTGTTGGGAGGGGGGGGGGCGAGGCTGCGTGGCGAAGTGATTAGTGACACAACCCCAACCTGCAAAAGTCAAACCTCATCATTGAAGTGCCTATATGGGAAGTAACAACATTTTAAAAATATGTGCAGAAGTTCAATGCATTGGGCTGTAAGGCGCAAAAATACATACCACATGCCACCACCTTAGGAATGAAGGCGAAACGTGAAAAATATTTCTAGATAAACAATTCTTCTTCTTTGCGTATGCTATATCTGGAGCCCAGTCGCCATGATGAAGTCTGTAGTCTTCACCAGGTCGGAGCGGCTGCCCCACAGCTTGTGTCTCAGCTCCGTACCTCTGGTTAGGTCTGGCATCTCATTTCCCTATAGAGTGGGCATTCCTGTAGAATGTGTTCAGGATTCTGGCATCCTGTTCCACATGGGCGTTCATCGGTTTGTGAGATCTTTAGTCGATATCGATGTTCTAGTAGTCTGCAGTGTCCAGTTCTCAGGAGAAATAAGGTAGTTTGTTGATTTCTTTTGAGTTGGTGAATTGGGTCTGGTCTACTGCTTATGTTTCTGTCTTCTCTCCATTCGTGTGTATACTGATTTCTGAAGATGTTCTTGATCTCTCTGTATGGTACTCGATGATTAAATTCTGCCTTTTTGCTGCCACCTTTTGCTAGAGCGTCAGCTCTCTCGTTTCCTGTGATTCCGCAATGGGAGTGTAGCCACCAGAGCGCTATTGTTGAGGATCTCTGAAGTTTTCCTAGATTTGCTCTGATTTTTTATAACAGTTCGAGAGGTAATTTTGGCTACTCCACTTCACAAAAAGCTGAGATAATGTACAATGAAGTCTCTTACACTTCATCTTCGACCGCACATTGTCACTCATCATCCTCCTCCTCAACATCATCATGTAGCATGTCATATGCAGTACGTCGCTCTCATAACAGACGGTCTGTTCAACTCTCGATCCTTGTCTAGCTCTCCTACCGCTTTCACTGTCTTTCAAAAAACCTCTTCAGTGGCCTGTGTCTACCTTCTGCTCAGTCCACCTCAGCCTCGCTTGCCAGATACCTTACCCTTCCGTATCGTTTGTTTCAGCCAACCCATTGCGGCGTTTGATGTGGCCAAAGTATTTTAGTTTCTTAGTCGTATTGTTTACTAACAAATTCTGTTCTAAGCCCAGCTCCTTCAGGATTTCTGTGTTTTTCTTTCTCTCTATCCATGCTATTTGGAACACTTTCCTGTAGCATTTTAGCTTGAAGAATTCAATCTTCCGCCTTAATGTATGTGTGGTCGTCTTAATGTATGCGTGGTTGCCTTAATGTATGCGTGGTTATCTTAATGTATGCGTGGTTGTCCTAATGTATGTGTAGTTATCTTAATGTGTGTGTGGTTGCCTTAATGAATGTGTAGTTATCTTAATGTATGTGTAGTTATCTTAATGTATGCGTGTTTGTCTTAATGTATGTGTGGTTAACTTAATGTATGCGTGTTTGTCTTAATGTATGTGTAGTTATCTTAATGTATGCGTGTTTGTCTTAATGTATGTGTGGTTAACTTAATGTATGCGTGTTTGTCTTAATGTATGTGTGGTTAACTTAATGTATGCGTGTTTGTCTTAATGTATGTGTAGTTATCTTAATGTATGCGTGTTTGTCTTAATGTATGTGTGGTTAACTTAATGTATGCGTGTTTGTCTTAATGTATGTGTGGTTGTCTTAATGTATGTGTGGTTGTCTTAATGTATGTGTGGTTGTCTTAATGTATGTGTGGTTGTCTTAATGTATGCGTGTTTGTTTTAATGTATGCGTGTTTGTCTTAATGTATGTGTGGTTGCCTTAATGTATGTGTGGTTGTCTTAATGTATGTGTGGTTGTCTTAATGTATGTGTGGTTGTCTTAATGTATGCGTGTTTGCCTTAATGTGTGTGTGGTTGTCTTAATGTATGTGTGGTTGCCTTAATGTATGTGTGGTTGCCAAAGTCCGGCATCCTTACGTTACACATGGGAAGATGTAAGATTGACTGTGCAATGATTGACGTAAGCAGTCGGCTATGAGTCGTCAGCTGCTATCGGCTAATTTTCTGTGCTGTATTTTCGTCTCCGAGATATAGAAATGGAGAATAAAGTAAAAATAAAATGTAGGTTGTTACGGATCCAGCAGCATTCTGGCTCTTGCCCTTCGGCCCAATGCCATGTAATGGTATCTGCACGTGTTTATCAGCTGCTGTCTAGTGCAATAAAAAGTGTTCCATGTATGTGGCAGCAGAGGAAGAGGCATTTTCCTAAAATCATTGAGCGCTGAGCACTCAAAGAGAGATGGCCAACGGTTTCATATGGGTATGTACACAGCTGGCACTCAGGAGTATGTTGTGGTTGGATTCTGTTCAGGTGTTTGTTTAGTGGGATGTGTTGGGTCCTCAGTCGGAAAATGGTGCTCTGACCCTTGATTGTGAGTTGATTCATATTGTTGATTTGGACTGGGGCTTGCAATATGTATGTAGACCTCCCTTCCCGTGTTTCCTATGGCCCATCTGTTCAGCCAAGTTTCTTTGCTGATCTTATGAGCTGTTTGTAAAGTTGTTTCTGTGTGTAGCTGTTCTTGTCTTGACCCATCCTTTAATAGTTTGTCTGCCTTGTCATTCCCAGGTGTGATTGAGTGTTATATAATATTTTATTTGATGTTAGTCGATTTCCGAAAACACTATTTCAGTAGCATCAAAACACGGAAGCCATGGAAGTCATTAAATAGACTCCGAACTAGTATTTCACGACGCAGAACGAGATGGAGATATAGGGATGATGATACATGCGAATGGAGAGCATCTGATGATCTACCCAAACCTTTATGAAACATGTACTATATATGTCATCTTGTGGAGGAATGACAAGGCATTTCACGTGGATGAACATTGGAATCATGATGTCTGACGCGATGACCCTACATGGGAAGTAATTCATTATGCCAAGACAAGGGAAGTAAGTAAATAAGACAGTTGACTGTTTATAATTAAGAGTCATCCATGCATCCTCGTGTTCGTTATTCCTTAATAAAAAGTGTCGCCTTGTTTGGCTATGTAATGGGCCTCCGATTACTTGAAGCTGGTACATATGAACTGAAGAAATGGTTGTGTCGTCCATGAACATTTCCAACTAACGCGTACATCTGTACTGTGTTTATCTAGCCCTTTCAAACATTTGACATTCACACACTACGGTAACCTGGATTCCTTTATTGACGTACATAGGGCGTATAACCGAGAGACGTGCCACGTCTTAAGTAACAAACGTGCCACAATTATGTCACGTTTTCAAATCTACTTAAACAATCGTTGAAGCACAAACGTCATATGTAATAAGAAGTACAATTCTGTATCGCTCGTCTTCCTTCAAGGGACAGAACCAGTTATGATTTCAGTGAAAGCCTAATTATATTTGTAAAAATTGGTTGTTATACAACTTGACAATAATGATGGGTGTGGGATAATGTTGGATAACGATATACAAAAAATAAACCAGATTTATATGAGAATCCTCTATCAGCGACAATGTTGTGTATTTTTTCGTGTCTTTGTCTCCTGTTTGATCCTGTTAAATCCTGCGGCTATCTCTGCAGTTGGTTCCTTAAGAGAGTCTGCAATAAAACACTGAGTGTGTCTTACAGGACAGCTTCTGTAACAAATAATTTTACATGATGAGGCTGCTAGCTCCATCAACAACTCTTTACTCGCTTTTTTCGACATGCGTGACAGACCACTGTTTCTGTTCTTTATTTCTGTTTCATCCCTGGATAATAATAATAATAACAACAATAACAATAATAATTATACTAATAACAGTAATAATTATAACAATAATAATAACAACAATAATAATAGCGTGTACTTGTTGCAGACCTATAATCCACAGGGAGCTAATCATGTTTTGATTAATCAATGATTGACTATTAACATAGAATGGAAGGGGGCGGGGGGGAGCGGAATGCAGGAATACCCCACACTTATGACAAATCAGATTCCAGGCACCCTCCGTAGCCCCAAAATTGTGGTAACTCGAAGCACTGCCCTTTTCACTCAGCGATATACTGAATTACATTAAGAACATAGAAGAGGAGACGCAGATAATATTCATTTTTGAAGAAAAAACTAACTACAGTGGTGGCAGTACGTTGGCAGTTACTTTGTCGATGCGAGCAGTAACGTCGTGTCGCTGCAGGGTCGTAAGTACGAAACAAGCGAATAAAGTTCAAATGGATTGAAAGTCGGGGTATGACTGTGTTTTCGGTTGATTGACACCTTGGTCTGCAATTCTTCGGTAAAGTTACACAAGGAAGATCTGGGAGAGAAGAGAACAAAGCCACAAGAAACACGAAACTTTAGGAAGAAATTCTTCTTCTTCTTCTTCTTCTTCTTCTTGTTCAGCGTTCGTCCCCAAAAAGGACGTCTGTGACATTTTGTTGCATTTGCGCCTTTCGGCCACACACATCCAATTTCAGCACGACATTTATGGGACCGGGTTTACCTTCCCTCTTCGAACCTAATCGTTTAGCAATGCTGTAGTCTGTTTCCAGGGTGCCATTTGGAGACGGTATAGGGTCTTGGTCAGCTGTGGTTCACTGGTTCTGATACATGCAGTCGGCTATGAGTCGCTGGCTGCTGGGAACTCACTCACTGCTGCATTTTCAGTACCAGCTATGGGTCGCTGGCTGCTGGGAACTCACTCACTGCTGCATCTTCAGTACCAGCTATGAGTCGCTGGATGCTGGGAACACATTCACTGCTGCATCTTCAATACCAGCTATGAGTCGCTGGCTGCTGGGCACTCACTCACTGCTGCATCTTCAGTATCAGCTATGGGTCGCTGGCTGCTGGAAACTCATTCACTGCCGCATCTTCGCCCCAGAAAGAAGTTGATGTTGGATAAATCAGCTACCTGGAAAGTCTCAAGCCACTTTCCACAGACGTTCTGTGCTGCGAGGCCAACATGGAAAGAAAAGTCAAAGAAGTAGAGTACTTATCATTAAATGGATATAAACATGCTAGAAATGATACAAAGAAGAGCTACCAAACTGATCATTGGATTCCAGAATTATAGTTATGACAAAATACTCAGACAAACTGGTCTTAAGTGTCTAGAACAGAGAAGAATTCGAGGTGACAATACCTTTTCATAAATTAATGAACGGAAAGGATAAATTCGACTATACCAAGTTTTTTCAAAGTACAACCGGCTACAAGAACAAGAGAACACAGCTACAAATTAATTCAAGAAAAGTCCAGAGTAAATATTAAGAAATATTTATTTTGTCAGAGAGTGGTGAGTGCTTGGAATGCATTGCCACAGAAAATAGTGGAGGCAGGGTCAACTAAGGCTTTCAAGAGTAGATTGGATGCTCACAGTTATTTATAGTATTTGTGTAGTGAGACTATGTGTAGTCTTCTAAACCAGTATAATGAAATTAAGTAAAGTTCACGAGAGCTGACCAACCAACCTCACAAACAACACGTGGCTTAGTACAACGAAGACTCTAACACTTCATCCTCGCCTGCATTGTTTGTAATGAAACTTTATTTACCTATCACATCAACCACATCTATCTGATCATCTAAAATATTCAACAAACAAAAAAACAAAAGGTAAAGAAAAACTAAAAACGAAATCACACAAACAAAGCGAATGATGCACGCATAGATTACCGTGAGGAAGTGCGTGTCTAGTTTTGTCATGGCCAAGCCATGTCTGTCACAAGAGATTGTGTAAGTTCTCAATTGATCTGATGTCAGTTTTTGACAATTCCGGGGCAAGTATGTTCAGGTTTGTCAGAAAGGTGTTAAGTTGTTGCTGTCAGTGGAGCCAGGTCTCAAAGAAAATATTGCCGTCGGGGAAGAGGTGTTGTCGACCTTCTTGTACTGGGTCTTAACAATTTTTGTGAGATGCAGGCGACGTGTTCCATTTCTTGTTGTCTTACTTATATACGAGTTGTTGTTGTTGGTGTTGTTGTTGGTGTTGTTGTTGGTGTTGCTGCTGCTGTTGTTGTTGGTGTTGTTGTTGCTGTTGCTGCTGCTGTTGTTGTTGGTGTTGTTCTTGGTGTTGTTGTTGGTGTTGTTGTTGCTGTTATTGTTATTACCCTGATTACTCTTCCCTCCCACCTTGACCAATATATTTCACCTGACCCTAATTACTCTTCCCTCCCACCTTGACCAGTATATTTCACCTGACCCTAATTACTCTTCCCTCCCACCTTGACCAGTATATTTCACCTGACCCTAATTACTCTTCCCTCCCACCTTGACCAGTATATTTCACCTGACCCTAATTACTCTTCCCTCCCACCTTGACCAGTATATTTCACCTGACCCTAATTACTCTTCCCTCCCACCTTGACCAGTATATTTCACCTGACCCTAATTACTCTTCCCTCCCACCTTGACCAGTATATTTCACCTGACCCTAATTACTCTTCCCTCCCACCTTGACCAGTATATTTCACCAGACCCTAATTACTCTTCCCTCCCACCTTGACCAGTATATTTCACCTGACCCTAATTACTCTTCCCTCCCACCTTGACCAGTATATTTCACCTGACCCTAATTACTCTTCCCTCCCACCTTGACCAGTATGTTTCACCTGACCCTAATTACTCTTCCCTCCCACCTTGACCAGTATATTTCACCTGACCCTAATTACTCTTCCCTCCCACCTTGACCAGTATGATTCACCTGACCCTGATTACTCTTCCCTCCCACCTTGACCAGTATATTTCACCTGACCCTAATTACTCTTCCCTCTCACCTTGACCAGTATATTTCACCTGACCCTAATTACTCTTCCCTCCCACCTTGACCAGTATATTTCACCTGACCCTAATTACTCTTCCCTCCCACCTTGACCAGTATGTTTCACCTGACCCTAATTACTCTGCCCTCCCACCTTGACCAGTATATTTCACCTGACCCTGATTACTCTTCCCTCCCACCTTGACCAGTATGATTCACCTGACCCTGATTACTCTTCCCTCCCACCTTGACCAGTATATTTCACCTGACCCTAATTACTCTTCCCTCCCACCTTGACCAGTATATTTCACCTGACCCTAATTACTCTTCCCTCCCACCTTGACCAGTATATTTCACCTGACCCTAATTACTCTTCCCTCCCACCTTGACCAGTATGTTTCACCTGACTCTAATTACTCTTCCCTCCCACCTTGACCAGTATATTTCACCTGACCCTAATTACTCTTCCCTCCCACCTTGACCAGTATGTTTCACCTGACCCTAATTACTCTTCCCTCCCACCTTGACCAGTATATTTCACCTGACCCTGATTACTCTTCCCTGCCACCTTGACCAGTATGATTCACCTGACCCTGATTACTCTTCCCCCCCACATTGATCAGTATGTTTCCCCTGACCTTGATTACTCCCCCCCCCCCCCCCACATTGATCAGTATGTTTCACCTGACACTGATTACTATTCTCTTCCAGATGATAGTTGGTGTGAAATTGTCCGTTGTTTCCGTTTAGTGAAATCTGTTGCTTGATTGTGGTTTTTGCAAGAACTACGCTGGGGATCAAACTATCATAGCTTTATATAGGAAGAAGCAAAATGGTGTTTGATTTTTGTTTTGGTTTTTTTTTGTTATGTTATCAGGGCGCAAAGAAACATAAATAAATATGTAACAAATTAATTCATATAAATATATTAAGATATGTTAATATGTAAAAAATGATATACATGAATACAATTTAAGTAGGCCCATATTTTTCTCGACCAACTGCACACCTGTGGTGATATGGTCATCATATCGCCGGCAGCCTTTAACATGCCAGATTATATATAAATGTAGCAGACGTGTAGAAGACGTGCAGAAGACGTATAGCAGACGTACAGAAGACGTGTGGCAGACGTGTAGAAGACGTGTAGAAGACGTGTAGCTGACGTGTAGAAGACCTGTAGAAGACGTATAACAGACGTGTACAAGACGTGTAGAAGGCGTGTAGAAGACGCGTAGAAGACGTGTAGAAGACGTGTAGCTGACGTGTAGAAGACCTGTAGAAGACGTATAACAGACGTGTACAAGACGTGTAGAAGGCGTGTAGAAGACGTGTAGAAGACGTGTAGAAGACGTGTAGCTGACGTGTAGAAGACCTGTAGAAGACGTATAACAGACGTGTACAAGACGTGTAGAAGGCGTGTAGAAGACGTGTAGAAGACGTGTAGAAGACGTGTAGCTGACGTGTAGAAGACCTGTAGAAGACGTATAACAGACGTGTACAAGACGTGTAGAAGGCGTGTAGAAGACGTGTAGAAGACGTGTAGAAGACGTGTAGCTGACGTGTAGAAGACCTGTAGAAGACGTATAACAGACGTGTACAAGACGTGTAGAAGGCGTGTAGAAGACGTGTAGAAGACGTGTAGCAGACGTGCAGAAGACGTAAAGCAGACGTGTAGAAGAGTAAAATACTTAACGTTTTTTGCTATCATATATTTTTCTTTATTGGTGAACTGCTCATTTCCCTTCCTCATTCTCTTGTCTTATCTCGTAGAAATAGCGACCAATTGATAGATTGAAGATCTTTGATAGATGAGCACTGAATGGTCTGGATGTAAGACGTCTGGCTCAGGTGCTGAAGGTCGCGGGTTCAAATCACGGTGGAGACCGGGTATTTTTCTTGTGGACTCTCGTATTTCCCCGGATCTCGGGGCAGTAGAGATCGGACGGTAGTGTTCAGTGTAGCGCACGTTAAAAATCCCTCGACAGTTAGAAATCGAATAGAGTAGGCTTAACGGCCGCTGCCCTGGCAAAATTCAAAATGATGTTAAAAATCTATCCTATCGATTACGGGATCCCCGCCGGTGCTACGGAGTTCGTCCATTGTGCTAGGATTCTCCACAAATATGGAGACGAACAGAGCACTTCTGGGCTTAACCGTGTGCAATGATGCTGGTTCTTCGACTAAACTAGACCAATTTATTTCTCGGTAGATTGGAGCGCGTTGAGATGGGAGATTAAACCCTGTACCATTACGAAGAAAGAAATGTATCTTTAGCCACTCTTCTTTCTCAGATATAAAGTCCATCCCAGAAAAAGGAATCTTTCTTTCCCATGTTTGTAATTGACTGCCTTTGACATTAGTTTTCCCTGATGATAAATCCTTTTACTTTTCATTAACGTTCATTAAATTGTTGAAATTCAGCAGACATACATCTCGGGGGAGTTGCATTTATCTTCTTGTTAGTTTACATGATTAACTACAGTACGATAGGATTGGCTTCATAACGTGCCACTTACTTGATTATTAGTTGTTTAGTTCTTTTGTTTATTTGTTTGTTTTTTTATGTTGTTTTGTTTTGTGTATGTATTTTTGAAGAAGTAAAAAGTTTAATATCGCATACTTTCTTTTTTATATCTTAATTACGGTTTAATCTTGTTCGTTTTTTTATTCTTTTACTTCTCTTTTTTTCAAATTATACTTCTTCATCGTTTTCTTCTTCATTATTTTCTTCTTTATCTTCTTATTCCACTTTTTACTCTTTTACTTCTTATCCTTTTCTTTCTCTTCTTCATCCTTTTCTTGCTGTTCTTCTTCTTTTTAATTTTCTTCTTCTTCTTCATTGTTGTTTTCTTCTTGTTTTTCTGTTTTTTTCTTCATAATTTTCTTCTTTTTCTTCTTTTCTTTCTTGTTCATTCTTATTCAAATTTTTCGTCTTTTTCTTTTTATCATTTTCTTCTTCTTCTTCTTCTAATCCCTTTTATAGCTTTGCGTACAACAAGATATATATGACAATTCTCCTAACCCCCTTACAATTGCGAACTAACACTTACAGTGCTTGTTACAATGGGATTGGTCTTACGTACTGAACTTACTAGCCCCATGCACAGCCCTGTTTAATCGACTTTAGAAACATGCTTTAAAGGTTACAGAAGTTCCTATTTGGTTGATCCCGAGTGATGAAGAGCAGTTACTGTTGTTGTGAAAGAGATGTTACGTCATCCAGTGTAAAGAGCAAAGAAATAGAATAATACAACTTCTGTGTCCACAAAACCATGAACAACGCTTAGGTAACGATCAAAAGATCTTTCTGTGACAAGACACAACACACTGAAAAACAACTAACAAATCATGGGATTAACGGTTCTCGGATTGGTGCATATATACAAAAAATGGTTGCCTTCATAATGAAACGTCTGATCTGTTGGCCAGGGATATGGGATATGGGAAATGGGAAATAGTACCGAAAGACCGAGGGGTCGTTGTTGTCAAAAGGTTAAGGCACTCGCCTCTCACAGTTTTCTTAACGGAAACGGTGGACGATTGAATCCCGCAAGTTTCAAGCGACCCCTGGTCCCACGGGAGGTAAGACCAGAGTGCCTGCATCTTGAGTTATCTCCAGTCGTCTCGACCAATAGTCTTGCCACTGATACAAGGTAACTGGGGACAAGAGTGAGATTGATGACCAGCACAGCCCCTTCCTCACTAAATACACTAAATACAGCGCACATCACATTATTAAGACAAAGCCGTCTGATGTTGTGGTGGCCATCACCACTTGCGGCGGGGAATAACTTTTACCGAAGGGCGGGATATAATGATTAATGTTTTAACAAGGCATGATCAGATGGCAATACCTAGACATACAATCTTGATTTTAGAAATGCATTCATCCATACAAACATACATCTGTTATCACACACACACATCCACACTCATATATACACACACACACACTCATCCGCACACACACATTCATACTCACACAAGCACACCCATTCACACCCACACAAGCACACACACACACAGAAATCCACACATACACACACACACAGTTACACTCACATGGACACACACATCCACACACACACAAAAGAACACAGTTGCACTCACACATCCACACACACACTCACACACGCACACAGTTGCACACACACACATGCACACACACATCCACACACGTACACACATACTCCCACACACACAAGCACACATGCACATACATATCCACACACACACTCACACACACACTCACACACGCACACAGTTGCACACACACACATGCACACACACATCCACACACGTACACACATACTCACACACTCACACAAGCACACACACACACGTACACAAACATTCGCACTCACACACACACGCACACACGCACACGCACACACACACGCACACACACATCCACACACACACACACACACTCACACAAGCACGCACACGTATGTGAGAGGTGACATTACAGTATGAGATCAGATGACCAGGTCCTCTCCTCACCTATAAGTCAGGTACCCATCGACAGCCTGGAACGTGTCGACTAGGGTACGCTGGGGAGGTTGTATAGTCCACATTTCGGCCATCGACTATCAAAACTACTCTGTTATTGTTTGATGTAGAAAAGCTAAACTCTCCCTTGGTGGTAGTAAGACACGATTAAAAGACACGATTGAGGCTTCATTATGACGGTGAGTGTACTGTCAAGCCATACATTGCAATACGGCCAGGAGGACACCGGTCTATCTAATTGAGTCACTGCAACCCACTACAGCGAGGGGCTAGTGGTTAAGTGACACGGCTCACAACTATAAGGTGCTGGGTTCGATCCCCATCACAGCACCGGCCGTTACCCCGGGGAAGCAAACCCTTAGAAAATGAAGGAGGAAACAGACCCTTACATAAAATGCGTGCTGAAGTCTGATGAACTGAGCTGACAGGCGCAAAATATAACAACCCACAGTGCAACGCACAACGCCTTGGGGAATTGAGAAATAAGGCGAACGAAAAACAAAAGTAAACTGCAACGCACTATTAATGAGACGATTCTAAATTCTAGGAACTAACATCATCACACAGGGAACATTCCCATAAGTGTTCCTTCTTCTTCTTCTTCTTCTTCTTCTTCTTCTTCTTCTTCTTCTTCTTCTTCTTCATCGTACGCAGTCAGACAGTAACATTTATTTTTTCGAAAAAAGCAGCCGTCATCCTGAGGCTGTCGACACTGCCGTAGAGTTTGTCTAGTGTTGCCACTGGTGATGGCCACATCTGCTCTCAATGGTCTTCGTATGTCGGGCAGTTTTGCAGCAAATGCTCAGCGGTCATTTTCCCGGTACCACACGGGCATTCGTCGGTGCCACCTATCTTCAATTTGTTGAATAGGTGGTACCTCAGTCTATTGTGGTCAGTGCGAAGTCTGAAGTCCACGATCTGCTCTCTTCTGTTCAACTAGTAATAGGCATCGTTTTTGGTGTAGCCAGTATGTTCGGTTTCCCATTTGGTCATGTATCTAGCTCTAATAAGCCGTTTTGACTCTTCGTATGTCATACTAGTATCTGGTTATGGTAGTTTTGCACCTTCTTTTTCCAGTCTGTCTGCCTCCTCGTTGCCTTGGATGTTGCAGTAAGATGGAACCCACTGCACCACTACCCTTTTTGGTGCGGCCTGCTGGCATAGTTGACAGAGTACTGCTCTTAAATCATTAAGTTCAGTATTTTTCTGGGGTTTTAGTGCTGTGACTACGGCCAGAGCATCTGTAAGCAGGACTATGTGGCTTTCATTCCTTCCATAAGTGTTCCGTTCTCCCTCCAAGCAGTCAGCCAGGTGTATATATACTCAGTCTCAGTCAGGTGTTGATTTCGTGTTCTTCGGATCTTTCCAGACAGAACACACTTTCTCCCATCTCCCCTAGTCACTCCCAAATCTATCATCCTCTGCACATATGCATTTTCCCGACCCTGTTTCTTCATCATTCTGTAGACTGTCATGACTGCCCTTATCAACTCAACCCTGTCTCTTCATCATTCTGTAGACTGTCCATGACTGCCCTATCAACTCAACCCTGTCTCTTCATCATTCTGTACACTGTCCATGACTGCCCTGATCAACTCAACCCTGTCTCTTCATCATTCTGTACACTGTCCATGACTGCCCTTATTGACTCAACCCTGTCTCTCGTCATCACCGCGTCGTTTACCACAGCCCGTCCTGCCACAGCTCGTCCCGTCACTGCATCAGCTCCGTCGTTGCCCCAGACACTTGTATGTCCCAGGCAGTAGATCCACGTGACACCTTGTACACCTGAGTTGCTCAGAAGACAGGCCCACTCCCTTTTTAACATGGACCGTTCTATGTTACTGAGGGAGGACTTAGAGGTCTCGAGGCCAGGTGTCCGCCTCGGTTGCCGGAGATCGCCGGTTCGAATCCCGGTGGAGACCGAGATTTTTCCACGTGGATCTTCTGGTACAAAATCCCCTGATCTCTGGGTAGTGAGATCGGACTCCCGTGTTCAGCGTTGAGCACGTTAAAAACTCCTTAGTAGTTGGAAATCGAAAAGAGTAGGATTAACGGCTGCTGCCCGTCAAAATTAAAATTAAATTTTTACCCAAGTTATTTACCCCAGGTGGTTTGTTAAGAGCAGTCATAGATGGCGCCTAACAAGCTGCGGGTCTACTTACCTTTAGTGTTTGAGTCTATTAAGAAAAGCGCACATCGGTAAAAACCACCCTCCAAGAAACTTGTTGTATACAGTCTCTGCAGAGTCTTCTAAACCAGCATAAAGATGTTAAGTTAAATTAAGTTAAATCAACGTTGCCAAGAGCTAACTCAACTCAGCACGAACAGCTTGGAACAACAGTAACAACAACAATATAACCAACTATATACAACAATTAATTACACGCGATACTAGAATATAAAAAAAACCACGCTTTACCTTAAGCTGAAATAGTTAATAGACCGTACATTTATCAAACAATAGGTACCACGCAAAACGATCGAAACCCACATAAAATAGAACACAATTTAAACAAGGCAGACATCAAACAAAAAACGCAGGACACAATACATCTAGATTAAGAGAGACATTACAAATAATTCCATGAATACTTTTCGGGAAAATCAAATATCGTTTAATATTATTTTTAAAATAAATATTAAAAGTCAATCATCAAGTATTTCTTTTTAGGAACGCTTGGCCGAATGGTTTCGAGGCCTGCTTGCCGACAAGGAAGGCAGTGGTTCGAATTCCGGTATGGTAAATGTTATTTTTTATTGGGGGTGAAATAAACAAACATAGCCAGCACGCGACGTGGTAACGGCAGTGGCAAAGCAACTAGTTCTCTGCCTAACCCTACGACTACTCCAGCAATGGGAAAAAGTCGTATTGAAATAACGTAATTTATATGTATTCTATCGTCAATACTAATGTCTGAGTGGTATCTGGTTCCGTGGCGTAATGGATAAGCCATCGGCCTCGTGATCAGGTGGTGTGGGTTCGACTCTGAACTCCGCCGTCTTTTTCACGAGTGCTTGATGCAGAGTCCTCTGCATCTCGTAGTCGCCCCCTAGTCGTCTTGTCCTTGACTTGCCACTGGGGTTGGGCGGCTTGAGACGAGAGAGTGAGGGTAAAAAGTAGCGCAGATAATTCTTACTAAAAATAGCCTGAGAAAAATAAAGTATGCCATGACAGTCTACGATGGACGGCGGCCTTTTCCCTTTTTGGTATCTGGTCTGACAAGCGTAGAACTGCTGTGATCTAAGTTTATCGTAACAGGCTTAACGATGGTTGTGTGTAAGACTAGCAATCTCGTTATGTACAAACATTTATATCGAAACAACCATTGTAAATACACGCAATGTGCTATCACGAAGGCTTTTTAAATGTTGCCAAGTTTAGTAGTGACATCATGCTCCGCGGGGAGAGAAAAAAGGACAAGAAGACGACAATAGATTTGACTTAGTAGTCTGATGTGTTTTGTTCTTGGATGATAACGGATGACTTGTGAATGTCTATGACAGAATGATTGACACGTTAATGGAGTGTTTACAGGTGACGAAGGATGACTTGTTAATGTGGACTATTCATATATAATACATGATTAGTTGTTAATGTCTATGACAGAAAGATTGACAAAATCATGTGAACTGTTTACAGATGAAATAGGATGACTTGTTAATGTGGACTGTACACAGATGACGCAGGCTGATTTGTTAATGTGGACTGTTCACAGATGACGTCGGATGACCTGTTAATGTGAACTGTTCACAGATGACGCAGGGTGACTTGTTAATGTGGACTATTCACAGATGACGTCGGATGACCTGTTAATGTGAACTGTTCACAGATGACGCAGGCTGACTTGTTAACGTGGACTGTTCACAGATGACGCAGGCTGACTTGTTAACGTGGACTGTTCACAGATGACGCAGGCTGACTTGTTAACGTGGACTGTTCACAGATGACGCAGGCTGACTTGTTAATGTGGACTGTTTACTGATGACGTCGGTTGACTTCTTAATGTGGACTGTTTACAAATGACGTCGGATGACCTGTTAACGTGGACTGTTCACAAATGACGTCGGATGACCTGTTAATGTGGACTGTTCACAAATGACGTCGGATGACCTGTTAATGTGGACTGTTCACAGATGACGTCGGATGACCTGTTAATGTGAACTGTTCACAGATGACGCAGGCTGACTTGTTAACGTGGACTGTTCACAGATGACGCAGGCTGACTTGTTAACGTGGACTGTTCACAGATGACGCAGGCTGACTTGTTAACGTGGACTGTTCACAGATGACGCAGGCTGACTTGTTAATGTGGACTGTTTACTGATGACGTCGGTTGACTTCTTAATGTGGACTGTTTACAAATGACGTCGGATGACCTGTTAACGTGGACTGTTCACAAATGACGTCGGATGACCTGTTAATGTGGACTGTTCACAAATGACGTCGGATGACCTGTTAATGTGGACTGTTCACAGATGACGTCGGGTGACTTGTTAATGTCTGACATAATGCTTGACACGCCCCAGTGGTGCTAATGTTTCCTTACTGGGTGCCAATAAAGCTATGAAGTTACCTTTATCATTATAAACAAATTTGGCGATCAGCGGTAATGACCGCAAAGACAAACATTCTTGCTTTCAAAAACATTTTCATAGACCAAAGAAAAATAAATGATGTACTGGTCCCTTCTGAAACGAACCCAGACATTCCACGTCAGAAGTTAAGAATTCCATCAGATGTTTAGATCGAGTTTGATCAATAATATATATTTACAAACTCAATGCGAATATCGGCTTGGCCAGATATTATCTATTTTCGAGGTGTTTGACTAGGAGCTTCGTTGAACTTTCGCATTGTTGAATCAATTCGGTGTACCACATATTTGACCTGGCACGATTCCATAATGACTTTTACTGAGTGTTCTCTTCCGTTGCTCTATGTGTGTATGTTCTGAGTGTAGGAATGCAAGTCTTTTAGCGTCTTTTGTTAGAGATTTACTAGCTTTTGAGTGGCCCCTTTGAAACCCTAAACAGAGATCTTACTCTCCCACTCAGGTATCTACATCTCACTCTCTCACTCAGGTATCTACATCTTACTCTCTCACTCAGGTATCTCTAACTACATCTTACTCTCCCACTCAGGTATCTCTAACTACATCTTACTCTCCCACTCAGGTATCTCTACCTACATCTTACTCTTCCACTCAGGTGTTTCTACCTACATCTTACTCTCCCACTCAGGTATCTCTAACTACATCTTACTCTCCCACTCAGGTATCTCTACCTACATTTTACTCTTCCACTCAGGTGTTTCTACCTACATCTTACTCTTCCACTCAGGTATCTTTACCTACATCTTACTCTTCCACTCAGGTGTTTCTACCTACATCTTACTCTCTCACTCAGGTGTCTATCTACTTGGAGGCCTGTAAAGTCAGACAAATATTATACGTATACATGGAAGAGATATATAAATAGACTGATATCTACCTGATATCGACCCGAGAGGTCTGTCGGGGTCTTTGTGTATGACAAGTACACGAATAGCCCCACTGCCACACAGAGAGCCGGTCGTAATAGGCGACTAACTGTGTGACTTGGAATAACACCGGACATTGTTAAGTGGTTTGTTAAAAGCAGCATAGATGGCGCGTAACAGGCTGCGGGTCTACTTTGCTCATGAATTCGCACATCGGTTAACCAACCTCCGCGACCCGTTCCCCAAGCACAACGGAGTAATTAGCTACTCGAGCCTATCCCGCTAAGCAGAAAATCCTTCTCTTGTCTACATCCAGCTCACGCCAGGGCTGGGGCCTGCACAGGGGCATCCTTCCATATATAAGCACAGGTCTTCTTCTTCTTCTTCTTCTTCTTCTTCCTCGTTCGTCTTCAGACCTCAACTTCAATCACTCTAACGAAGGCAGCAGTCGACTCAAGGTTCCGTACAGCTTCTCGTGGAAGGACACTGGCTGTTGCCAAATGCAACTTATTTTTTCGGTATTAGGTGGACAGAATTGCAAAATATGTTCTGCCTTCATGAGGGCTGTGCAGCAGGCACAAAGGTCTGTAGTGCCAATCTTGAACTTGTTGTACAGATAACATCTAAGTCTGTTGTGACCTGTGCATAACCGGAGAATGATCACCTGATCTCGCCTGGAGAGTTGACGGTAGGCATCGTTTTCTATGCGGCCAAGGTGGTCTTTTTTCCATTTTGCACTGTACGTTGCCCTGATGAATGCTTTTGTCTCATTGTATGTGATTTCTGTATCACTCTGCTGCAGCATTTCTTCCTCTCCTGCGAGTCGGTCTGCCTCCTCGTTGTCTGGAATGTTGTAGTGGGTTGGTATCCACTGGACTGTGCTTTTTTTTGAAGCACTGGGACAGGCGTTCGTTCGAATCTGCCAGAGCACCGAGTTCATTTTTTTGCTGGTTCTTGAGCGCCATTAACACTGCGAGGGCGTCTGTGAAAATGACCACTTGCTTTTCTGCCTGCTCTTTATGGTTTATAAGGGTTTCAGCTGCTTGTCTCAGGGCACTGGCTTCGGCACTGAAGTTACTGCAACGTTTCCCAGTGGCAAATGCTGTTGAGTATAGTTTTGCTTTTTAGTTTTATAGTGATGCCTCCTCCCCCGTTTCCAATGGCATCCTTGGTTGAGCCATCCGTGATAGGGTGTGTCCAGGTTGTTGGTGGAACTTTTTGGTTGATGTAATTTGTAACAAAGATACAGGTCGACTAGAACTAAGAATAAGACTACATGTCGTTATAAGAACATCTACACGTGAATAGTTCAGTCACTGACTTCTTCAAACTTTTCATGAAGTTTCTGCTGATAATGACGAAGATCCAGAACTTGGACGCGTGGTGGGTATAACTTATGTATTGTAGCACCAGTTGAATTAAACCTTCCGAGTGGGTCACTTCTATAGCCCCTGGCCTTTGAGGCCTAATTAGATAGTAGAGTCTTGTCACGTGGCTTGGGGCATTCATTATAACGTACGACGCGGACAGAGCGAACAACATCTTAGCAACGCGTATCTGTGCGCTGGTGCGCACAAAACTATGCCTTGGGCTCTTTATTGGTTTAATCTCGCGCACGTCCAGTACAGGAAGGTTACTGAGACCTTTCTTCCACTTAGATTTATGGATAATCGACAGAACAATTGCGATAAGCATGATCGATACTGCGATTAAAGGAATCAATAAAGTAACCACAGAATCGATGTAAGTCATTACGTGCATTAGGGGCAAGAAATCTGTTCTTAGCCAGCACTTTCCAACTCCTCCTGCAAATCGTGGTGGGGTTACTTCTGCGGCCACTGCAGTGACAGCATACAGAAGAAGTGACATCACTACAATGCAAGTAACAACTACAATTGCTCGACCTTTCGTGCAAATCCCCATGAATTGTAGGGGGTGACATACTGTTATATAATTCTCCACGGTGATGCAAACAACATACCACACAGAGAGAAAACTAAACACGTATGTAAAAAATACTAATCCTTGACACATTCCATGTAATTCGTTGATTCGGTAACCAAAAGCCTCCAACCAAACAAAGAATAGACCAATCAGAACGCCGGTGTCAGATACGAGTAAGGCGAAGATATATATGCTGGAGGAGTAATTCTGGAGTTCTCGTGACGTGAACACAATACACGAGATGGCGTTGAGCGTCAGTCCTGGGAAGATAATGGCCGGCAATAGATAGATCACCAAGATGTTTCCAAATCTGCGAGGAAAATTAAAGATCAATAATTAAATAATGTGCCCATAATCATCCATAATTAAGTAAACTGCCCATAATCATCCATAATTAAGTAAACTGCCCATAATCATCCATAATTAAGTAAACTGCCCATAATCATCCATAATTAAGTAAACTGCCCATAATCATCCATAATTAAGTAAACTGCCCATAATCATCCATAATTAAGTAATCTGCTCATAATCATCATCATAAATCGATTCATTTGTCGACTTCTACTACTTCTTCTTCGGTTTCTTCTTCTTCTTTATTATAGTCTTTTTCTTGTTTGTTTCATTCTTCCTCTCCTTTGTACACTTTTCTCACCAAGTGAAATTATTGTACACTTTTCTCACCAAGTGAAATTATTGTACACTTTTCTCACCAAGTGAAATTATTGTACACTGTTTATGTAGACTTGTTACCTAGTGAGTACTATTTTAATAGTCGTTTTTGTAAATTGTCGAGAAGGTAGAGACAGAGAAAGCAAAGACAAGCATAATTAACATCGTGCCGTTGTACCATCCAATGAAAACATTTATATGCAAATAATTGATCATATAAAATATTCGGAACGAACGCACTATGTGAAGGACTGTGATAATGGAACTCAGTGGTCTCGAGGTAAGGTGTCCGCCTCGGGTGTTGGAGGTCGCGAGTTCGAATCACGGTGGAGACCGGGATGTTTTTTTACGTGGATCTTCTGGTAAAAATTCCCCTGATCTCTTGTTAGTGAGATCGGACTCCCGTGTCAGTGTCGAGCACGTTAAAAATTCTTTGGCAGTTGGAATTCTAAAAGTGTAGATTTAACGGCCGCTACGCTGACAAAATTAAAGTTAATTTTCCCGAAGTTATTTGTACCTTTCTCCAGGTGGTTTGTTGAGAGCAGCATTGATGGCGCCTAACTGGCTGGGGGTCTACATAGCTCTAGTGTTTGAGTCTATTGAGACGGACTCGTACATTGGTTAAAGCACCCTCCAATGATCTGGTTGTATACAGACTGTCGAGTCTTCTAAACCAGTATGAAGACATTACGATAAGTTAATGGTCGGCTGTGTAAGCATTCAGTGTAGACGCCATTTTTGTTTGCTAATGTTCGTTGTTTCGTTGACTATCTTTAAACATTCGGTTTGGTCTTGGTCTTGATGAGCCATTCCTCAGCGTTGATGCAGGTCCCAACTTCGTCTCTAGTGGAACCTGCCTTGCGGAACTGAAGTCCATTGGAAGTACCCATTCCAACTAGGTGTCTTGGATGTTTTTGCGGACAGCAAGACAGTTATACGAACACATTGGAGGTTTCCCTTTCGTTCTCTTTTTGCCTCGGGGGTTTCAGATTTCTGTCGTTTGTTCCATCGACCATCGTTTTGTGGTAATAATCACACACACAAAAATCTAATTTTATTTCAAGAACAATGAGCGCTAAACGGGCAGTGCTCCAAACTACTGAGTGCGGTCACACAGACAAGAGGAGAACTATTGAACTAAAGGCTAAAACACATTTGATAAAGTTTTGAAAATTTACAAACCGCAAAAAACGCACTCGGTTCACAGCCTAAAACCAGGGTCTACTTTAGATAGGTCGTCTGAATCACCAGGAAAACCCATTGAAATGCCGCAAAAACCGGAGACTAAATAACAAACTCAGATTGTGCCAAGCTTTATTATCAACCCATACTCCACACAGAGAAACAAATCAAGTTCACGTTACAAAACACAACAAATCAATGTTGAGAGTGACCATTTCACAGAATCCTGCCCTGAAACCAACTGTATATCCATCTTTGCTTCCAGGACACGCTATTAGAGTTGCACTGATAGTTGACATTTGCAAGTTTCGTTATTTAGTCAGCCGTGGAATGTGACGTTTCAGAGGAATTCTCTGGAGGTCAGAAGGCATGTGCTATAACTATGCGAACAATTCATGAAAATGCTTCAGGATATTTGTCGAACATATTTGAAAAATCATAATACAAAAGACCATTTGAAGCGTGATTTCTAATCGGTAAATCTCGAATCCATATTTGTTACTGGGGGAAGCGAGGTCTGGGCTGGACGTCCCGCTCGTTAAAGAAAGTGAAGCGTCTGATATAGCCTCTCCTTTCCAGGTGTAGATATCGCCGCTGGATTCACTGTTCAGTTTGCCGTTCAGGAGTTTCCATGCCAATGGCCTCACCTGCCTTATTGTGTTCACAGCAGCACCTTCATAGGGGCCCCATGTTTCTTACAGAGCCTGCTGTGGGGCGCGACCGTGTACCCGGCGGTATAACTGGGCGGGCAGATTGGGCTCATTAGTCTTGGTTGGCAGCCAATCTAAGAGAAGGTAAACTCTGACTCTAAGCCCAGGTAGACGAAGCTCGTTAGCCTGTTCAGGCAGTTCGCTTAGGTGAGTGTAACTCTGATTTTAAACCCACAAGTCCCAGAAGGTGCTGGCTAGTCCTGTGACGATGAGAGTATCATCGGATGTCTCGAGTAACTAGCATCTGCGAGCAACGACTCAACTGCCTTGTGAATACCTCGGGCGAGGGTAGGGCTGCGGGAATAAACCCAGTGGTAGCACCTAAGGCGGACGGTTCCAAAATTGCGAACTCATTCCGGCAGCTCGTGCAGCTGAACTGTCATGCTTTGCATTCCTTTGGATTACACCAGTGAGGCCAAGACGGGGATCCTGCAGTTTGGGCAGCCCAGTCTCCATATTCAGCGCCCAGGCTTACGTCATGAGAGGCTAGTCACAGGGTGCCCCGATAATGGTCTGCCAAGACTGAGGCGCCTATGAAATGACTGTAGCTATAGACACATTTGAAATAACGGAGAAGGGACAATAAAGTTGGGAGGGAGCGGAAGATGACATGAGAGATAAATAACTCGGGGCAGACAAAGTCAAAATGTGACAGACTGAATGAGAATATTAAACAGAGATCAAGGAAATGTGGCGTGAACAGTCAGTCGACCAGCTGAAACAGTAATCAGTGGTTACTGATTACTAGTGAGAAATCGATTACCTAATGACGGAAATAACCCAGAGTTGGTGTGCCCGCTCACACAATATCCCAATCGGAAAATCAGGTTCTTGAAGTATAGAAATGATTTTTGACTAGAACACGTCATTAGAAGAAGAAAAAGGAAATGAAGAAGACGGCGACGATCAAGAATAAGAAAACGGCGATGATGAAGCAGAAGAAGAAGAAAACGGCGATAAAAAAGATGAAGATAAATGGTGATGACAAAGAAGAAGAGCCTATCGTCTAGCCGTCTGAGATGAAAGTTTTGGTCATTAATACTGTTACCTGCGCGAGAACCAACTTGCTCTTGACCTACAAGACCTACGTTCCTCAGCATTACTTGATCTAATGGACTGACTAGACTGCGGGCTCTCATTGCGACATCATCGTCAATCTCTTTTCAAAGGAATGATTATAATGATGGCATCTATCCATTTTGACGACAGATCGCATATCTGGCAGATTTGACGACACGTGATGGTCAGTATGTCTGTTTATGATGACCCTTCATACTTGCATTTAATAAATTCTCAGGTTATCAATATCCCCAGGTTTATCAATCCCAATTTCCATAATTGCAATTTCAACTTCGATTCTGGACATGTATTAATCCTCATCCTCAGATAATTGTCAGGTTGCATTATCCCGCCTGGGTCAGCTTTACTTTGATTCTTACATATTCCTTAGCAATATTGAGTCTATCTATCCGAAAGGTCTGCATCTGTCGTTAGAACTTCTTGTGGATATATCTGATCGTGCCAGACTTTGACACCCGCTGGCTTATCCAGTTTTTTCAACCAGCTGGTCGGCTCTTTCTGTCTCAGTTTATTCTTATACTCTCCAGTCGATCAAGATGGTAAACAACGCATGAGATGCAGTCGTCATCGACCTGTCATCGGCCCAAAGTTTACTGTTAGCGTCAGGGCCAGCGAACCAGAGCTGACAGTACCATTCAACTATTTCACGAGTTGATCCTGGATAACTTTTCTCGAGGTAAGGTATTCGCCTCGGGTGCTGGAGGTCGCGGGTTCAAATCCCGGTGGAGACACCGAGATTTTTATCACGTGGATCATCCGGTAAATATTTGCCCTGATCTCTGAGTAGTGAGATCAAACACCCGTGTGCAGTGGCGCGCACGTTAAAAAATACAGAAGCAGTTGGAAATCGAAAAGAATAGGCCTAACGGCCGCTGCTCGGACAAAATTCAAGTTAAAAATCTGCTCAAATTATTCTATGGATTCTCGCCCTACAGAGAATATGTCGCAAAAAATGGACTGTCTGGCCATAACGACAGGTCTTGGTTATGAGGTTACCGGCTCGGCTTAGATGGCGCCTGACAGGCTGCGGGTCTACCTTGCTCTCATTTACGCTTCCACCTCCACATGTCTAAAAATTAGGCGATCTTATATTCCAGGGGCTAATAGATGCTGGGAAAGTCAACTAGGTAAATTCATCAGTGAATTTTCACCTGCTAAGAAATATGAAACGAAGGTGGTCACACTCCTCCCCGACGTCTGACGTAGATAGATCATGGATAATGGGCTGCAACAGGAAAGACTGGATAAGGAGAAGGGATCGAAGAGGGAAGGCTAACCCGATACCAGCAGAAGGCCATGCTGAAGTCGGGTCGAGAGGTGATAATATCGCAGTCAAGCTGTAAACTACGACGCAACGTATTCCGTTCTCTGGTCAACATCCTGCTTCTTGTAAAACTCTTTCAGAACTTGGTAGTGGGAGTTTGAGAACAATGTACGATGACAACGAAAAAGAAGAAGAAGAAAACAAGAAAAGATGATGATGATGATGAAGAAGAAGAAGAAGAAAATAAAGATGAAGAAGAAGACAAAAAAGAAGAGAAAGAAAAA
This sequence comes from Ariolimax columbianus, assembly GCA_036924085.1. NCBI lineage: Eukaryota > Metazoa > Mollusca > Gastropoda > Stylommatophora > Arionidae > Ariolimax > Ariolimax columbianus. Next base: position 33,828,058 of record JAVGWX010000021.1, on the reverse strand, counting down.
TAAAAAGAAGTACTTTTCAATATCTTGACATTTACGAGAAATCAATTTTTTCACTTCAATAATTTCACCTATAAATCTTGTATTGATGCCATTAGCATCCGTTGTCCACCTTCCTCTGTTGTCTATCAGGAGACCTTCTTACATCACAAAGCTGTATTGTTCCATCCGTTATCCATTGTCTCATCAGTATCCTTTGCTTTCCTAGAACCGTGTTGGCAATTTCATTGAAAGTCTCACTGAAAGCATGCATCTCTTATATGTAGGTCAGCGGGGGTAAGGAGAGCTACCTTTGTCTATTATCAGTTATCCGTATAGCTGTAGAATATTACTGGATCTTGTAGTCTTCCCTGGGTGAATCTATGCTTGATGCTATTTGGCTAGCGTGGCTTCGTTCTTTCTCAATCTCCACCTTCCAAACACTGAAAGGGCTTAAGTAGCAGAATGTAGTCCAGAAAAGGAAATGACTGCGATATTTGCACTGTTTGGTCCAACACATACTTCAGCAAGCATTTTTTGAGTACCGGGTTAGCATTCCCTCTTCGATCCTTTCTCCTTAACCAGTCTGCCCTGCTGCAACCTGTTATCCAGGATCACCGCGTGGAGGTGTAGAATGGTCTTGGCAGCTCTAGTTCGCTGGCCCTGACGCTAGAAGTCAGCTATAGTTCGCTAGCCCTGACGCTAGCAGTCAGCTATGGGTCGCTGACCACTGCAGCTCATGCGCTGCCCAGCATCTTGACCCCAGCTATGGGTCGCTGACCCCTGCAGCTCATGCGTTGCTCATCATCTTGGTCCCTGAAGCTATTTAATTAATGTGACCTTGATTTGCACGTCTGCATCCCCAAAAATCATGATCGATACGTATGAAGAAGTATTTATTCCTGACCTCCTCGTTAGGATGCAGCCAAGTTGGTTGTGATGTTATCCATCATGGGTATGTTGGGAATGTGGTCGCGATGATTGGTCGAGTCCTAACGTGTTTCAAGTTTAAGATGGATGTGTCTTATCAATTCCAACAGGCTTTAGTCGCATGATTGGCCAGTTCAGTACCGGAAAGGCTGACGCCCTGCCATACTGTTTGACTATATGTCCTTAATTGTGTGGTCTTACCAACTTGAACAATGAATTTGTCCCGCTTGTGGGCCTTGTTAAGTGTATTCTGCAGTTGGTCATGCAAATATGGACAATCCACCTCACACTCGAATGAAGGGGCATAGATTTGTATCTCTGTATCTAAGTTACTCTAGCAGATACTTACGTCTGTGTGTGTATGTATGTGTATGTGTGTATGTATGCGTATATATGTGTATGTATGCGTATATATATGTGTGTGTGTATATGTGTATATGTGTGTGTGTGTGTGAATGTGTCTACGTGGGCATATGGGTGTGTATGTGTGTGTACGCGGTGTGTGTGTCTGGATGTGTATGTACGTGTACGTAAATGTGTATGCGTGCGTTTATGTGTGTATGTGGGCGTATGTGTTGGTGTGTACCTATATATATATATATATGTGTGTGTGTGTGTATTTACTATTTATGTATTCATGTATATATGTATATATTCTATGTATCTATGGATGTAACTATGTTAGAATGGGACGTATCACGTGGAATGATACGAAAACAAAATTAAGATCCTGAAGAAGATACAAATAATCGGATTAATGAAATGTAAAAAGGTTCACACACGGCACTTTATTCCAGCTGGGCGGCTACTTCATGTCCTCCGTCTTATTCATTTGCTGAACGTGCCAAGGACAGAGCCCCAACTCCGTAGCTCCGGCGGCCGCTCCAAGATTGTCCCTGGCTTCCTGAGGTACCCATTTACAGCTGGGTTAACTGGGGGGAGCGATCATATCATGGCCATACAGTTAAAATATTGTGGCTACAAATCGAAGCTCAACAAATTGTCGAAATGTGTACGTGATAAAACGTATCTAGCAATCGCACAAGAGGAAGACAACGTTAGGAGGGATAGAATATCATCAAGAGATGGACAGGAATTAGCCTGCCGGATTGCACCAATCAATACCATAGAAGTTGGTGTAGTTTTTTGTTGCTGTTGTTATTGTTCATGTTGTTGATCGAAGCTACTTCGAATTTTTAAAAAGACATATCTTTGGTTATTACTTACAGGGTGCTGCTTTTACATCCCGAAGTGTACTGAACAAAGTGAACCTAGCTCCTCCTCGCTGTAGTGTAATACGAGGTACCTCAGTAAGCTCAGGACTTTGGGGATTATAACGTCAATCCCTACCTCATAAAATGACTGCTATAACCAACAATGTCTCCAATAGGACGAAGAAGGACGCAAGGTCTTGGTCACCTCGTTTCACCTGACCCAGTTACGCCTCGAGATTGCAAAGATCTTTGAGGCTCATTCCTGCAGAGAAATAAGCTCATCTTCTCTTTCTCCTTCTTCTTCTCCTTCTCCTTTCCCTTCTCCTTCTTCTTCTTCTCCTTCTCCTTCACCTTCTCCTTCTCCTTCTCCTTCTTCTTCTTCTTCTCCTTCACCTTCTCCTTCTCCTTCTCCTTCTCCTTCTTCTTCTTCTTCTCCTTCACCTTCTCCTTCTCCTTCTCTTTCTCCTTCTCCTTCACCTTCTCCTTCTTCTTCTCTTTCTCCTTCTCCTTCTCCTTCCTCTTCACCTTCACCTTCACCTTCCTCTTCACCTTCTCCTTCTCCTTCTCCTTCTTCTTCTCCTTCCTCTTCTCCTTCTCCTTCCTCTTCACCTTCACCTTCTCCTCCTTCTTCTTCTCCTTCCTCTTCACATTCTCCTTCCTCTTCTCCTTCTCCTTCTCCTTCACCTTCTCCTTCTCCTTCCTCTTCTCCTTCTCCTTCTCCTTCTTCTTCTCCTTCTTCTTCTCCTTCCTCTTCTCCTTCTCCTTCCTCTTCACCTTCACCTTCTCCTTCTCCTTCTTCTTCTCCTTCCTCTTCACATTCTCCTTCCTCTTCTCCTTCTCCTTCTCCTTCACCTTCTCCTTCTCCTTCTCTTTCTCCTTCTCCTTCACCTTCTCCTTCTTCTTCTCTTTCTCCTTCTCCTTCTCCTTCCTCTTCACCTTCACCTTCACCTTCCTCTTCACCTTCTCCTTCTCCTTCTCCTTCTTCTTCTCCTTCCTCTTCTCCTTCTCCTTCCTCTTCACCTTCACCTTCTCCTCCTTCTTCTTCTCCTTCCTCTTCACATTCTCCTTCCTCTTCTCCTTCTCCTTCTCCTTCACCTTCTCCTTCTCCTTCCTCTTCTCCTTCTCCTTCTCCTTCTTCTTCTCCTTCTTCTTCTCCTTCCTCTTCTCCTTCTCCTTCTCCTTCACCTTCTCCTTCTCCTTCCTCTTCTCCTTCTCCTTCTCCTTCTCCTTCCTCTTCTTCTTCTTCTTCTTCTTCTTCTTCTTCTGCTTTTTCGTTCGTCCTCAAATCAATTTCCGGTTTTCTCTTGTAAAGGTTTGGGGAGGAAGACTAACGTCTGATCAGGTACAACATGCTGAACAGACATATCAGGTACAGCATGCTGAACAGACATTTCAGATACAAAATGCTGAACAGACATATCAGGTACAACATGCTGAACAGACATATCAGGTACAACATGCTGAACAGACATTTCAGATACAAAATGCTGAACAGACATATCAGGTACAACATGCTGAACAGACATATCAGGTACAACATGCTGAACAGACATGTCAGGTACAACATGCTGAACAGACATATCAGGTACAACATGCTGAACAGACATATCAGGTACAACATGCTGAACAGACATGTCAGGTACAACATGCTGAACAGACATGTCAGGTACAACACGCTGAACAGACATGTCAGGTACAACATGCTGAACAGACATGTCAGGTACAATATACTAGCCAAGACCCTTAGATCGGCTTCCTAGTAGCCCTCCCTGGAAACGGGCTGTTGCCATGGCAGCCTGGCTAACGGGGTGAGGGATTGACGTGATCCCCGTAGTAGTGAGTGACACGCAGATGAAGCCAAGCATAGCACAACGTCCTGCAGGACCCCGGTTCACCTTCATCAGCACGCTCGGGATGTGAGGAAAGCTACTGCAACCCGTCACTTAACGTCCTTTTCAGGGCGCACAAAAGAGTAGCAAACGCATTATGGGCATTCGCAAACAACTCTTTCCCAGAGCATATATGTCTCGAGGGCTAGATGTGAAAACCTCTCCACTGGCACAGGAAATATAAGTACGCTGACAAGGACAACATTAGAGAAAAGTAATGTTTTTCACTCAGAAAACAAATACATCGAACAACAAAACATTCTAACAATGGACAGCCATCCAAGGGACGAAAGCCGACAGGAAATTGTTGAGTGAAAGGATTCATTCTGTTGACGCATTGTCTCAGATTGTCCATTGCATTACCTCTCATGTTTCAGAAGCAGAAATGGCGGCCTATGTTTTGAGAAGCAGAACCGCTATCACTGCACAATAGACAGATTCCAAGCTACTAGGTATATTTGAGCAGGTTGTGAAGGGTACGCTAAACTAATCTACACGGCTAATGTTCTGAATCTTCCACAAAGTGTTGCGGCATAATTAAAATGAAAACCATCGAGATAGTGGCAGAAGCACTACGGTTAGTCCGGCTTGACTGAAACCAACAGGAGGCAGGGGGAGTAATCTCATCTGAACCCAGCCAAATTGTGATGAGGAGATCAGCTGTTCGTCAATGGCGATGAAAATTGAATAACTAGTCGATTGTTGTTTGTAATGTACTTCCGTTACCTGGACTACGCAATGTCACATGATGTAAGGATTACAAAGTAAACGTACCTGGACTACGAAATGTCACATGATGTAAGCATTACATAGTAAACTTACCTGGACTTCGAAATGTCACATGATGAAAGGATTACAAAGTAAACTTACCTGGACTACGAAAGGTCACACGATGAAAGGATTACATAGTAAACTTACTGGACTACGAAATGTCACATAATGTAAGGATTACAAAGTAAACTTACCTGGACTACGAAATGTCACATGATGTAAGGATTACAAAGTAAACTTACCAGGACTATGAAATGTCACATGATGTAAGGATTACAAAGTAAACTTACCTGGACTACGAAATGTCACATAATGTAAGGATTACAAAGTAAACTTACCTGGACTACGAAATGTCACATGATGTAAGGATTACAAAGTAAACTTACCAGGACTATGAAATGTCACATGATGTAAGGATTACAAAGTAAACTTACCTGGACTACGAAATGTCACATAATGTAAGGATTCCAAAGTAAACTTACCAGGACTATGAAATGTCACATGATGTAAGGATTACATAGTAAACTTACCTGGACTACGAAATGTCACATGATGTAAGGATTACAAAGTAAACTTACCTGGACTACGAAATGTCACATGATGCAATGATTACAAAGTAAACTTACCTGGACTACGAAATGTCACATGATGTAAGGATTACAAAGTAAACTTACCTGGACTACGAAATGTCACATGATGCAAGGATTACAAAGTAAACTTACCTGGACTACGAAATGTCACATGATGTAAGGATTACAAAGTAAACTTACCTGGACTACGAAATGTCACATGATGTAAGGATTACAAAGTAAACTTACCTGGACTACGAAATGTCACATGATGTAAGGATTACAAAGTAAACTTACCTGGACTACGAAATGTCATATGATGTAAGGATTACAAAGTAAACTTACCTGGACTACGAAATGTCACATGATGTAAGGATTAAAAAGTAAACTTACCTGGACTACGAAATGTCACATGATGTAAGGATTACAAAGTAAACTTACCTGGACTACGAAATGTCACATGATGTAAGGATTACAAAGTAAACGTAGTCCAATAGCATCAATTGCTGTACGGAATGAAGATAACTCAGATAATGTGAGGTGGGGTTGCCAGTTCCCTTTCCTGCTGTTTATACCTTCCCCAACTCATATCAGGTACCCATTTACAGCTGAGACGACTGAAAAAGCGGTCGCACAGGAACGAACGACGTATATATATATATTGTACATATCTAATTAACACAGCTACTGTGCACAGCAAATATACACAGCTAATTTGCACCGCTACTGAACACAGCTAATGTACACACCTAATTTACAGAGCTACTGTACACAGCTAATTTACACAGCTAATTTACACGTCTAATTTACACAGCTGATTTACACAGGTAATTTACACAGCTAATTTACACAGGTAATTTACGCACTGTCAATATGGCTTTCTGATGGTCATCCCTTCCACCGTCATAAGCTTCAGTCTGACCTCAACTGTAGTTTCAAATACAGCAAACAGTGCGGTCGTGGATTACGTGTTGCGTGTCCCTATATCTCATATCATCTTCTTTCATTTCATCTTCCTATATCTCATCTCATCTCCTCTAATCTTATCTCCCCATATCTAATCTCATCCCATCTCATCTCATCTCCATCTCAACTTATCTCCTTTCCTCTCATCTCATCTCATTTCATCCCCTCTCATCTCCCTCCTACATCTCATCTCATCTCCTGTCATCTCATCTCCCTTTATATCATCTCCTTTCATCTCATATCATCGTACCTTAATTAATCTATCTCATCTGATTTCATCTCCCTATATCTCATCTCATTTCATACGTATACTTTAGTTGCTAGACAACGTAGTGAGATGCAGTCTTTCTCTATTTGCCATCTGTATGCCGCGTATATTTTCACTCCATACCTCTGTAGTTTTTTTTAACCACAATTCAATTTATCTTGTTATTTTGTTTATCACCGATCTCCTTTTTCTGCAGCTATGCTGTCTGGTGTTATAGTTTCAAGAGACTGAAATTATTGGAGAGACACTCTTGTCTTGTGACCAAACCATTTAATTGTCTGTCTGTCTATACAAATAATTGTTTCCTATATTTGTCGCGTTTTCTGACATATCACTCTGTCTAATCTAATCAGCCAATCTGTCTAATCTCATCATCCAGTCTGTCTAATCTAATCAGCCAGATTGTCTAATCTAATCAGCCAGTCCGTTTTGACAAGATTATCAGCTCTCATGGGATCATTCATTCTTCTGTTTGGACAGTGCCCATATCTGGACTGATAACAGAGAGTTGGACAGTGTCCATATCTGGACTGATAACAGAGAGTTGGACAGTGTCCATATCTGGACTGATAACAGAGAGTTGGACAGTGTCCATATCTGGACTGATAACAGAGAGTTAGACAGTGTCCATATCTGGACTGATAACAGAGAGTTGGACAGTGTCCATATGTGGACTGATAACAGAGAGTTGGTATGAGTATTCTGAGTGTCTTGTACCGCATTGTGTTAAGTCTGCACTTTTTATGTGGGGGAGGGGGGGGGGGTCTGGGAAGGGGGATGTTCGTATTCTATCCCTTCCTCTAGCCAATGTCTTTTGAACTGTAAGGTAGGTACCCATTTACAGTAGAGTACACCATAGCGTGGTATTATAGCCAGGTGTTGTGATCACTTTACAACTCAGATGCAACTATCTACAATAAAGTGGCACCAACACATGACCAATATACAACCATCCAGATAAACAACACAGTGTCCTTATAGCTTCCATACAGACTGGGAGGAACTGACTGATCACCACAGAAAAACATCTTTACAAGCTGACAAAGCTCACAGGAGGGAATCAACATTTTTAATACACAAATATGGCAGTCTGACCTGATGGCCCCCTCGACATGTCCCTGGACCTGGGAATAGTTTCCAGTAGAGTTATCCATCCTGCAAATAGACGTAGAGAAGGAACTGTCATATGTTGATTAAAAAAAAAGGTATAAAGGTGATCACACAGTTTTCATTTTTCCGTGTTGGTCCGGGGGTTTAAGGATGAAAGAAGAGGCCCACTTCTCGTACATGTATGTTGTAAAATGTTAATAAAGAGCAGGTCCTTGAACATAAATTACGATGCGTGTTCAAATGAAATCAGACCTAACTGCACCAAGTGAACTAGGTACGATGCACATGATGACGTCACGGCTGGTGTAAACAGCACATACCAACCGTCAAGTTTGCAAAATTGTATTATCTTCCGACTGATAGTTTCCTCAGCAGACCGTTGAAAGCATGGCGGGTGTGATACTGAATCCGTCCAGAGTTTATCAGCGAGCGCTGATTCGGTTTCTAAGAGCTGAAGGATGTCGACCAGTTAACATTCATCGTAGAATGCAGGCAGTGTCTGTGTATAAAAGTGTGTCGAAGACAGCAGTGAAGAATTGGACAACGATGTTTAAAGCAGGACTTGAGTTAACGAAAGATCTTCCAAGACCAGGTCAGGCGCATATTGCTGAGTCAGAAGATGTCATCGATAAAACTGATCCAGCTATTCAGGTGGACCGTCGCTGGAGCTTACGTTTGTCACACTTGTGTCACCACACACTGCCCACGATGATTGTACTCTCTGCGATTTGAGCACTTGTGGTGATACTAGCTCACCAGGTGGTACGGCCTTGTGCAATCTTCTCCCAGGAAGTGACATCAATGTGATGCATAGAGCCACCTGCGCTGCTACCACCTGAACGAGAATCTGCTTCTAAACTCTCAATTCCGCTTTTGCTGTAGTCGTTTCTTTAGCTATTTGTTTTGTTTAAGATTTTGTTTAGAGCAAGCTAACAAGTTCTCGGTGGCCTTATTCTGCCGTCCCTGGATGCAAATCATATGTGTTAGGATATTCCAAATCACATATGTCTATTTATGCTTCAAAAAATCTTCTCTGCAGTCAAAAATACTATAAGAAAATTATGAACAATTGTGAAGTAAATTATGCATTTGTCTGCAGTAAAATATATGAATCAATAAATAAATAAATGAGTCATTTAAACAATCAATCAATCAATCAATACCTCAGGCAATTGATCAGTCAATCAATCAGTCGTTTAATCAGTCATTCAATCAGTATCATCGCCTTAAGAACGATCGATCTACCACTCTACTTCTTATTGAACAACTAACAACAGAAAATACTGGACACAGAAATAGACATATATTTCTATAGACAGGCATGCAGCAAAGATGCTAGCTGTCAATCTATTCGAACCTCCCAAATCTAGATGCAGAAACAGACATACAATATCTCTATAGACAGGCATGCAGCAAAGATGCTAGCTGTCAATCTATTCGAACCTCCCAAATCTGGATGCAGAAACAGACATACAATATCTCTATAGACAGGCATGCAGCAAAGATGCTAGCTGTCAATCTATTCGAACCTCCCAAATCTGAGCGCAGAAACAGACATACAATATCTCTTTAGACAGGCATGCCACGAAGACGGTACTGTATTGTTAAGGAAATGCAAATGAGCGAAGCATGCTGTACGCATACTTGGAAACAGATGACACCAACAATGACTGCCTAGTGACCCTACAGATGTAAACGACCACGCGCATGTCATCGAATCAGATGGAGAGAGATGTCCTGAGGAAAACATTTGGGCAAACCTGGTCACAAGACAGAAAAAACCGCATTGAGTTTAAACAACATTCAACTACCTTTGCCTGATTGATGCCAGGATTACCTGCCCAAGTCGGATGTGTTGGAGCGAAAAGTGCAACTATAGCAGTCACGCTGTAAACTACGACAGAACGCATTCCGTTCTGCGGACAACATCCTGCTATTTGGAAAGTCCTTTATATGACCTGGTAGAGGGAGATTGAGATGAACGAAGAAGTAAAAGAAGAATATGAAAATAAAAAATAAAAAAGTAAAATAAAAAGAAGAATACAAAAAAGAAAAAGAAGAAGAAGAAGAAATAAGAAGAAGAAGGAGGGAGGGAGGGAAAGAGGGAAGGAAGGAAGGAAGAGGAAGAAAGGAAGGAAGGAAGGAAGAAGAAAAATGGAGGAAGGAAGAAAAAAAGAAGAAGGAAGAAGAAAAAAGAAGCAAAAGAAGGAATTACGAATGAAGAAGGAAGGAATGAGGAAGAAGGAAAAAAGAAGGAAGGAAAAGGGAAAGAAGAAGGAAAGAAGAAGGAAGGAAAAGGGAAAGAAGAAGGAAAGAAGAAGGAAGGAAAAGGGAAAGAAGAAGCAAGGAAGAAGGAAGGAAGAAAAAGATCAGGAATACAGATTACATGCAGTAATTCTCAGTAATCTTATTTTCTTGTTCTTTCTAAAACTTATGCGAACAAGCAAAACAACAATTTCTATATTCAGAAACTACAACTTTCTGTGCTGTGTTTATAACAACGGATGAAATGCGTTATCAATTCTGTTCACTTTTTATTTGTTGTTATAAAATAATAATTTGGAATCTGAAGAACAACAGCTTAAAAAGTGCAATAAAAACCAAAATACCTTCCTAATGGCGGATCAAATAATAGCAGACTTAAACAAGAGATTCAAGCCCAGTTGATGAACTGACAGAATATGGAAGGACTGAGTGAAATAGAAAGGGGGCGAAAGAGAGACAATATCGAGTGAAAGGTTGAAATAGTGGGGGGGGGGGGGGGTGAGAGACACAAAATTGAGTGAAAAGGAGAAATAGAGAGGGCGCGAGAGAGAGACAAAATTGAGTGAAAGGGTGAAATAGTGGGGGGGGGGTGAGAGACACAAAATTGAGTGAAAAGGAGAAATAGAGAGGGCGCGAGAGAGAGACAAAATTGAGTGAAAGGGTGAAATAGTGGGGGGGGGGTGAGAGACACAAAATTGAGTGAAAGGGAGAAATAGAGAGGGCGCGAGAGAGAGACAAAATTGAGTGAAAGGGTGAAATAGAGAGAGGGCGAGAGAGAGATAAAATTGAGTGAAAGGGTGAAATAGAGAGAGGGCGAGAGATAGATAAAATTGAGTGAAAGGGTGAAATAGAGAGAGGGCGAGAGAGAGATAAAATTGAGTGAAAGGGTGAAATAGCGGGGGCGCATGAGAGAGACAAAAATGAGTGAAAGAATGAAATAGAGAGAGGGCGAGAGAGAGATAAAATTGAAAGGAGAATTAAAATGGTATAGAAGAAAGAAATGTGAAGTGATGTTTGATGTCAACCATGTCTCCATGATGGTGATGTTTGATGTCAACCATGTCTCCATGATGGTGATGTTTGATGTCAACCATGTCTCCATGATGGTGATGTTTGATGTCAACCATGTCTCCATGATGGTGATGTTTGATGTCAACCATGTCTAAATGATGGTGATGTTTGATGTCAACCATGTCTCCATGATGGTGATGTTTGATGTCAACCATGTCTCCACGATGGTGATGTTTGATGTCAACCATGTCTCCATGATGGTGATGTTTGATGTCAACCATGTCTCCATGATGGTGATGTTTGATGTCAACCATGTCTCCATGATGGTGATGTTTGATGTCAACCATGTCTCCATGATGGCGATGTTTGATGTCAACCATGTCTCCATGATGGTGATGTTTGATGTCAACCATGTCTCCATGATGGTGATGTTTGATGTCAACCATGTCTCCATGATGGTGATGTTTGATGTCAACCATGTCTCCATGATGGTGGTGTTTGATGTCAACCATGTCTCCATGATGGTGGTGTTTGATGTCAACCATGTCTCCATGATGGTGATGTTTGATGTCAACCATGTCTCCATGATGGTGATGTTTGATGTCAACCATGTCTCCATGATGGTGGTGTTTGATGTCAACCATGTCTCCATGATGGTGATGTTTGATGTCAACCATGTCTCCATGATGGTGATGTTTGATGTCAACCATGTCTCCATGATGGTGATGTTTGATGTCAACCATGTCTCCATGATGGTGATGTTTGATGTCAACCATGTCTCCATGATGGTGATGTTTGATGTCAACCATGTCTCCATGATGGTGATGTTTGATGTCAACCATGTCTCCATGATGGTGATGTTTGATGTCAACCATGTCTCCATGATGGTGGTGTTTGATGTCAACCATGTCTCCATGATGGTGATGTTTGATGTCAACCATGTCTCCATGATGGTGATGTTTGATGTCAACCATGTCTCCATGATGGTGATGTTTGATGTCAACCATGTCTCCATGATGGTGATGTTTGATGTCAACAATGTCTCCATGATGGTGATGTTTGATGTCAACCATGTCTCCATGATGGTGATGTTTGATGTCAACCATGTCTCCGTGATGGTGGTGTTTGATGTCAACCATGTCTCCATGATGGTGATGTTTGATGTCAACCATGTCTCCATGATGGTGATGTTTGATGTCAACCATGTCTCCATGATGGTGATGTTTGATGTCAACCATGTCTCCATGATGGTGATGTTTGATGTCAACCATGTCTCCATGATGGTGGTGTTTGATGTCAACCATGTCTCCATGATGGTGATGTTTGATGTCAACCATGTCTCCATGATGGTGGTGCAACTACATTGATAGGCAAACGTGCAGGGGACGATAGATAGGCAAAATGATGGACAGTTTAACATCAAGACATAGTCAAACATCATTACACAGTTTAACATCTTGACACGGTCTAACATCATTACACAGTTTAACATCTTGACACGGTCTAACATTATTACACAGTTTAACACCTTGACACGGTCTAACATCATTACACAGTTTAACATCTTGACACGGTCTAACATCATTACACAGTTTAACATCTTGACACGGTCTAACATCATTACACAGTTTAACATCTTGAAACGGTCTAGCATCATTATACAGTTTAACATCTTGACACGGTCTAACATCATTACACAGTTTAACATCTTGATATGGTCTCACATCCTTACACAGTTTAACATCTTGATACGGTCTAACATCATTACACAGTTTAACATCTTGACACGGTCTATCATCATTACACAGTTAAACATCTTGATATGGTCTAACATCATTACACAGTTTAACATCTTGACACGGTCTATCATCATTACACAGCTTAACATCTTGACACGGTCTAACATGACAGATTTTTAAATAATGACAGGGGAGGAAGACTAACGTCTGGCCAGGCAAAATATACTGATCGGACATGTTAGTCAGGGTGAGGCAAAATATACTGGTCAGACATGTTAGTCAGGGTCAGGTAAAATATACTGGCCAGGCATGTTAGTTAGGGTCAGGTAAAATATACTGGTCAGGCATGTTAGTTAGGGTCGGGCAAAATATACTGGTCAGGCATGTTAGTCAGGGTCGGGCAAAATATACTGGCCAAGACCCATACCTCGGCTTCCTAATACTCCTCCCTGGAATCGGGTTGTTTTCATGGCAGCCTGGCTAATGAGGTGAGGGATCAACGATACCCCATAGTAGTGAGTGACACGCAATTGAAACCAAGCATAGCACAATCGTCCGGGATGTGAGGAAAGCAACTGCAACCTGCCACTTAACGTCCTTTTCAGGGCAACACAAAAGAGTAGCCTACTAATTGTGGGCATTCGCAAACAACAATACCAACAACCACAAGAACAGCAGCAACAACATAATGAAAAGGCTTTCACTGCATGGCACGCTTTAACTTAACAACGTACAAGCGGAACAACAATTTGTCGGGCTCCCCAATCGTCTTAGACTGCATAGCACATGATGATAGGATACTGCGTTGACACGTCCATATGACAGATTGGAGAATATAATGTTAGGTCATGGTTAGGACAGGGTTAGATCATGGTTAGGCATGGTTAGGCATGTTTAGACATGGTAAGGCCAAGGTTAGGACATGGTTAGGCCCTGGTTAGGCCAGGGTTAGGCATGGTTAGGTTATGGTTAGGTCATGGTTAGGTCATGGTTAGGCCATGGTTAGGCCAGGGTTAGGCCAGGGTTAGGCATGGTTAGGTTATGGTTAGGTCATGGTTAGGCCATGGTTAGGTCATGCTTAATCCATGGTTAGGCCATGGTTAGGTCATGATTAGGCCAGGGTTAGGCATAGTTAGGCCATGGTTAGGCCATGGTTAGGTCATGGTTATGTCATGGTTAGGCCAGGGTTAGGACAGGATTAGGTCATGGTTAGGTCATGGTTAAGCCCTGATTAGGCCATAGTTAGGCCAGGGTTAGGCATGGTTAGGCCATGGTTAGGCCAGGGTTAGGCATGGTTAGGCCATGGTTATGCCAGGGTTAGGACAGGAGTAGGTCATGGTTAGGTCATGGTTAAGCCCTGGTTAGGCCATAGTTAGGCCATGGTTAGGCCAGGGTTAGGCATGGTTAGGCCATGGTTAAGCCAGGGTTAGGACAGAATTAGGTCATGGTTAGGTCATGGTTAAGCCCTGGTTAGGCCATAGTTAGGCCATGGTTAGACCAGGGTTAGGCATGGTTAGGCCATGGTTAGGCCAGGGTTAGGCATGGTTAGGCCATGGTTAGGCCAGGGTTAGGCATGGTTAGGCCATGGTTATGCCAGGGTTAGGACAGGAGTAGGTCATGGTTAGGTCATGGTTAAGCCCTGGTTGGTCCAAGGTTAGGCATGGTTAGGCCATGGTTAGGGCAGGATTAGGACAGGAGTAGGTCATGGTTAGGTCATGATTAAGACCTGGTTGGTCCAAGGTTAGGCATGGTTAGGCATGGTTAGGCCATGGTTAGGCCAGGGTTAGGCCATTGTTAGATCAGGGTTAGGCATGGTTAGGGATGGTTAAGCCAGGGTTAGGCATTGTTAGGCCAGGGTTAGGCCTGGGTTAGGCCAGGGTTAGGACATGGTTAGGTCATGGTTAGTTCATGGTTAGTTCATGGTTAGGCAAAGGTTTGGCTATGGTTAGGCATGGGTAAGCCCTGGTTAGGCCATGGTTAGGCCAGCATTAGGTCATGGTTAGACCAGGGTTTGGCCAGGGTTAGGCCAGGGTTAGGCCATGGCTAGACCATGATTAGGCCATGGTTAGGCCAGGGTTAGGCCATGGTTAGACCATGATTATGCCATGGTTAGGCCATGGTTAGGCCCTAGTTAGGCATGGTTAGACCATGATTAGGCCATGGTTAGACCATGATTAGGCCATGGCTAGGCCATGGCTAGGTCATGGCTAGGCCATGGTTAGGCCATGGTTAGGCCTTTATCTCTATTCGACCAGCTTCACACTTATGGGGCCATGTTCTCCACACAACGTCGGCCATCTTTCTCTGCCACAGTTTCTATGGCATCCAATGATTTAGGCTGGGTCTGCGACGGTGTCGTTTGAGATAAATATATACTGCATCGTCTGGAGATTGAACCTAGAGCCTTCGGCTAGACAGGCACTGCTCTACCGAAGCGCCTACTTAATGATGAATTGGATCTTCTATCTACTAAAGGTCAAGGTCAGTCCATTGACAACAAATGCCGTCAGGGATGATGATAAATCTTTATGTACTAAGTCGCAGTCCTGGTGAAGTGGACTGGTCAGCTGCCTTCCATGCAGTTTTTACCTTGCTAAACTCAGACGTCAGGTACCCATTTACAGCACGGTCGAATTGAGGAGTCGTCGTACCACGTTTTTTTCACCTTTTAAATTTTTGTTTCTCCTCTTTAATTTCTTTGTTTCCTTTTATTCATCATCTTCATCATCCCCATCATTATCATCATCATCATCATCCCCATCATTATCATCATCATCATCATCATCATCTTCTTCTTCTTCTTCTTCTTCTTCTTCCTCTTAAGTGACTTCTTCATCGACTTCTTCTTCTTCTTCTTAGTTATCTTCTTCTTGTTCGTTATCTTCTTATTCTTCGTCTTCTTCTTCTCCGTATTCCTCTTCTTCTTCCATTTTTCTTCTTCTTCATTTTCTTCTTATTATTATTATTCTTCGTTATTTTCTTCTTCTTCTTCTTCGTTATCTTCTTCTTCTTCGTTATCTTCTTATTCTTTGTCCTCTTCTTCTCCGTATTCCTCTTCTTCTTCCTCTTTTTCTTCTTCTTCTTCTTTGTTATCTTCTTCTTCTTCGTTATCTTCTTCTTCTTCTTCTTCGTTATCTTATTCTTCTTCGTTATCTTATTCTTCTTCCTCTTCGTTATCTTTTTCTTCTTCTTCGTTATCTTTGTTTTCGTCTTCTTCTTGTTCTTCGTCTTCGTCTTCTTTTTCCTCTTCTTCTGCTTCTTCTTCTCCTTCTGCTGCATTCGTTCTGAAAGGACATTACGGAGCGAGGCGGCGATATCTGCGTCTTTCGGTCCGACACAACCGGTCCCAACATCCCTTCCTTGGTCCGGGGTTGCCTTCCCACTGCGATCGATATCCTATTACCTAGACTAGCCTAGCTCAGCCGCTTTCCAGGACCCCCACTTGGGGGTGGAATAGAGGCCTGGTCAGCTCTGGTTTGCTGACCCTATTAAGCAACCAGTTAGAGTTACTCGCTGCGGGCAGCTCCTTCACTTTGCTGTATCGCGTGTCCCAGAGACGATACTCAAGTGTACGATTAGGGTGGTGGTAAGCATTCGCGTGTCATGATAACGACAGGGTTAAACTCCCACTTCGGGGACTGCGTGGGCTAGTGGTTAAGTGACACGGCTCACAATCCGAAGGTGCTGAGCCCCCCCCCCCCCACACCCCCCCCCCCCCCCCAATCACGCCACGGACCGTTTCCCCTGGGAAGCAAACCCGTAAATAAAATGGATGCCGAAGTCGGATTCCCTGAGTCGACATGCGCAAAATAAAAACAGTGCAACGCACACCACTTGAGGGTGGGGGGGGGGGAAGGGTCACTCCCACTTCCAGCACGCTCCAATTGACCCAGCTGTGAAGGGAGCACGTAAGGGAAGAAGAAACTGCGAGTACTGGCCACTACACCATGTGAACAACTGCTGATTAGTACAACGAAGTCTCTAATACTTCATCCACAACAGCAATATCTGCTATTGGACTACCTTCACCTATAGTCAATATTTGTTGTGATTAGTTAGATGTTTTCATCTGTATTGTTCATTCCTCCCCCGACAAAGACCATGTGGTCGTAACGTCAGCTCCCTGTTCCTGTACCGGTTCTGTCCCTTAGCCAAACTTGTTATTCTCACAATATGGCCTTCAGCACCGCCGCAACCTCGATTTATCTGCACTCGAGGGCTTCCCAGAATTCATTTAAATTACGTCCCACAGACAGCCAGACCCAATATGTGACAGTTAAGGTTAGCGAGCGACAAGGAGTTAGCCACAATCAGGTTACTGTCGCTCGTTTCGAGGGCTTTCAACTTATCTTACATCTTCTTTATTCTTATTTGTCTTTTTCTTCTTCTTTTCTGCTTCCCCTTTTAATACCTCTTCTTCTTATTCTACTTCATACTTCTTTGTTTCTTTTTAGTCTGTTTTTCTTCTTCTTTTACTTCTTCTTTGTCTTCTTCTTTTACTTCTTCTTTTTCTTCTTCTTTTACTTCTTCTTTGTCTTCTTCTTTTACTTCTTCTTTGTTTCTTTTTAGTCTGTTTTTCTTCTTCTTTTACTTCTTCTTTGTCTTCTTCTTTTACTTCTTCTTTGTTTCTTTTTAGTCTGTTTTTCTTCTTCTTTTACTTCTTCTTTGTCTTCTTCTTTTACTTCTTCTTTGTTTCTTTTTAGTCTGTTTTTCTTCTTCTTTTACTTCTTCTTCTTCTTCTTCTTCTTCTTCTTCTCCTTCTTCTTCACCCTCATCGTTTCTAAACTCCGGAAACTAGGCAAGCAACTGTTTTTTTTCCTGTTTGGAGTAAAGTTTCTTGAGATTTATGTCAATGCTTGTGGTTATTTTTGAATATGGGAATGAGCATCCCAAGCGTTGGAGTTTCTTCTACCCTAGAATGAGCAAACCGTATCACTATACGTATCTTAAAATGTGATTCAGCGTTACGGTTGTTCTCTTCTCGTCTCTTTTACACAGAAATCACTCCTGGCAACCACTTGATTCACTCTCTTGCACACACATCTAAGCTGGCAACCACTGGGTACAGGCATAACACAACAAATACAGGTAGCAGAGGCAGAACAGAACAAATACAGGTAGCAGAGGCAGAACAGAACAAATACAGCTAGCAGAGGCAGAACAGAACAAATACAGGTAGCAGAGGCAGAACAGAACAAATACATGTAGCAAAGGGAAATGTAGAACAGAACAAATACATGTAGCAAAGGGAAAGGCAGAACAGAACAAATACATGTAGCAAAGGGAAAGGCAGAACAGAACAAATACAGGTAGCAGAGGCAGAACAGAACAAATACAGGTAGCAGAGGCAGAACAGAACAAATACAGGTAGCAGAGGCAGAACAGAACAAATACAGGTAGCAGAGGCAGAACAGAACAAATACAGGTAGCAGAGGCAGAACAAATACAGGTAGCAGAGGCAGAACAGAACAAATACAGGTAGCAGAGGCAGAACAGAACAAATACAGGTAGCAGAGGCAGAACAGAACAAATACAGGTAGCAGAGGCAGAACAGAACAAATACAGGTAGCAAAGGCAGAACAGAACAAATACAGGTAGCAGAGGCAGAACAGAACAAATACATGTAGCAAAGGGAAAGGCAGAACAGAACAAATACATGTAGCAAAGGGAAAGGCAGAACAGAACAAATACATGTAGCAAAGGGAAAGGCAGAACAGAACAAATACAGGTAGCAGAGGCAGAACAGAACAAATACAGGTAGCAGAGGCAGAACAGAACAAATACAGGTAGCAGAGGCAGAACAGAACAAATACAGGTAGCAGAGGCAGAACAGAACAAATACAGGTAGCAGAGGCAGAACAAATACAGGTAGCAGAGGCAGAACAGAACAAATACAGGTAGCAGAGGCAGAACAGAACAAATACAGGTAGCAGAGGCAGAACAGAACAAATACAGGTAGCAGAGGCAGAACAGAACAAATACAGGTAGCAAAGGCAGAACAGAACAAATACAGGTAGCAGAGGCAGAACAGAACAAATACATGTAGCAAAGGGAAAGGCAGAACAGAACAAATACATGTAGCAAAGGGAAAGGCAGAACAGAACAAATACAGGTAGCAGAGGCAGAACAGAACAAATACAGGTAGCAGAGGCAGAACAGAACAAATACAGGTAGCAGAGGCAGAACAGAACAAATACAGGTAGCAGAGGCAGAACAGAACAAATACAGGTAGCAGAGGCAGAACAGAACAAATACAGGTAGCAGAGGCAGAACAGAACAAATACAGGTAGCAGAGGCAGAACAGAACAAATACAGGTAGCAGAGGCAGAACAGAACAAATACAGGTAGCAAAGGGAAAGGCAGAACAGAACAAATACATGTAGCAAAGGGAAAGGCAGAACAGAACAAATACAGGTAGCAGAGGCAGAACAGAACAAATACAGGTAGCAAAGGGAAAGGCAGAACAGAACATATACATGTAGCAAAGGAAGAACAGAACAAATACATGTAGCAAAGGGAAAGGCAGAACAGAACAAATACATGTAGCAAAGGCTGAACGGAACAAATACATGTAGCAAAGGGAAAGGCAGAACAGAACAAATACATGTAGCAAAGGCAGAACGGAACAAATACAGGTAGAAGAGGCAGAACAGAACAAATACAGGTAGCAGAGGCAGAACAGAACAAATACAGGTAGCACTGACAGAACAGAACAAATACATGTAGCAAAGGCAGAACAGAACAAATACATGTAGCAAAGGCAGAACAGAACAAATGCATGTAGCAGAGGCAGAGCAGAACCAATACAGGTAGCAAAGGCAGAACAGAACAAATACAGGTAGAACAAGAAATATTATGAAAAATATGAACTGGACTGTAAAATCCCCAAGCCAATATTACCAGGCAAACTCTGTTAATGAATTCCCAGCACACAAAAAAAGGCAAATGAAGACCAATGAACACACAGAATATAAGCATAGAGGCCATTACAAGAAAAAACGAGAGACACTGGAAAGAAAACAACAACAGTTCTTATTGTGGGAAGTCGATTCATGACTTTTGAACAATACGCGGATAATGCGAAGAAAAAAACATAAGAAGAAGACAATAATGAAGAATAAGAAGAAGGAGAAGAGGAAGAAGCAGAAGAAGAAGAAGAAGAAGAAGAAGAAGAAGAAGAAGAAGAAGAAGTAGTAGTAGAAGAAGAAGAACAAGAAGAAGAACAAGAAGAACAAGAACAAGAACAAGAAAAAGATAATAAAAGAGAAGAATTGGAACTGTATGTAGAAGAAGAAAAACCAGATATAATAGGGTTAACAGAATCATGGACATATGAGGAGATTGCAGATAGTGAACTTGAAATTGAGGGATATACAATGTTAAGGAAAGATAGGATAATTGGAGACAATACTAAGGGAGGTGGCGTTTTATTATACTGTATAAATTCTGTTAATATAACGATCAAAGATTATTTATCATGTGGTAACAAAAATGAAAGTGTATGGGGAGAAATAGAAAGTGGGGGTGAAAAAACATTGATTGGAGTGTGCTATAGATGTCCATCAAGTCAAAAAGAGGAAGATGAGGAGCTGATTAGTAGCATAGCAAAGGCAAGTGAAGGGAAATTATTATTAATGGGAGATTTCAACTATCTAGAAATAAAATGGGATATGGCAGAAGCACTTGTAGAGTCAAAACCTTTTGTTAAGTGCATAACTGACAATTTTTTAATTCAACATGTAGAAGCAGCCACCAGAGGCAAAAACATACTCGACCTAGTTTTTACCACAGAGGAAAATATGATTGAAAACGTTACCGTTGGGGAACTGCTTGGCTCAAGTGACCATCAAATCATCCGTTGGGATCTTATTGCAGGGAAAGAAGTAAACATAAACACGCGAACATACGATTACTCTAAGGCAGATGTTAAGAGGATGAAAGAGGCAGCGAACCACATAGTCTGGAAAGATATTGTCGTAGGAACAGATGTTGAACAGGAGTGGGAAAGTTTTAAAACAGTTCTAGAAACGCTAAAAGAGGAATGTGTTCCATGTAGGGAGGTAAACCCCAAGCGTAAAAAGTGGATAACTAGATTTGTAGTGAAATGTAGAAGAGCAAAACATAAAGCATGGAAAAAATATATAGAGGCAGGTAAATCAAAAGAAACATATGTAAAATATTTGGACTAGCAGAACATATCTCAGAAAGCGAATAGAACAGCAAAAATTGACTTGAAAAAAAACTTGCTTAGAGGATCAAGACTGACAGTAAAAGCTTCTTCTCTTATGTTAGAAATAAACAAAGAACGAAAGACAAAGTAGGCCCTCTCATAGACAGTACAGGGAAAATAATAAGTGAGAATAGGGAGGCAGCTAATCTGCTCAATCAGTACTTTGGCACAGTCTTCACAAAGGAGGACTGCTCCGAGATCCCAGAGCCTATAGATATTTTTCAAAGAGACATGGATACAGCGGGATTAAGATCAATCTGTATTACAGAGGAAATGGTTTTTAAAAAATTGGAGGGGTTGAAAGTGAATAAATGTCCAGGTCAAGATGGTATTCATCCAAAATTGCTGTATGAAACTAGAGACCAACTAGCAAAACCATTGGCTATATTATGTTCTCAATCACTTACAAAAGGGATTGTTCCACGGGATTGGAAAGATGCAGGAGTGATCCCCTTATTCAAAAAAGGCAAAAAATCAGATTCAGCAAATTATAGACCGGTGAGTTTAACGAGCATAGTCTGTAAATTGTTAGAGTCAATAATCAAAGAAAACATTGTAATGCATTTAGACAAATTTAATCTAATTAGAAATAGTCAGCATGGGTTTACTAGAGGGAGATCATGCTTAACAAATCTATTAGAATTCTTGGAGGAGGTTACTAAAATCATAGATAAAGGGGAGCCAGTGGATGTTATTTATCTAGACTTTGCAAAGGCCTTTGATGAGTACCTCATCAAAGATTATTTCGAAAGTTAAAATCACATGGAATAGGTGGGGAAGTTGCCAAATGGATTGAAAATTGGTTAACGGGAAGAAGGCAGAGGGTGGGCATAAATAAGGAGTACTCTGAGCGGCGTGAAGTGAAAAGTGGTGTGCCACAGGGCTCGGTTTTGGGACCAATTTTGTTCTTGATATATATAAATGATTTGGACATTGATATGAGATCTATGATTGCAAAATTTGCCGATGACACAAAACTATGCAGTAGTGTCTCATCTAAAGCGGAAGTGGATATATTGATGTCGGATTTAGATAAAATTCGAGAATGGTCTGTAAGCTGGCAAATGGAGTTTAATGTAGATAAATGTACTGTCATCCACATGGGTAGATCCAAAATGGAACATAATTACAGAATGGGAGAAAACAATATTAGAAAGATAGATAAGGAAAGGGACCTAGGGGTTATAATAGATCATACAGGAAAGGTGAGTGAGCAAGTTAAGGTAGCAGTGAAAAAGGCAAATGCAATGTTAGGTATGATAAAAAGAAATATTAAACATAGGAGCAACGAAGTGATCGTCAAACTGTATAAAGCTTTAGTTAGACCTAGATTGGAGTACTGTGTACAGGTGTGGAGTCCTTATCAAAGAGGGGACATAAACATGCTAGAAAGAATACAAAAAAGAGCGGCAAAGATGATAGTGGGATTCCAGAATTACAGTTATGAGGAACGACTCAGAAAAACCGGCCTACAGTGTCTCGAAGAGAGAAGAATTCGTGGTGACTTAATACAGGTTTATAAGATGATCAGAGGAATCGATAAATTAGACTATAACAAGTTTTTTATAATACAGCCACCTACAACAACACGAGGGCATAGCTACAAGCTGACTAAAGAGAGGTCCAGGTTAGATATTAGGAAATATATTTTTAGTCAGAGAGTGGTGTCTGCTTGGAATGCATTGCCAGGGGAGGTAGTGGAGGCAGGGACAGTTAATGCATTTAAGAATAAACTGGATGCGCACAGCTTTTAGAGCAAGTGATGTAAATGTAACTGGTTGTATACAGACTCTGCAGGGTCTTCTAAACCAGTATAAAGACGTTAAGTTAAGTTAAGAACAAAAAGAACAAGAAGTTATTGAACACTTAAACTAATATAAAGTATCATCAAATAAGTATTGAGCAGCACAGTGATTGAGCCGACAGCAGCCAGCCACTCACAGCCGGCTTCTTGCATCAGGGACAGTGAACCACATAATAAACATGTTCGCGTAGGCCTCAAAGGCCCGTTGCGTCGACTGACAAAGCCATGTCCAACTGCTTAAGCTGTCTTTATGCGTAGCGTGTCGACCGAAATCCCGACAGACTCCCTAGGTTGAGCCGTGTACTCCGCAGCCTTGGGATGAGGGCCGCTAGGAGTGTGTTAGACCAATGTTTATGCCAGGCCCTCCGTGTATGTTTGTGTCAAACTCCCTGTTTTTACGTGTCCCGCCGCCGAGGCTTCTGATTGTTTCCACTTTTTGGTCAGCGTGACCCTTGCTGTGCCGAGAATAAGAGGTTCGGAGAGGTATTGTGTAACTCCAGATGGAGGGAGGGACGGGCAGGAGAACGTCGGCGTCGGTCCGAGCAGAAAGGTCCTTGATTAGAGATAATCTGGACTGAATTCTGGTTTACAGTTAAGCGGAACGTTGAACTCCATTATGGACTGGTCTCCCACGGCTTGTGCCAGGCATGAAAGTGCAGCGAAATCCAACATAATAAACAGTATAACCGTTCGAAAGCACATCAATTCCACATAAAGTCCTCGTCAGGTCGACTCCAGACAGGTAAGGTGCTAGTTATCTTCATGTAATACTTCAGTCAGGTCGACTCCAGACAGGCAAGGTGCTAGCTACCTTCATGTCATACTTCAGACAGGTGGACTCCAGACAGGTAAAGTGCTAGCTATCTTCGTCTCATACTTCAGCCAAGTGGACTCGAGACAGGTGAGGTACTAGCTATCTTCATGTCATACTCTAGCCAGGTCGACTCAAGACAGGAAAGGTGCTAGCTATCTTCATGTCATACTTCAGCCAGGTGGACTCCAGACAGGTAAGGTGCTAGCTATCTTCATGTCATACTTCAGCCAGGTGGACTCCAGACAGGTAAGGTGCTAGCTATCTTCATGTCATACTTCAGCCAGGTGGACTCCAGACAGGTAAGGTGCTAGCTATCTTCATGTCATACTTCAGCCAGGTGGACTCCAGACAGGTAAGGTGCTAGCTATCTTCGTCTCATACTTCAGCCAAGTGGACTCGAGACAGGTGAGGTACTAGCTATCTTCATGTCATACTCTAGCCAGGTCGACTAAAGACAGGAAAGGTGCTAGCTATCTTTATGTCCTACTTCAGCCAGGTGGACTAGACAGGTAAGGTGCTAGCTATCTTCATGTCCTACTTCAGCCAGGTGGACTCCAGACAGGTAAGGTGCTAGCTATCTTCATGTCCTACTTCAGCCAGGTGGACTCCAGACAGGTAAGGTGCTAGCTATCTTCATGTCATACTTCAGCCAGGTGGACTCCAGACAGGTGATGTACTAGCGATCTTCATGTCATACTCTAGCCAGGTGGACTCTAGACAGGTAAGGTGCTAGCTATCTTCATGTCATACTTCAGCCAGGTGGACTCCAGACAGGACAGGTGCTAGCTATCTTCATGTCCTACTCTAGCCAGGTCGACTCGAGACAGGACAGGTGCTAGCAAATCTAGCTTTTTTAAATTTTTTTTTGTTATTGTAGAAGAGGCTCTGGTCGTCTGCGGAAATCAATTGGTTGAGCGATTTCTCACGGTGATTGGCACAAACTTTCCTGGTCCGTCAAAAAAAAACTAGTTCCAATCATCAATGTTCACATGTCCATGGAACCACCCCTAAGGCAGTTAAAGTAGAGATGAACTGTCCAAGTCTACATTGGTCAGCCCAGCACCTCAACCACAACAGGCAAGAGATTCTGATCAAACATTCACAGGAAACAAAGTAGACGAGGAAGCTCAACAGAGGGCCCCTGCCTCCATCAAGACAGTCTGGTAACCGCTCGAGTTGCAAGCGTAACAGCCAGAGCAGATCTTAAAGACAGCTTTAGCCATTTCCAAGAACTTTTGAGCCACTGATGCTCCACAACAGCATGGATAAGGAGTTTTAGATTTTACAAAGTGCTGACCAAGATGCTGTGAATGAGTTGACCTCAGTCAGCGACTCATAGATAGATGACTCTTTGCGTCAGGGTCAGCGAGCGAGAGCTGTTCAATACCATATTCAGTGTGCAAGCGGTGACCGACTGAGAGAATTAGGAGGGAAGAGAGAAACCAAACCCGTCCAAAAATTGTACCGTATTGAAACCGGGTGTGTCTGACCGAAAAGAACATATACTGCAGTTTTCTGGAACAAACAGAGAAGCAGAAAAAGAAGAATTAAAAAAGAAGAAGAACAAGAACAAGAAAAAGAAAGAGAAGAAAAGAAGAAGAAGAAGAAGACGAAGAAGAAGAAGAAGAAGAAGAAAAAGTAGTCATAATCACTCTTAGATTAGCAAGTTCAAAAGACACTTACAGGCCAAGGTAAACGACACTCAATTCATCAAGCCATAACACAAACTAGCAAGTCTCAGGAACTACAGAGACTGCTAAAAGTCTTTCTCTGGGCTAAAACAACAAATGAGACGCTATAGAGAAAACGACAAAAGCGCAGAACACAACAACAATCTATGAAGCAGCATGGCCACAATTCAAGACAATCAGGCTCTATTACGATGGCAAGTCAGTAAATAAGTCACAACTGGCTATTTAACCCAAAAAAATATGCGGACTTTTAAACCATTTATTATTACCCTTACAGTGTCCCTTACAAGTCTTTGATCTGCTGCTCCAGCCACAACCCACAGCACAGAAGTCTTTGATCTGCTGTTCCAGCCACAACCCACAGCACAGAAGTCTTTGATCTGCTATCTCAGCCACAACCCACAGCACAGAAGTCTTTGATCTGCTGTTCCAGCCACAACCCACAGCACAGAAGTCTTTGATCTGCTATCTCAGCCACAACCCACAGCACAGAAGTCTTTGATTTGCTGTCCCAGCCACAACCCACAGCACAGACGTCTTTGATGTGCTGTCTCAGTCTCGCATTCGCAGTTCAGGCTCAACCTCTTTGTCCTTCGCGAAATGGGTGTCGCAAAAATGGATCATGGATGTTGGTGTACGCTAAACAACGGAAAGCCCTATTACAGTTGTTATACTATCTATCATTACTCGCTTGTCAGCTCTAATCATCTCCCGTACGCGCCACATAGATGCTTCTATCGCAACCTGAACAGGACGACCAAGTCGGGCCTCAACAGCAATTGGTAAGCGTCCTTGAGAGAATTAATTGACCCATTTATGCAGCACTTTACTCGAGGAACACATGTCCCTGTAAACATGAACAGTTCCTTGTGAATTCGCTTTGCAGGAAGGTCTTTAACCTCCTCCTTCTAGAGAAGCATACAATAGCACGCTGTTCATTGATTATACATTCTGTGAGCATAGACATCATTTTGATCTAAAATGCGCACGCGCATACGACACCTAGTGTCTGCTACTTAATTCAACACAATGCTGAATGTTGCTGACACCTTAGAAACTACCAACTACATTTTTGAGCTATCCAATAACTTGTGACCTACTTACTGACTTGACCTCGCCTGCCAATAACCACAGTTATAACACGGATGACCTGACCATCTGCAGACAAAATATGATATCGGAAAAAAACAATCCAATAAAATCTAAATCTTCAAAGTTTCCATTCGTTATTTTAATCCTTACTATCTGTGTCGATTGGAAATGCGAATGATATCCATGGCTAACTGTTGTTACCTAAAACTGCTATCAGTTATCGAATATTGACTTTTTTTCACACGTTCGTTATGTCCAAATGCCCATATTGTTTGCTTGAGCCGAGGCTGCTGATAGCAAATTGAGAATTAATCAACATGGTAAAGATAACCCGAAGGACAAATGGCGCAGAGAACACACAAGGTCTGACAACTGAAGGCACACACTTCTATTTACTAATAGCAGATCAAAGTGACAATATTCAGACCTTCACCTGCCACTGCAAACTCTGACAACATGTTTTTTTTCAGCAAATTAAAAATGGAACATACAGACATTTGTATTTTTGGATAGGACAGATTAATAGTAGAGCATGTTCTTAAAGTAAGTCGACTCCACCAGAAGAGGATAGTGATACGTTGAATGTTGATGAGGGATGTCTGAGACTGACTGAG
The DNA here is from genome assembly GCA_036924085.1 of Ariolimax columbianus. Taxonomy (NCBI): domain Eukaryota; kingdom Metazoa; phylum Mollusca; class Gastropoda; order Stylommatophora; family Arionidae; genus Ariolimax; species Ariolimax columbianus. The sequence goes on along the minus strand of JAVGWX010000021.1, from coordinate 33,801,105 downwards.
AGGGGGAATACGTGTGACGGTTATTTCAGAACGAACAACGAATAAGGATAATAGGTGTCCAAGAATGTATGCAAGCGGGAAATGAATGATGCGTGCATCGATTTGGAAGCATTGGAACAGGACGCCATGGATCGTGTTGCATGAGGGGGAAGGATTTAGCGTGAAATACAGACAAAGAAGATAGGCTACGGACCTCAGCGTTTGGGAAAACACGCCACACCATGCAATGCCGCAAACGGTCCTGTATTACTTGCATACACTGTGGAAGATGCTTCTCTGCCCGGATTGGTCTTACGAGTCCCATTCGTTACCGTCATGGACTGTAGTTACATCCCTTTTTTCAAAGCTCAACTTACTAACGTCTGACAAGACGGAAAGCGCGAATGAATGTACAGAATATTCATTCCTTTGTGTTAGACCCCTATCTCATTATTTTAACAATTCCACCTGCTGTTACACAGTGTTCCATCCATCTCTGGGTCCCCACCGCCGTCCCCATTAAAAAACAAGTCCTTTTTTAAAAGTGAGATAACTTTCCTTCTTTAGGAACGGTCTGGAAGAAAAATCTGAACTTAACAAACTTAACGTTGTTCTACTGGGGTAGAAGACTGCAGAGTCTGTAAACAGTTTCATCTACATGTCCTTGCTCTAAAAGCTATGTGCATTCAATCTATTCTTAAATGCATTAATTGTCCCTGCCTTCCTGTCGCAATGCATTCCAAACATTCACCACTATCTGACTAAACAAATATTTTCTAATATCTTATCTGGACCTTTCTCTAGTTAATTTGTAGCTATGTCCTCTTGTTCTTGGAGGTGATTGTATTTTGAAAAAACTTGTTATAGTCTAATTCATCCTTTCCTTTGATTATCTTATAAACCTGTATTGTCACTTCGAATTCTTCTCTTTTCTAGACACTGTAGGCCGGTTTTTCTGAGTCTTTCCTCATAACTGTAATTCTGGAATCCCACTATCAGCTTTGTCGCTCTTTTTTGTGTTTACTTTAAATTAATTTTATATGGTTTGGCTTCGTTCGTTCTCAATCTCCTGCTACCAAACCCTGAAAGGGCTTAAGTAGCAGAATGTAGTCAAGAGAACGGAATGCTTTGTGTCGTAGTTTACAGTTTGACTGCGATATTTGCACCTTTCGGTCCAACACAACCGACTCCAGGAAACATTTTTTGAGTACCGGGTTAGCATTCCCTCTTCGATCCCTTCTCCTTAGCCAGTCTGCCCTGCTGCAGCCTGTTATCCATGATCCCCGCGTTGAGGTGTAGAAGAGTCTTGGCAGCTATGGTTCGCTGGCCCTGACGCTAGCAGTCAGCTATGGGTCACTGACCACTGCAGCTCATGCGCTGCTCAGCATCTTGATCCCAATTTTATATAAACGACATTCCTGCATTTTGGATAGGACAGACACATAGGTTGCCATTGGCATTGATAAGATGGTGAGTATGGACAGGGAAGGTTTATGTAGCTCGCTAGTTAAGCGCCCTTGTTCATTCTGTCCTCTGTACCTCCTAGTTCAACCCACGCTTGTCGACGTCGGCAATGGCGCAGAGGTCAGTTGCACGGCTCTGAAACCAAACGTGTTCGATTCATTACACAGTAAAGTCTTGCTCTCTTTAAAAAATGTGTGATGAAGGCCAATGCACTGGGTCGCTTGGCGCAAAACATAACACAATTAACTCCGACTGAGAACAACTCAAAGTGGAGAGAAAAAAGACACAAATACATTTCATTTATGGTGCAATCATTCAAGAATCGATCATTGGTCGTTGAGCAATCATTCAAGAATCGATCATTGGTCGTTGAGCAATCATTCAAGAATCGATCATTGGTTCTAGAGCAATCATTCAAGAATCGATCATTGGTTCTAGAGCAATCATTCAAGAATCGATTAATGTTTCAAATAGAAGATGCCTACCAGGCACAGAAACACACAGTAGCTGTTTGGGTGGACCTGGAAAAGGCATTTGACAAAGTCTGGAAAGATGGACTTAGAGTCAAGCTAAGAAGAAGTGATGTTTGTGGGAAAATGTACAAGTGGATCAACCACTACCTCAAACAAAGAACGGCCAGAGTCCAAGTACAAGGGCAGATGAGCAAAAAGGTGACACTCGAGCAGGGAGTACCCCAATGGGGAGTACTGTCACCCACACTCTTCCTGGTATATATAAACGACATTACAGAGAATATACCAAGGAGAGTCCATAGCTCAATGTTTGCAGACGATCTGGCTATGTGGACCTCTGAAAAGAATCTCACCATAACAAGAAATCGGATGCAGCAGGCCCTAACATCGCTGGAAGAGTGGGCGAACTCATGGCTGGTCAAAATAAACGAGGAGAAAACCACATGCACAATATTCTCGCTTTCAATAAAACCCCAAAGTACCACATTAAGTCTAAATGGCAAATTCCTGCAGCCAAACGACAACCCAACCTATCTGGGAGTCACATTTGATCGGCGCATGACATGGAAAAGTCAGATCGAGAGAAACCGAATGAGAGCCAGAGAAAGAATGGCAATCATGAGGAAACTTCCTGGCACAAGCTGGGGAGCAGACGAAGGCATACTAAAGAAACTGTACACTGGAAGAGTGAGACCAGTTCTCGAGTATGGCATTGCGGCATGGAAAACAGCAGCAAAGGCGAACTTCGATAAAGTTAGCAAACTTCAAAACCAAGCCATGAGAGTTATAACAGGAGGCATGAAGTCAACGCCAATTGTAGAACTGGAAAAGATTACAAAACTGCAATCCATGACCGATAGAAGAGATTGCAGAGCCCAGCTGCAGTCAGAGAAACTCCGGAGACTGACCGACCATCCAATGCATCAGAGACTAAACAATTTGGGAAATGGGAAACTAAAGCGGAGAAACTTTGCAGAAATAGCCAAAGCAAAGATGCACAAAGATCCCATAAACGCACTAACAACACCAAAACCCATTACTACTATACGAAAACCTACCTGGAGGCAGGATATATTTCCAGAGGTGGTAGAAAATATACCAGGTATTGTAAACAAAAACTGCCAGACTGAAAAAGAAAGGAGAGATACCACCCTAAGCTTTATATCGAAAAGCTACCCAAGCGTGGACTGGACCCATGCATACACCGACGGTTCTGTAACAAACACTACACAGAACGGAGGGGCAGGAGCATTCCTGAACCTACCAAATGGCAGACAAATAACACTGTCATTCGCAACTGGTAAGTACACAAGCAATTTCAGAGCGGATGCAGAGGCACTGAGGGCGGCAGTGGAAGAAATGGTGACACACAATGAAAATGAAAGCCATATAGTCCGGCTTACAGATGCTCTGGCCGTAGTCACAAGGCTAAAAAGCCAGAAAAACACTGAGCTTAATGACTTAAGAGCAGCACTCTGTCAACTATGCCACCAGTCCGCACCAAAAAGGATAGTGGTACAGTGGGTCCCATCACACTGCAACATCCAAGGCAACGAGGAGGCAGAAAGACTGGCAAAAGAAGGTGCAAGACTACCACAAACAGATACTAGTATGACGTACGAAGAGTCAAAACGGCTTATCAAAGCCAGATACATGACTAAATGGGAAACCGAACATACTGGTTACACCAAAAACGATGCCTATTACCAGTTGAACCGAAGGGAGCAGGTCGTTGTCTTCAGACTTCGCACTGGCCACAATAGACTGAGGTACCACCTATTCAACAAATTGAAGATAGGTGGTACCGACGAATGCCCGTGAGGTACCGGTAAAATGACCGTTGAACATCTGCTGCAGAACTGCCCGACATACGAGGATCGGAGAGAACAGATGTGGCCATCACCAGTGGAACTGCAAGACAAGCTCTATGGCAGTGGCGACAGCCTCAGGATGACCGCCGCTTTTTTCGAAAAAATAATGGTTACTGTCTGACTGCGTACGAAGAAGAAGAAGAAGAAGAAGATCATTGGTTCTAGAGCAATCAATCAAGAAGCGTTCATTTGTTCTTGAGCAATCAATCAAGAAGCTGTCATTGGTTCTTGAGAAATCAATCAAGAAGCGGTCATTGGTTCTTGAGCAATCATTCAAGAAGCGGTCATTGGTTCTTGAGCAGCCATTCAAGAAGCGGTCATTGATCGTAGAACAATCAATCACGAGGTAGGCGTTGCTTAATTTTATTATTAAATGTATGTACATTTATTTTTTACGTATCTAGGCTAGGTGCTTTCCAGGCCTTTATGTCAACTAGGTCAATGCCACGAGCCTCTTCAGCGGCTGAGCAATGAATCCACACGGAGCCAAGATGCAGCAGTGAATGAGCTGTCCAATTGTCCAATAGATGACTGTTTGCATCAGGGTCAGCGAACCATAGCTGACCAAGACCCTATTCTGTCTTCACGTGGCGGCTCTGGAAACGGGCTGTACTGACCGAGAGTTAGAGATCACAGTAGGATAGCAAACTCGATACTAAAAATAGGGAGCTGAAATCGGATGTGTCGGTCCGAAAGGCGCAGATATCGTAGTCTCGCTGTAAACTTCGACACAGCGTCACAACCTCCTTTTCAGGACAAACGCCGAAAAAAGAAGAAAAAGATGATGATGGTGAAAAAAATTACGAAGAATGAGAATGAAGAGGAGAAGGAGAAGCAGGAAGAAGAGAAGGAGATGGAGTAGGAAAAGGAAGAGAAGGAGGAGGAGAAGGAAGAAGGACGAGGAGAAGGAGACAGAGGCAAAGGAAATGGAGAAGAAGAAGAAAAAGAAAATAGGAAAAAGAAATAAAGAAAAAGAAGGATAAGATGAAGAATCCACACACGCCGCTGATTGGTTGACATCTACCCAATGGCCGCTATCAGCTGTGACCTTTCCGTAAACATCATCATGACCTGAGCAATGGTTCAGCCCAAACTCCTGAAGGTTGATGCCTCTACGTCCGCTATCAGCCAACACCGTATTGACTTCTGTACATTCAGCAGCAAGGATTGCGAGACAGACACAAGAACTCCTCTCATTAACGAGACTCCAACAACATCAGAGCCGAAACAACATCAGAACCGAAACAACATCAGAACCGAAACAACATCAGAACCGAAACAACATCAGAGCCGAAACAACATCAGAGCCGAAACAACATCAGAACCGAAACAACATCAGAGCCGAAACAACATCAGAACCGAAACAACATCAGAGCCGAAACAACATCAGAACCGAAACAACATCAGAACCGAAACAACATCAGAACCGAAACAACATCAGAACCGAAACAACATCAGAGCCGAAACAACATCAGAACCGAAACAACATCAGAACCGAAACAACATCAGAACCGAAACAACATCAGAACCGAAACAACATCAGAGCCGAAACAACATCAGAACCGAAACAACATCAGAGCCGAAACAACATCAGAACCGAAACAACATCAGAACCGAAACAACATCAGAACAGAAACAACATCAGAGCCGAAACAACATCAGAACCGAAACAACATCAGAGCCGAAACAACATCAGAACCGAAACAAGATCAGAACCGAAACAACATCAGAACCGAAACAACATCCCGGCTGAAATATGTGTCCCAATCTATATAAATGTATTTATAAAACTTTGTTCCTCTGTTCAAATGCTGGTATAATCCTTAATATGTACGACTATGCCTTGGCTGCCTCGTGTCGTTCTTTGATTAATTATTTATTAAAAACTGATCGATGCAAAAAATTAATGAGACTGACAGAATACTTACAGGATACCTATTGCAACTGAAAAATGATACTCTAAAATAAGTGTGGCAACACCTGAGACACGTAGAAGTGACGCATCAGACATTGAGAGAGAGATACAGGCAAACGATCCAAGACATACTATATTTGGTTACCAGGTGCAGTGCATAAGACTCAATTTGGACAAAATCTCTTACAGTCAACACAACCTCAACAGGATAGTCCATGAAAACGAAAAATGGAATTACATGTCCCAGGTTGCCTGGGTCAAACTGCGGAAGGAACCTGGGACTGGACACCACGTCCCTTATACAAATTGAAGTCACTAAACAGACTCCGAACTGGTGCACCACGACGCAGGAAGAACGTAGGGAGATGTGAATACGGGGAGGGTGAGGAAATAGATCAGGTTACACATTTTGAATATCTGGGCTCCAGAATTGACAAAAATGGCGACTGCTCGATAGAAATCAGAAGAAGACTAGCCATGGCAATGCAGAGACTGAACAGTCGGAAGAAATTATGGTAGAGCACCAACAAAATGATACAAGTAAAAGTCTTGAGAGTCTGTGTTTTTCCTGTAGCAGCTTATGGCTGCGAATCATGGACGATTACCAAAACAGAAAAAAAAACAAATGTAGACATTCGGCAAGAGTTGAGCATAGAGGAGAACTGGTTTATCAATTCCATTTTGGATCGAAAATGCAAATACTTTGGTCACATCAAGAGACACAACGGTCTCGAGAGAACGGTGATAGAAAATATGGTGCCAGGCACAAGAGGCATGGATAGACCAGGAAGACGATGGTACCAAGATATCCAAGAATGTCTGAGTATGACTGTGGCAGAGGCTGGAGTTTTGGCAAGGGAACGAGTTTCTTTCATACAGACTGTGATGGGAGCGACTTTCTACAAAGGACATGCTACATGATGATGATGGTCAGACATGCGACTGTGGAGCACCACAAGACCCAGACCACCTGATGATCTGCCAGAACCTTCTGGAAACATGTATTATGCGTGACATGTTGAGGTTGAATGATAAAACAATCCACGTGTCTGAACACAGGACACATGATGTCTAACCTAGTATCAAGGGCAGGTGAAGTAAGTAAGTAAGCGTTACTGAGTGGCCACAGTTTACTTCAATGGGCCCAACTCAGATTATTCTCACCCAAAACACAACTACAAGAAAAACTGTCAGTCTAACCGTGCTCCAAACCATGTCAAGCCACAAACAGGATTATCTCTCACACGAAATAAAATAATACATCGGTTGTTCTCTTCCTAAAAAACTGATTTATTTATACAGTGGATTCCGGTCCATTGTTGGGATCATTGGAAACGAGACAGCAGATGATCTCGCAAAAGATGGAAGTGGTCGTTACGGAGATTCGACGTCCACAGAGCTGTAAACAAGCAAAGGTACTCATCAAACGATCGATGAGGAAGGAATGGAGAGACCAGTACACAGTATACAAGCCAGGAATGACATCATAGACAAACGTGGCAGAGATAAGCAGACAACGGTCTTCACTCAGAACAGGACATTGCGGACTCGAGTCCCACCTAGACAGAATGGGTGTCAGAGACACTGCCACGCGCGATTGTGGAGCAGCCAATCAAACACCAGAACATATCCTGCAGGACCGCCCTACCTATACAGACCAAAGAGAGGCAGTCTGACCATGTTCGACAAGCTGTGAGAGACCTACAATGAAAGTCTCCTTCGTGAACCTCACCGAACTAGAAGCATAGCATCAGTTGATCGTGAACCTCGCCGGACTAGAAGCCTAGCATCAGTTGATCGTGAACCTCGCCGGACTAGAAGCAAAGCATCAGTTGATCGTGAACCTCACCGAACTAAAAGCATACCATCAGTTGATCGTGAACCTCACCGAACTAAAAGCATACCATCAGTTGATCGTGAACCTCACTGAACTAAAGGCATACCATCAGTTGATCGTGAACCTCATCGAACTAGAAGCACAGCATCAGTTGATTGATGATAAAGAAGAAGAAAAAGAAGACAAGGAAGAGAAAGAAGAAGAAGACTCCAATATGCCAGCGTTAACTGTATACAATAATGAAGAACTCTTTCTTTCTTTGAATGATAATATATGTAGCGCAAGGTGCTATTGCGTTTCTTTAAATATTGTTTTAGCTCGGGTTGTTCCTTTCCCATCAAATCAAGTTTGAAAAACAGAAAACTATCAAAATGACAAGTTATTTTTGGCTCGCTACTAAACAGCTAGTGCTGAAGTGTTTCGACATCTTGTAGATTGAAGAAACTAATGAATTTTTAATGAACAGTCTTAAATGATTATTCGTGAATTCAGCTACATTTTATTGATAAAAAGAAAACAATAATTTTCCATCTTTACTTTAATGTAAACTGTTCCTACTTACAAAATCTAAGGCAGACGTGTGGCAGTAAATACTTAGAATTGTATTCTTGTAACTTTGTTATCACTAAATTTTGGTGTTCACATAACGTCCTGCGTCACATAACTTATCACTGACGCTTAGAGACTCATAATTGTGATACGTTTCAAGTTTAATTGAATTAGTAAAATAAATTTTAAAACAAAGGAAATATTTTTTGTGGAACTGCGTTTTTCAGTAGAAGCGTTTATTTATACTCAGAGAAGCTTTTGTTTTATGGACTTTAGCAGCAAACCGGACACGAACTGACTCAAAACCTTCTGAAACTACAACGTGACGCGGGTTCACAAGTGAGTGAGCATTTAACATATGGGAAACTGAGAAACTAGTCCGGGCAGGCACAATCTACTGACCAGGACATCGCGTCAGGGTCAGGCACAATATACTGACGCAGACCCCTATCTCTTTCATGTAGAGTTCCCTAAAAAAGATCGAGCGGAGTATGACGCATGAGAAGACGGAGCAGGAGAGTGTACAACCAGCGAGCTACAGGAACCATCAGCATCCATACCCTACGCCATTTGCTGAGAGAGACTGAGCACCTGGGGGGATGCTCGGAGTGCAGTGACGTCGATTCTTAGAAACAAATACAGAAACTATAAAAAGACTTGTCAATCGCAGCCTGGCTGACGAAATGTGGATCGATGTGATCCCCGTAGTAGTGAGTGTCCCGCAGATGAAGTCAAGCATAACACACACACACATACCTGAAGGACCACTGACCACCTTCATCTGTGCGTTTGGGATGTAAGGAAAGCTACTACAACACCGCTACTAAAGGCCTTCTTCAGGGCGCACAAAAGAGTAAAGTTACTCATGTGGGCATTGAGCAACATCATCATCAACAACAACACATGTGTATTTGATAGTTAATATAAAAAAATTTAGTTTTTCAATTAAAAAACCTTTTGAATAACCTGTCCAATATCCCTCAAAATTTGCTTAGAATAATACCACTATTATATGTATTGAGCTCCATATGTTATCTGAAAGTTGGTTAAAATTAGAGAAATAGAAGTCTACACATTGGGCACGGACCTGGACACGGGTTGCGCTAAGTTAAATAAAAACATTTCCCAAAATGATAAAAAAAGCAAAGCCAAGACAGCAAAGAAGTGCGAGTTGTGAGCACTCAGATTTTGGTGACTGGAAAGTAAAAATTTATGTCAACAATTTATAGATCAAATTATATTTGATAGATGTGATTTTTGGGAGAAAAGGGCAGACTATTACTGACACTTTACGTTAGTTTGTTTACGGATTGACTGGTTTGTTTACCACATACTAGTTTGTTTACGGATTTACTGGTTTGTTTACCAAACGACAAGTTTGTTTACAGTTTAAATAGTTTGTTTGCCGAATGACTAATTTATTTACCTAATGACTCATTTATTTACCGAATGACCGGTTTGTATTCCGGTTGACTAATTTGTTTATCGATTGACTAGTTTTGTTTAGCAAACGACTAGTTTGTTTAACGATTTACTGGTTTGTTTACCAATTGGCTAGTTTGTATGCCGATTGACTAAATTGTTCATCGATTGTCTAATTTTGTTTACCGATTGACAAATTTGTTTACCGTTTAAATAGTTTGTTTGACGAATGACTAATTTGTTTATGTAATTACTAATATGTTTATCTAATGACTAGTTTCTTTAACGATTGATTAATGTTGTTTACCAAACGACCAGTTTGTCTACCGATTGACTAGTTTGTATGCCGATTGACTAATTTGTTTATTGATTGACTGGTTTTGTTTACCAAACGTCTAGTTTGAGAATATGTTTGCTTTATGGAAAGAAAATGTACAATGATTCAAGTTTACAAACAGAATGCAACTGAAATACACTTTCAAATAAGACTGATGCAAATGAAGCAGGTGGAAAAACATCTTACGTAGATCCCAGACGAAAATATTCACAGGTAGAGTTATCTATAACAGAAGTGGCATAGTACTGTATGAACCACTGCCGTCCATACTGGCGAGTGAATGACTTGTCCCATTTATGGGATGGGAACTCACTGCCTTGTTTAAATACAGGCACAACACGAGACGAGAGTCCATGGCCTGGAGAGCGTGCCGTGATGAGCACTCTCGCTCTCTCGCGCTCTCAACAGCAACGGAGCCCTCTTGTCGGCTGGTGATCTCTGGGTGCTCAAGCCCTCTCCTGGGTTTATTATGTCCATCGCCTGTCCTCACTGTCGCTATCTTTCTTTCCTCCAAGTTCGAGAGTGTCTTCGCTATTTTATGTCTTTCATACCCAAGCTTCAGATTGCTCGCTCTCTCTCTCTCTCTCTCTCTCACTCTCTCTCTCTCTCTCTCTCAGTGTGTGCGTGCATGTGTGTGGTTTTCTAACATTTGTTAATTTTAACCTTTCCTTTTTTCTCTGCCGTCCGTTCACCTCTTTCTCTATCTGTCCGTTTTTCTTTCTTGTTTATTTTCATCAAGGTCTCCTATTTTTCTCATGATTGTCATTTCTCTGGTTCTCATTTCTTAGTTCTTAGTCGACCTGTACTTATACAGGGGCACATGTCCCCGTGCAGGTCCCAGCTCTGGTATGAGCTGGATGTAGCCGGGAGAAGGGTTTTCTGCTTAGCGGGCTAGGCTCGAGCAGCTTAATACTCAACTGCGTTAAGACAAGCGCTTACGGAGGGTGGTAAACCGATGTACAAGTCTATCTTAATAGATTCAAACACCAGAGTAAAGTAGACCCGCAGCCTATTAGGCGGCATCTATTCTGCTCTAAACAAACCAGCTAACCATAGCTGGTGTTATGCCATGTCACACAATTAGTGGCCTCTTACGACATACTCTCGGTGAGGCAGTGGTGCTATTCTTGTCTTTATCACCCACAAGACCCCGGCAGACCACTAAGTAGTTTCTTACCATTTTATTATATATATTCAACTTCTCGTCTACAATTGTATTTTATTTATTACCTCTTCTTCTTCTTCTTCTTCGTTCGTTCTCAATCTCCCACTACCAAACACTGAAAGGGCTTAAGTAGCAGAATGTAGTCCAGAGAACGGAATGCGTTGTGTCGTAGTTTACAGCTTTTATTTATTACGATTTCTGTAATTATTCTCCCTTATATGTCTCTCTCATCATTTTCCACTTTCACTCTCTCAGTCAATGCGTCCGTTTATGTGTATTTACGGGTATATTTCGTATCTCTATGCTACAACACTTGTACTGTACCTCCCTCCTATTAGTGAATCAAGCCTTCTAAGTATTATTTCTGTTTCCTGTCATGTTCCCGTTATTCTTGTAACAGACCCACTGTTTGCCCTGGCCGTTATTCTAACTCAGAACATTCTCACACTCCTCCACATCATTCATGACCATACTCAGTAAATGACATATCACACAGCAGGTGGCATACATATTTAGCTGAACGAATGATGGTCAACGTTTTACGACAATGGCGAAGGATATTCAAGATTTTTACAAGAGAAAAATATGCATTATTAATAAAAACCCTACTGGGATCAAGACGCTGAGCAGCGCATGAGCTGCAGTGGTCAGCGACCCATAGCTGACTGCTAGCGTAAGGGCCAGCGAACCAAAGCCGCCAAGACCCTTCTACACCTCCACGCGGTGATCCTGGATAGAAGGCTGCAGCAGGGCAGACTGGCTAAGGAGAAGGGATCGAAGAGGGAATGCTAACCAGGTACTCAAGAAATTCTTGCTGAAGTCGGATGTGTTGGACCGAAAGGTGCAAATATCGCAGCCAAGCTGTAAACTACAACACAATGCATACCATTCTCTGGACTACATTCTGCTACTTACCCTTCCATGGTTTGGTAGTGGGAGATTGAGAACGAACGAAGAAGAAGAAGAAAAACCCTACTTTCATATCTGTAAACAGTACCCTCTCTCTCATTCTATTTGTCTCTGTCGTCTTCTCTATTTCTTGTTCTGCCTTCCTCACAAGAGAAAAATAACATTACGTATTCTAAACCTTCATCTGTGGTTTGATTGAAATCAACCGCTGTATTGATCACTAAGAATTGGTTACATTTTCGCGTATCACCTGTTTGTCTCTCGTTTGACCCACCAGTTTTGATTTGTCGGTCTATGGTGTTTCGTATCTGTCTGAAATTAGACATACAAGACCTAGCCTAGACACCATTAGCTTCAGCGAACAATAAAATCCGTCAATATTTGAGAGATCCCGGTGTCTGTAGATTCGTTTTCTCCATTCAGAAGGCTGGTACACTAAGTCTATAGGGATCAGTAAGCCCGGCTTATCCGTTATATCAGTCCTGAGAAATCACTAGTCCGCTGTCATGTGTATCCGTTATTCGAGACCTTTTGGGGGATCTCTAAGAAAACACAATTAGGTCCTGATAGGGCGATTTGGTAAAGTGTAGATATGGCTTGGCTTCGTTCGTTCTCAATCTCCCGCTACCAAACCATGAAAGGGCTTAAGTAGCAGAATGTAGTCAAGAGAACGGAATGCGTTGTGCCGTAGTTTACAGCTTGTCTGCGATATTTAGACCTTTCGGTCCAACATATCCGACTTCGGCAAGCCTTTTTTGAGTACCGGGTTAGCATTCCCTCTTCGATCCCTTCTCCTTAGCCAGTCTGCCCTGCTGCAGACTGTTATCCAGGATCACCGCGTAGAGGTGTAGAAGGTTCTTGGCAGCTCTGGTTCGCTGGCCCTGACACTAGCAGTCAGCTATGGGTCGCTGACCACTGCAGCTTATGCGCTGCTCAGCATCTTGATTCCCCCAAGTGTAGATATAAATATTTATAGTTAAATTTGGATCAATTTGCTATGTAGAAATCAATCAATAATAGTAAATAACATCAGTAATGTCTGCTAGAAATCAACATCAACAAGATTAAAGCTATGATGCTCACCAAAAGTCCACAGGTTCACATCCACATAAATGGAGAAAGTCTGGAACAAGTGTCAAGATATGTATGCTTTGGATCAGTCGTGTGCAGTGGGACATCAGGCTGGGGTTTCTCGGATAGAGTGAGAGGAGATGTCGTTGCTGAGCGCAGTAGGGCATACATGTCAACAACCTCCAGTATGAGAATGGAGACGGAAGCAGTGACCTCAGCACTGAAATGGATATCTGAGACTTCTATAACAAGGGCAGTCAGCGGGACAGGCGCGCAAGCCGTACTTCAGAGAGTACAGAAGGGATGGCTTAGGTACGTGTGGAAAGCAGCTGTTGAGGCCTCAAACCTTCAGGCGCTGACCTGGATCTACTGTCTTGCTCATTCCGAGGGTCAGGGCAATGAAAGAGCTGACATCTTGGCTTCACGGGTTCCCATCATGGACACATTAGTGATGGATGGAAGTGACATTTTTAAATCAACCAATGACCGCCTGCTGGATGAGGACCTCCCAATAGATGAAGCAGCAATCCACAGACTGCAAAGTTTCGACATTAACCGAGGTTCGAGCGGAGTGGGGCGCATGAGAAGACGGCGCAGGAGCGTGTACAACCAGCGAGCTACATGGATCATCAGCATCCATACCGTACGCCATTTGATGAAAGAGATTTAGCACCTATGGGTATGCCGGGAGTGCATTGACGTCGATTCTTAGAAACAAGAAATAAGAAACACTTTGGTCAGCTAATAATGGCGAGTTCAAAATCCGAAAGTGAGATCATTAAGAGAATTGCAATGCCAAAAAATGCAGTAAACAGCACGAGACATGCACTTCTGTCCAAGCTGGTATCTATGAGACATGCACTTCTGTCCAAGCTGGTATCTATGAGACATGCACTTCTGTCCAAGCTGGTATCTATGAGACATGCACTTCTGTCCAAGCTGGTATCTATGAGACATGCACTTCTGTCCAAGCTGGTATCTATGAGACATGCACTTCTGTCCAAGCAGGTATCTATGAGACATGCACTTCTGTCCAAGCAGGTATCTATGAGACATGCACTTCTGTCCAAGCAGGTATCTATGAGACATGCACTTCTGTCCAAGCTGGTATCTATGAGACATGCACTTCTGTCCAAGCTGGTATCTATGAGACATGCACTTCTGTCCAAGCTGGTATCTATGAGACATGCACTTCTGTCCAAGCTGGTATCTATGAGACATGCACTTCTGTCCAAGCTGGTATCTATGAGACATGCACTTCTGTCCAAGCTGGTATCTATGAGACATGCACTTCTGTCCAAGCAGGTATCTATGAGACATGCACTTCTGTCCAAGCAGGTATCTATGAGACATGCACTTCTGTCCAAGCAGGTATCTATGAGACATGCACTTCTGTCCAAGCTGGTATCTATGAGACATGCACTTCTGTCCAAGCTGGTATCTATGAGACATGCACTTCTGTCCAAGCTGGTATCTATGAGACATGCACTTCTGTCCAAGCTGGTATCTATGAGACATGCACTTCTGTCCAAGCTGGTATCTATGAGACATGCACTTCTGTCCAAGGAGGTATCTATGAGACATGCACTTCTGTCCAAGCAGGTATCTATGAGACATGCACTTCTGTCCAAGCAGGTATCTATAAGACATGCACTTCTGTCCAAGCTGGTATCTATGAGACATGCACTTCTGTCCAAGCAGGTATATATGAGACATGCACTTCTGTCCAAGCAGGTATATATGAGACATGCACTTCTATCCAAGCTGGTATCTATGAGACGTGCACTTCTGTCCAAGCTGGTATCTATGAGACATGCACTTCTGTCCAAGCTGGTATCTATGAGACGTGCACTTCTGTCCAAGCTGGTATCTCAGAAACAACTAACAAATGAGAATAATTATATGCTATATGCATTCAGTTTTTTTTTGCACGAAGTGGAAACAAGGACCCTGACCAAGAAAGTGGAGAAGAAGATTGTGGTCTTCGAAATGTGGGTCTCCAGAATACTGGACGAGTTTCTTGGAAAGATAGGAAAACAAATAGTAAGGTCCTTGAAGACCTCAAGGTGGAGAATATAGGAAAACAAATAGCTCCTGGAAGACCTCAAGGTGGAGAAGATAGGAAAACAAATAGGTCCTAGAAAACCTCAAGGTGGAGAAGATAGGAAAACAAATAGGGGGGTTCTGAAAGACCTCAAGGTGGAGAAGATAGGAAAACAAATAGTGGGGTGCTGAAAGACCTCAAGGTGGAGAAGATAGGAAAACAAATAGTGAGGTCTTGGAAGATCTCAAGGTGCAGGGAATACTTGTGAAAAAAAATTAGAAGCAGAAAAATAAAATAGTCTGAAGGTTATATTTGAGGGGACAGTGGAGGACAAGAGAGTCAGAGAGCGACAGATGTACAGCTGGACAGACATCAAGATGTGGTCAGGGTTCAGTTTGACTGAGTGTATCCCCCTGGCAAGGGACAGATACAGCTGGAGATCCATTACCGTCATCCTCCGATGTGGAGACGGCACTTGATTATGATGAGTAACATCTAAGGAATAGAGTGGTTGGAGTTATTGGTTTTCCTGACGAAGTAACAGGTTCCGTGCATTGTTCTAATACCACTGTATGCTTAACTTAACTTAACGTCTTTATACTGGTTTAGAAGAATCCACAGAGTCTGTATACAACCAGTTTCATTTACATCACCTTGCTCTAAAAGCTATACGTATCCAATTTATTCTTAAATGCATTAACTGTCCCTGCCTCCACTACGTCAAGTGGCAGTGCATTTCAAGCATTCACCACTCTCCGACTAAAAAAATATTTCCTAATATCCAATCTTGACCTTTTTTAGTTAATTTGTAGCTATGTTGGTATAGTTAGTGAATGTTGTTAGCCAAACTAAACATCATTATCTTGACTCAGTTTGGAGTTGCTTTGATTTTACATTCACTTTATATTTATTTGATTTTGAAACATTCCTTTGTTACATGGTTCATTGTTGAACAACTAAGACAAATTCTGGCCATGATGCCAGAAAAAAGCCGAGAGCCGTTTCATTGAAATCTAAGACTTGGTGCTCTTCTTCTTCTTCTTCTTCTTCTTCTTCTTCTTCTTCTTCTTCTTCTTCTTCTTCTTCTTCTTCTTCTTCTTCTTCTTCTTCTTCTTCTTCTTCTTCTTCTTCTTCTTCTTCTTCTTCTTCTTCTTCTTCTTCGTTTGTTCTCAATCTCCCGCTACCAAACCCTGAAAGGGTAAGTAGCAGAATGTAGTCCAGAGAACGGAATGCGTTGTGTTGTAGTTTACAGCTTGGCTGCGATATTTGCACCTTTCGGTCCAACACATCCGACTTCAGCAAGCATTTTTTGAGTACTGGGTTAGCATTCCCTCTTCGATCCCTTCTCCTTAGCCAGTCTGCCCTACTGCAGCCTGTTATCCAGGATCACCGCGTGGAGGTGTAGAAGGGGCTTGGCAGCTCTGGTTCACTGGCCCTGACGCTAGCAGTCAGCTATGGATCGCTGACCATTGCAGCTCATGCGCTGCTCAGCATCTTGATCCCAGACTTGGTGTTCGGTTTGTATCTGGTATTAGCAAGGGCTGAGGTTTAAGAGCTGTTAGAGAGGGTCGGAGATGAAATGAGTTTATCAACAGGAGGTTGAGGTTTAAGGAGTGCTGAAGGAGATTTTTGTTATAATAAGTTCATTTACAGGTGATCTTAGGTATGAGAAGGGATTTGAATATGTGGTTGTTAAATGGAGTTATGTACACATGGACTTAGGTTTAAGATGGGCTAGTGAGATGGAGATATGGGCATGAGTAAAATCCTTGGTCCAACATATTTCAGGGCACAAGACTTAAATAAGTATAAACATTTGGCTACCTGGTATCAGGAGCTGATTGAGTACCAGGAACACAGATTACAGATTGCAAATTACATAATACAAATTAAGAAATTTAAGTTATTTTGATTATAACAAAAGACAAAAAGGTGTGGATCGACACTGTAATCCCCACAGTCTGGGACTATGACGGACGTTACAGAGCCATAAAATAGTTGGACGTTACAGAGCCTTGCAATTGACGGACGTTACAGAGCCATACAATAGACGGACGTTACCGAGCCATACAATAGACGGACGTTACAGAGCCATACAATTGACGGACGTTACAGAGCCTTACAATAGACGGACGTTACATAGCCATACAATAGACGGACGTTACATAGCCATACAATAGACGGACGTTTTAGAGCCGTACAATAGACCGACGTTACAGAACCATACAACAGACGGACGTTTCAGAGCCACACAATAGACGGACGTTACATAGCCATACAATGGACGGGCAATACAGAGCCATCAATAAATAGATGGACGTTATAGAGTCAAATTGTAAAAGTAAGATGGCCGCGCCTGACATGCTGCGCTCTCGACTCGCTCCGGTTATTGAGTCATTTTCTGCTGTTTACTAGTTCCTGTTAGGATTATAATTCACGACTCCTTCACCGGGTGGTATCAAGGAATTTATTCTGTGGAATTTATGTGCTTTCGTTCGGTTATCCTGTTTGTTATGCTGCATCTTGCTGCGGCTGTGCTTGGCTTAAACCGTGAGAAAACAATCCAAGATGGCGTTGAACATTAAGCTTGACTGCACCACAGAATTCAGCCCAGGTTTTCGCTACTCTAGGGCTTCCCTGCTTGGACTGAAGCCGACTTCCTCCTATCCTTCTCTACCGGAGGTTACACCATATCTCTCCCAACCACGTATTCTCAGCACAGCAAGAGTCATACTGACCCGAAGGTGGACACAAACCAGAGGCCACGGTGCGGAATGCGAAGAGACAAGAAGTCATACACGGACAGACTAGGAAAGCGGACACAAACATTGGTTCAACACACACTTCTCACTGCCCTCATTCCGAGGCTGCGGAGTACTGGGCTCCATCTGAGTGTCTGTAAGGATTTCGGTCGACACACTACGCATGAACAACCCTCGGCAGTTGGACTTGGTAGTAGTCGATCGTCACAAGGGGATTGTGAAACGGATGTTTTGACCCATTGGCCACGCTGCCAAGTGAGACAGAAAATTCAAACCATCAGCAAGGGGACAGCGTGGGCTAGTGGTTAAGTGGCACGGCTCACAACCAGAAGGTGCAGGGTTCCATCCCCATCACAGCAAACCCTTAGAAAATGCAGGAGGAAGCAGACCATTACACAAAATGCATGCTGAAGTCGGATGCACAAATGGGATCAAGACGCTGAGCAGCGAATGAGCTGCGGTGGTCAGCGATCCATAGCTGACTGCTAGCGTCAGGGCCAGCGAACTAGAGCTGCTAAGACCCTTCTACACCTCCATGCAGTGATCCTGGATAACAGGCTGCAGCAGGGCAGACTGGCTAAGGAGAAGAGAACGAAGAGGGAATGCTAACCCGGTACTCAAAAAATGCTTGCCGAAGTCGGATGTGTTGGACCGAAATGTGCAAAAATCGCAGTCAATCTGTAAACTACGACACAACGCATTCCGTTCTCTGGACTACATTCTGCTACTTAAGCCCTTTCAGGGCTTGGTAGTGGGAGATTGAGAACGAACGAAGAAGAAGAAGAAGAAGAAGAAAAAGAAGAAGAAGAAGAAGAAGAAGAAGAAGGATGCACAAATAAAAACTACATTGCAACGCACACCTCCTTGGGGATTAGAGAAATAAGTCGAACGCAAAAAAAACAAAAACAAAACAACTTATCAGCAATGTTAAGAGCATCAAGTCATCCAGTCAAATGTCATTTAATGACATTTTCGTAGGTTGTGGCTGTACTTTCCTGCCAACCTGGGTATTACCTGTGAAAATGTGGTCCAGATATAAATATTGTTAAAATCAAGTACTTACATACTTCCCCTTGTCCAGGCACCACGTCATACAGCATGCATCCAGTATCCAGCGACATGGATTGCCTTGTCATTCACCTCCATCATGTAACACCTATTGCATGTATCCTGGAGGTTAGTTCATGTCATCAGGTGATCTGGGTCCTAACCTGCATCACAATCGCATCTAGTGACTAACGTGAATAAAAAAACATCATTGTCAAGGGACAATTGCTGAACCCAGGAAAATGATGGAAGCATCTTGGTACCTACAATTCTAAAACATGCAATAAAATCATAAACAACATCAATTGGAACACAGTCAAATATGGATGGACAATAATATATTAATACTAATTGAGATCTCCAAGTCGATTCAGCTGTAAATGGGTACCTGATGAAGTCGGGAATACATTTGGAAGCCGCCGTGAGAATTACGGAGTTCCTCCTATGCCGTCGGCACTTTCAGCAAATGAAAGGGATTCAAAAAAGGAATAACAAAATTAATGATGTGTGAAATATTCAGCGTTTAAAAATTTTGCTCTGAAATTCGAAAAAAAAATAATTGACGTTTTCACTAATGGTTTTCAAAATGAAATTTAAAAAAATGGAAAGAAATGAAATCTTACTCTTGCTGAATTCGAATTACCTTAGTTTTCTAAAACCTTTCACTACATTGCTCGAATCACTACATTGCTCGCACCAATTGCGTTACCATCAATAAATTTATGGAACAAATTATGTTATGGTTTATTTTTGGTACAGAGACCGAAAACACGATTACAACCAGCCTTATGTGTGTGTGTGTGTGTGTGTGTGAGAGAGAGAGAGAGAGAGAGAGAGAGAGTGAGTGAGTGAGTGAGTGCATGCGTGAGTGCGTGAGTGAGTGAGTGAGTGCGTGAGTGAGTGAGTGAGTACGTGCATGTGTGTATGTGCGTGTGTGTGTGTGTGTGCGTGTGTGTGTATGTGTGCACGTGTGTGTGTTTACGCATGTATGTATGCATATAATTATAATAAAAATAATGATAAAAATAATAATAAAAATAATGTATCCGTCGTCATCAATAATGTCCGCCAATACCCTCACAAGTCACACTTCATCCTTGACTACGTGGATGTATTTGTGACTGATCAAGCCAATTACAGCACAGAAAGTTCTATGACACGACTGGGAAACATAATCTGCTGCCGCCTCTGGTATCCCCTCTGATCTCGACTGTCTGCTCACAGAGCGCCTGGCTAAATGCAACACACGTTTGGACCGCTCACCTTTCACGTTGAACGATTTTAAGCCACGTTTCTTTTAGCCAAGTAGTAATGTCTATTTGTGAAGGGCGAGAAGAAAGACTTTCAGGCAAAATATGCTTATCCCCCTTTTTTTAACGTTCGCCTTATTTCTCTAATCCCCAAAGGCGGTGTGTGTTGCACTGGGGTTTTCATTTTGCCCCTGTCGGCCCAGTGCATGCGACTTCAGCATTCATTTTATGTAAGGATCTGCTTCCTCCTGCAGTTTCTAAGAGTTTGCTTCCCCGGGGTAACGGCCGGTGCTGTGATGAGGATCGAACCCAGCACCTTCTGTTTGTGAGCCGTGTCACTTAACCACTAGCCCACGCCGTCTCCTAAAAAAAAATATTCTGATCAGACATGTTAGTCTGGTCAAGACCCTCACCTTGGCTTCTTCATTGCTCTTCCAGGGAAACGGGCTGTTTTCACGGCAGCATGGCTAACAAGATAAGGGATCGACGTGATCTCCGTAGTAGTGAGTGACACGCAGATGAAGCCTAGGATATCACAACCGCCTGTAGGACCCTGGTCCACCTTCATCAGCTCGCTTGGGATGCTACTGCTACTTAACGTCCTTTCCAGAGCGCACAAAAGAGTAAAACTGTACAGAAAAACTGTAACCTACATATTTCAATCTGAATTGCTAGCAAACCAGTGCCGAAAAAAGAGCGCGGCATTTGGGTCCACCAGACGCGAGCCAGCTCTGGGTGTCTGCATAATAGGATTACCTGGAAAATGGTCTTGCTTGATTTCGTTCGTTCTCAATCTCCCGCTACCAAACCCTGAAAGGGCTACATAGCAGAATGTAGTCCATAGAACGGAATGCGCTCTTTCGTAGTTTACAGCTTGACTGCGATATTTGTACCTTTCGGTCCAACACATCCGACTTCAGCAAGCATTTTTTGAGTACCGGGTTAGCATTCCCTCTTCGATCCCTTCTCCTTAGCCAGTCTGCCCTGCTGCAGCCTGTTATCCAGGACCACTGCGTGGAGATGTAGAAGGGTCTTGGCAGCTATGGTTCGCTGGCCCTGACGCTAGCAGTCAGCTATGGGTCGCTGACCACTGCAACTCATGCGTTCAGAAAATGGTCTGATTTGTTTTTGTGTTGTCATGGTCAGGGCGCGAAGAGTTTGAGGGAAGATGGTATAAGGTAATAAGATGGTTGCGGCTTGGTATCTGGTCATTCAATTATATTCTTCTTCTTCATTTTTCTTCTGCTGCTTCGTTTATTCTCAAAGTCCCGCTATCAATCCCTGACATGGGTTTTGCAAGTAGCAGGATGTTGTCCGGAGAACGGAAGGCGCTGTGTGGTAGTTTACAGCTTGAATGAAATATTTGCACCTTTCGGTAGAACACATCCGATTTCACAAGGCATTTGTAGGTACTGGGGTAGTCTTCCCTCTTCGATCCCATCTCATTAGCCAGTCTGATTTGTTGTAGCATGTTATCGATGATCACCACGTGGATGTGTAGAAACATCTTGGGAATATTAGTTTGCTGGCCCTGTCGCTAGCAGCCAGCTCTGGGTCGCTGGCCCTGTAGCTAGCAGCCAGCTCTGGGTCGCTTGTCCTATCGCTAGCAGCCAGCTCTGGGTTTCTGGCCCTGCCGCTAGCAGCCAGCTCTGGGTTTCTGGCCCTACCGCTAGCAGCCAGATCTGGGCTTCTGGCCCTGTCGCTAGCAGCCAGCTCTGGGTCGCTGGCCCTGTCGCTGCCTCAAGTCTCTTCAACAGAAAATTATGCCGAGTTTCTCTGTCCTTTATTTATTACCAGTCCCATAGTTCTTCAATCTTCTTCCTTAGTCTGGCTGTCCATGTCTGACATTTGTACTTTGTCACTAGAATGATGCACATTCTCTGGATCCATGTTTTGACATGTTGTTAGTATTCTGGAATAAGTTGGTTCATTTCTTTAAGTAACTTAACATTCGTTTTACTGATTTATAAGACTACAGAGAATATGTATACAACCAGTGTTTTATTCGAGTCGTGCAGTTGCGTCAAAAAAATTACCAGCGGACAACTGGAATCGCCATGCTCCCTAGAAGTTGCCCCCGCTCAGTAATACTGGCGCTAAAGGGGTCTTGGCTGTTGGTTCTGGTCCCATGCCCTCGAGAAGTGGTCCTCGCGCAGTCATACTGGCGCTAAAGGGGTCTTGGCTGTTGGTTCTGGAGCCAAGCCCACAAGAAGTGGTCCTCGTGCAGTCATACTGGCGCTGGAAAAGTATGGGC
The DNA here is from genome assembly GCA_036924085.1 of Ariolimax columbianus. Classification (NCBI taxonomy): domain Eukaryota; kingdom Metazoa; phylum Mollusca; class Gastropoda; order Stylommatophora; family Arionidae; genus Ariolimax; species Ariolimax columbianus. The sequence continues at coordinate 33,778,756 of JAVGWX010000021.1, read as the reverse complement.
TGTTGGTTCTGGGGTTTACATAAGCCATCTATTTCCTGATCAGCGTGCCAGGCTTGGGCAGGGTCGTTTGATTCACTACTTATGTCAAGCTGCTGCATGACTTCCTCTGCCACCGTCACCCACCGTGTATTTGATGATTGGCTACCCCTTGGGTAAGTGCACTGATGAGAAATCAGGGACAGGGTATTCTGCGTGATATCTCTATTAAAACTAGATGCGTGTAATATTGACGGCTAGTCGTGCATAGTCGACGAGGTCACAGCGACCTACATCATTCAATGAACATTTAATCAAACAAGCGTGAACGCACGATTTGGGCCGTTCGGTAGGATGAAACTTAGTGTTCCAAATAACTAGCACACACTATGTGAACATGCAATAGCATGGCCGTGCTTCTTCTTGGGCCATGGTGAAGAAGATTACGATGATCAAGAAGACAAGGATAATGATATGTTAAAGAAGAAGAAGCGGGTGATAATTAAAAGAAGAGGATGATGAAGAAGGCGATGATGAAAATGAAGGAGAATAAGATGATCAAGAAAAAATAAATTATAATAGAGGATAGAAATTAAGATGTGGAAGAAGAAGAGGATAATGATGATTATGATGATGATGGAGATGGGGATGATGATGACCTGAAGAAAAATAAATAGAAGAAGAACAAGAAGAAGAAGAAAAAGAAGAACACCAACAACAACAACAGCAACCAGAAGAAGAAGAAAAAGACAAAGAAAAAGAGAAAGAAGACTTAATCCAGCTTCATACACCAAATATTTGGCAACAAATTCATCGCAAGAACGATTTCACTACAGGAAGCTTACATCCAATAATCTGTGTTATAAAGGTTCATAAAGCGTCCTGGTCACGCTGGAGTTCATGTGCAATAAACGAGCTAGAATGACCTGGCCTGAAATATGGCCATTATATGCATCTGAATATGTATAAGGTGGACAATCTGAGCACGATCAATGACTGTATCTAGGATTTTTACAGTGCAAATGATGAACTGGCAAACCACATAATTTGTAAGGAAATTGTTGGTCCAGTAGAGAGGGGGGCGTCTAAGTTAATCATGCAGGAATAGGGGCAATCAGCTGGTTAGTGAGTCCATCTGTATCCATTCCCTTCCCATTGGTTGAGCGAGTCTGGTCTTTTGGGGGTTTATCCAGAGTGGCGTCGATGATTGACAGTATAACATATTCTGCTTCTTTCTGTTCATTGTCGTTCGTTGTTAAACTTCTGCTAACAGTCATGAGACGGGCGTTGCAATTATTAGGACGGAGTGTGGAGACAAGTAGGGGGGATGTAGTGTGGAGACAAGTAGGGGGGATGTAGTGTGGAGACAAGTAGGGGGGATGTAGTGTGGAGACAAGTAGGGGGATGTAGTGTGGAGACAAGTAGGGGGGATGTAGTGTGGAGACAAGTAGGGGGATGTAGTGTGGAGACAAGTAGAGGGGATGTAGTGTGGAGACAAGTAGGGGGATGTAGTGTGGAGACAAGTAGGGGGGATGTAGTGTGGAGACAAGTAGGGGGATGTACTGTGGAGACAAGTAGGGGGGATGTAGTGTGGAGACAAGTAGGGGGATGTACTGTGGAGACAAGTAGGGGGGATGTAGTGTGGAGACAAGGGAGACAAGTAGGGGGGATGTAGTGTGGAGACAAGTAGGGGGGATGTAGTGTGGAGACAAGTAGGGGGGATGTAGTGTGGAGACAAGTAGGGGGGATGCTGTGTGGAGACAAGTAGGGGGGATGTAGTGTGGAGACAAGTAGGGGGGATGTAGTGTGGAGACAAGTAGGGGGGATGTAGTGTGGAGACAAGTAGGGGGGATGTAGTGTGGAAACAAGTAGGGGGGATGCTGTGTGGAGACAAGTAGGGGGGATGTAGTGTGGAGACAAGTAGGGGGATGCTGTGTGGAGACAAGTAGGGGGGATGTAGTGTGGAGACAAGTAGGGGGAATGTACTGTGGAGACAAGTAGGGGGGATGCTGTGTGGAGACAAGTAGGGGGGATGTAGTGTGGAGACAAGTAGGGGGATGTACTGTGGAGACAAGTAGGGGGGATGCTGTGTGGAGACAATTAGGGGGGATGTAGTGTGGAGACAAGTAGGGGGGATGTAGTGTGGAGACAAGTAGGGGGGATGTAGTGTGGAGACAAGTAGGGGGGAGGTAGTGTGGAGACAAGTAGGGATGATGTAGTGTGGAGACAACAAGTAGGGGGGATGCTGTGTGGAGACAAGTAGGGGGGATGTAGTGTGGAGGCAAGTAGGGGGGATGTAGTGTGGAGACAAGTAGGGGGGATGTAGTGTGGAGGCAAGTAGGGGGGATGTAGTGTGGAGACAAGTAGGGGGATGTACTGTGGAGACAAGTAGGGGGGATGCTGTGTGGAGACAAGTAGGGGGGATGTAGTGTGGAGACAAGTAGGGGGGATGTAGTGTGGAGACAAGTAGGGGGATGTACTGTGGAGACAAGTAGGGGGGATGTAGTGTGGAGACAAGGGAGACAAGTAGGGGGGATGTAGTGTGGAGACAAGTAGGGGGGATGTAGTGTGGAGACAAGTAGGGGGGATGTAGTGTGGAGACAAGTAGGGGGATGTACTGTGGAGACAAGTAGGGGGGATGCTGTGTGGAGACAAGTAGGGGGGATGTAGTGTGGAGACAAGTAGGGGGGAGGTAGTGTGGAGACAAGTAGGGATGATGTAGTGTGGAGACAACAAGTAGGGGGGATGCTGTGTGGAGACAAGTAGGGGGGATGTAGTGTGGAGGCAAGTAGGGGGGATGTAGTGTGGAGACAAGTAGGGGGGATGTAGTGTGGAGGCAAGTAGGGGGGATGTAGTGTGGAGACAAGTAGGGGGATGTACTGTGGAGACAAGTAGGTGGGATGCTGTGTGGAGACAAGTAGGGGGGATGTAGTGTGGAGACAAGTAGGGGGGATGTAGTGTGGAGACAAGTAGGGGGATGTACTGTGGAGACAAGTAGGGGGGATGTAGTGTGGAGACAAGGGAGACAAGTAGGGGGGATGTAGTGTGGAGACAAGTAGGGGGGATGTAGTGTGGAGACAAGTAGGGGGGATGTAGTGTGGAGACAAGTAGGGGGATGTACTGTGGAGACAAGTAGGGGGGATGCTGTGTGGAGACAAGTAGGGGGGATGTAGTGTGGAGACAAGTAGGGGGATGTACTGTGGAGACAAGTAGGGGGGATGTACTGTGGAAACAAGGGAGACAACTAGGGGGATGTAGTGTGGAGACAAGTAGGGGGATGTACTGTGGAGACAAGGGAGACAAGTAGGGGGATGTACTGTGGAGACAAGGAAGTCAAGTAGGGGGATGTACTGTGGAGACAAGGGAGACAAGTAGGGGGATGTAGTGTGGAGACAAGGGAGACAAGTAGGGGATGTACTGTGGAGACAAGGGAGACAAGTTGGGGGATGTACTGTGGAGACAAAGGAGACAAGTAGGGGGATGTAGTGTGGAGACATGGGAGACAAGTAGGGGTATGTAGTGTGGAGACAAGGGAGACAAGTAGGGGGATGTACTGTGGAGACAAGGGAGACAAGTAGGGGGATGTAGTGTGGAGACAAAGGAGACAAGTAGGGGGATGTACTGTGGAGACAAGGGAGACAAGTAGGGGAATGTACTGTGGAGACAAGGGAGACAAGTAGGGGGAATGTAGTGTGGAGACAAGGGAGACAAGTAATGGGGATGTAGTGTGGAGACAAGTAGGGGGATGTACTGTGGAGACAAGGGAGACAAGTAGGGGGATGTATTGTGGAGACAAGGGAGACAATTAGGGGGGATGTAGTGTGGAGACAAGTAGGGGGTGTAGTGTGGAGACAAGTAGGGGGTGTAGTGTGGAGACAAGGGAGACAAGTAGGGGGGATGTAGTGTGGAGACAAGTAGGGCGATGTACTGTAGAGACAAGGGAGACAAGTAGGGGGATGTATTGTGGAGACAAGGGAGACAAGTAGGGGGATGTACTGTGGAAACAAGGGAGACAAGTAGGGAGGATGTAGTGTGGAGACAAGTAGGGGGTGTAGTGTGGAGACAAGTAGGGGGTGTAGTGTGGAGACAAGGGAGGCAAGTAGGGGGATGTACTGTGGAGACAAGGGAGACAAGTAGGGGATGTAGTGTGGAGACAAGGGAGACAAGTAGGGGGATGTACTGTGGAGACAAGGGAGACAAGTAAAGGGATGTACTGTGGAGACAAGGGAGAAAAGTAGGGGGATGTAGTGTGGAGACAAGGGAAACAAGTAGGGGGATGTACTGTGGAGACAAGGGAGACAAGGGAGACAAGTAGGGGGGATGTAGTGTGGAGACAAGTAGGGGGTGTAGTGCGGAGACAAGTAGGGGGTGCAGTGTGGAGACAAGGGAGACAAGTAGGGGGATGTACTGTGGAGACAAGGGAGACAAGTAGGGGGGATGTAGTGTGGAGACAAGTAGGGGATGTAGTGTGGAGACAAGGTAGACAAGTAGGGGGATGTACTGTGGAGACAAGGGAGACAAGTAGGGAGATGTAGTGTGGAGACAAGTAGGGGGTGTAGTGTTGAGACAAGTAGGGGGTGTAGTGTGGAGACAAGTAGGGGGTATAGTGTGGAGACAAGGGAGACAAGTAGGGGGATGTACTGTGGAGACAAGAGAGACAAGTAGGGGGATGTACTGTGGAGACAAGGGAGACAAGTAGGGGGATGTACTGTGGAGACAAGTAGGGGGATGTACTGTGGAGACAAGGGAGACAAGTAGGGGGATGTAGTGTGGAGACAAGGGAGACAAGTAGGGGGATGTACTGTGGAGACAAGGGAGACAAGTAGGGGGGATGTAGTGTGGAGACAAGTAGGGGGTGTATTGTGGAGACAAGTAGGGGGTGTAGTGTGCAGACAAGGGAGACAAGTAGGGGGATGTACTGTGGAGACAAGGGAGACAAGTAGGGGGATGTACTGTGGAGACAAGGGAGACAAGTAGGGGGATGTACTGTGGAGACAAGGAAGACAAGTAGGGGGGATGTAGTGTGGAGACAAGTAGGGGGTGTAGTGTGGAGACAAGTAGGGGGTGTAGTGTGGCGACAAGTAGGGGGTGTAGTATGGAGACAAGTAGGGGGTGTAGTGGGGAGACAAGTAGGGGGTGTAGTATGGAGACAAGTAGGGGGTGTAGTGTGGAGACAAGTATGGGGTGTAGTATGGAGACAAGTAGGGGGTGTAGTGTGGAGACAAGGGAGACAAGTAGGGGGTGTAGTGTGGAGACAAGTAGGGGGTGTAGTGTGGAGACAAGGGAAACAAGTAGGGGGATGTACTGTGGAGACAAGGGAGACAAGTAGGGGGGATGTAGTGTGGAGACAAGTAGGGGGTGTAGTGCGGAGACAAGTAGGGGGTGCAGTGTGGAGACAAGGGAGACAAGTAGGGGGATGTACTGTGGAGACAAGGGAGACAAGTAGGGGATGTAGTGTGGAGACAAGGTAGACAAGTAGGGGGATGTACTGTGGAGACAAGGGAGACAAGTAGGGAGATGTAGTGTGGAGACAAGTAGGGGGTGTAGTGTTGAGACAAGTAGGGGGTGTAGTGTGGAGACAAGTAGGGGGTATAGTGTGGAGACAAGGGAGACAAGTAGGGGGATGTACTGTGGAGACAAGAGAGACAAGTAGGGGGATGTACTGTGGAGACAAGGGAGACAAGTAGGGGGATGTACTGTGGAGACAAGTAGGGGGATGTACTGTGGAGACAAGGGAGACAAGTAGGGGGATGTAGTGTGGAGACAAGGGAGACAAGTAGGGGGATGTACTGTGGAGACAAGGGAGACAAGTAGGGGGGGATGTAGTGTGGAGACAAGTAGGGGGTGTATTGTGGAGACAAGTAGGGGGTGTAGTGTGCAGACAAGGGAGACAAGTAGGGGGATGTACTGTGCAGACAAGGGAGACAAGTAGGGGGATGTACTATGGAGACAAGGGAGACAAGTAGGGGGATGTACTGTGGAGACAAGGAAGACAAGTAGGGGGGATGTAGTGTGGAGACAAGTAGGGGGTGTAGTGTGGAGACAAGTAGGGGGTGTAGTGTGGAGACAAGTAGGGGGTGTAGTATGGAGACAAGTAGGGGGTGTAGTGGGGAGACAAGTAGGGGGTGTAGTATGGAGACAAGTAGGGGGTGTAGTGTGGAGACAAGTAGGGGGTGTAGTATGGAGACAAGTAGGGGGTGTAGTGTGGAGACAAGGGAGACAAGTAGGGGGTGTAGTGTGGAGACAAGTAGGGGGTGTAGTGTGGAGACAAGTAGGGGGTGTAGTGTGGAGACAAGTAGGGGGTGTAGTGTGGAGACAAGTAGGGGGTGTAGTGTGGAGACAAGGGAGACAAGTAGGGGGTGTAGTGTGGAGACAAGTAGGGGGTGTAGTGTGGAGACAAGTAGGGGGTGTAGTGTGGAGACAAGTAGGGGGTGTAGTGTGGAGACAAGTAGGGGGTGTAGTGTGGAGACAAGTAGGGGGTGTAGTGTGGAGACAAGTAGGGGGTGTAGTGTGGAGACAAGTAGGGGGTGTAGTATGGAGACAAGTAGGGGGTGTAGTGTGGAGACAAGGGAGACAAGTAGGGGGATGTAGTGTGGAGACAAGGGAGACAAGTAGGGGGTGTAGTGTGGAGACATGTAGGGGGTGTAGTGTGGAGACATGTAGGGGGTGTAGTGTGGAGACAAGGGAGACAAGTAGGGGATGTAGTCCGTAGAACGGAATGCGATGTGTCGTAGTTTACAACTTGACTGCGATATGTGTACCATTTGGTCCGACAAAAAGGTCCAGATTTGATACCAGGAAATACTGTTTTAGTTAGACAGTAACGATGCGGGATGATAGTTTGAAGGTACGCTCAGTCATGAACATAAAGGGGCACACATAACGACGTATAAAAAATGTTGACATGTTCTTCGTGCTTGTGCCGGATGACCCATGCTGTCGACGTACTTCTGCACAGGTATCTACGTTTTCTTTTAAAATAATTCTAAGAGTCTTTGTTACATTTCTGAAGAGAACATATCACCCTTTCCTTTAACACGTGATTTTGACCGAACTTACAAGAAAATTCCTTTTCTATTGAAATAGTAGCCAGAATGGATAGTCTATTATTGGTCATAGAATTACACAGATGTGTTTTAATTTGTTTGAATGTACTCATTGTACTCATTGAACGTTCTGTAGAAGCCGAGCCTGTTGGAAAACTGAGAACCAGTTGCAGCAACTTGCCCGTCTGTTCATACACTGTTCAGAGGCCGTTATCTTCAACGAAACCCAATAATTGAATGCAAGGTTTGGCTTTGTCTTCTGAGCTGTAAATATTGACCCATTCATTGTGTAGTGCTTTAACGTTAAACACCTTAGGGTTTGTGTTTTTAAGGGTTTTTTTTAATTGACTGCCAGGAAAAGATTTCTTGTACATTTTGCTTGTTATTTTTCCTTTCAGATAGACTTTTTCTTTACAGCGTCTCCCATTTTTTTTTTAAACTGTATTTTTTACTAAATCCTAAAACAATATTGATAGCATAACACGAAGTTTGATACAACTTTAGTAAAGTAAAGTAAAGTAAAGTAACCCATAGCATTACTGCCGTAGGGGTGTGAGGTGTTAGCGACCTCACATTTCAAAGGCTCGGATATATGAGGGGGGTAGCCATCTCCTCTCCCTCGCCGCTTTTACTTTTCGGACTGACCATTACAAATTAAATTTCTAATTTACTTCACATTTCTCATCTAATTCTTCAATATATTTTGGGATAGCTCAGGATTTCCAGCACGCTCTTGATGTGAAGAAAGCTACTACAACCTGCCACTTAACTTCCTTTTCAGGAAAATCAAAAGAGTAAACTTCCTCATTGTGGACATTAAACAACCATAACAATTTGTTTGTGCTTTCCTCTTGGTGTGGTATCTGTCCCTATCTATTTATGAATTTTTTCTCCTTTGTTTTTTACATTATATATCAACAGTGTTGCCGCAGCCTCGCCTGATTTTCATTACATCTAACAGACGAACGAGGAAGGAGGACTAATGCTTGGTCAGACAAGACATACTGATCGGAGAAGAGGTCCCTTTAAACTGAGCAATGTTTTCACTCACAAAATTCTTTCATACTCTAAAGGCACAAATTTTCCACCAACGTTGTTATGCTACTCGCCAGTTTACCTATCTGTAAATTGGTACCTGATTTACTGGTATGTAAGGGTCTGTTCACAACTATCAAAAGACGAAAGATGGCCTGGTGCGGGCACGTCGCGAGGTCCAACGGAATTCCCAACTCGATACTCTTTGGATCCGTACCGGGACAGAGAGGGCGAGGACGTCCAAGGAAGAGATGGGTGGACATCATTGCTGAGTGGTCAGGCCTTCGTCACGGTGAGATACGTCAGGCGGCGACAGACAGAGAGAGAGCTGGCGTAGGATTTTCATGTCTTCATGTGTGCCCCAACGACCTGATGGGTTACGGGATGAACTGAACTGAAGGGGAGGAAGAATAACGTCTAGTCAGGCAACATATACTGATCAGATATGTTAGTCAGGGTCAGGCAACATATACTGATCAGGTATGTTAGTCAGGGTCAGGCAACATATACTGATCAGGTATGTTAGTCAGGGTCAGGCAACATATACTGATCAGATATGTTAGTCAGGGTCAGGCAAAACATACTGACCAAGACCCTCACCTCGACTTCCCCGCAGCCCTTCCTGGAAACGGGCTGTTTTCACGACAGCTTGGCTAACGAGGTGAATGATCGATGAGATCCGCGTAGTAGTGAGCGATACGCAGATGAAGCAAAGCATTTCACGACCGCCTGGAGGGCTCCGGTCCACTTCATCAGCACCCTCTGGATGCCAGGGATGCTGCAACTAAACGTCATTTTTAGGGCGTATAAAAAGGTAAATCTACCCACTGTGGGTATTAACTTAACGTTTTTATACTGGTTTAGAAGACTCTGCAGAGTCTGTATACAACCAGATTCTTTTACATTTCCTTTCTCTGAAAGCTATGTGCATCCAACCTATTCTTAAATGCATTCATTGTCCCTGCCTCCACTACTTCCTGTGGCAATGCATTCCAAGCATTCACCACTTTCTGATTAAAAAATATTTCCTTATATTCAATCTGGACCTTTCTTTAGTTAATTTGTAGTTGTGTCCTCTTGTTCTTGTAGGTGGTTGTATCTATGCCCTCTTGTTCTTGTAGGTGGTTGTATCTATGCCCTCTTGTTCTTGTAGGTGGTTGTATTTTGAAAAAAACTTGTTATAGTCTTCGTCTTCTTCTTCTTCTTCTTCTTCTTCTTTGGTTCACTTTAAAATATTGTCCACATCTGCAATGTTGTCTCTTGTATAAACGTCACTGTCTTTTGTAGTTCCCATACAGGTCCATAAAGTTTCTCTTCCAGTGTTTTTTCTATGGGCAGTTTTGTAGTATGTGCTCTACTGTCTGGGGTACCTGTCCGTATGTACACATGGCTGAGTTGCCAATCTTGTTATAGTCTAATTTATCCGTTCCTTTGATTATCTTATAAATGTGTATTAAGTTACTTCGAATTATTCTCTTCCCTAGACACTGAAGGCCTGTTTTTCTTAGCCTTTCCTCATAACTGTAATTCTGGAATCCCACTATCAGTTTTGTCTCTCTTTTTGTATCCTTTCCAGGTTGTTTATATCCCCTCTATAAGGACTCCACACCTGTACACAATACTCATACCTATGTCTAACTAATGCTTTATACAGTTTGACTGTCACTTTCTTGCTCCTATGTTTAATATTCGTTCAACAACAACAACACCAACAACAAACGAACGAGCTCCAAGTTCCTCAATATACAACAATAAGGTCCGCTACTTGTTCTCCGTCGGGTGCACCTCACCGTCGCTACTATTTATAGAACCTTTATAAAAAAGAATTTGGCGAAAGGTAATCCTGCCACTCAGTTTATGTCAGCCAAGGGCGAAGCTGAATCGCTATTGTTGAATCGGTAGACAGTGTGCTAAAGTCAAGAATATAAAAACTCGATTAGCTTCTGGTCCAGGCCATATTGGGACGTTATTTCAGACCAGAAGTGAGTGGATAATATGTCTGGAGAAGTTTGAACATTTAACCAGTTTGTCTTGTTTCCCCCAGGTAATATTGTGTTTGAAGTAAGAACTTTATAAGCGGTTAATTATTATTTCAGTAATATCAACTTGTGGGAACTTAAAGAAATCAACAGAAATTTAGCCTAACGCCAAAATAAAAATTTTGAAACTCAAATTTCAACAATGTTCTATTGTACTGCACTTAAAAATGTAGAAAAGAAACCACATACAAAATAAAGAAGAAAGTGCAAATTTTCATAAATGAACGCCTGTACAGAATTAGCGTATTTACAGTGACGGTCCTGGAAACAGACTGCACTTGTTCCTAGTGCAGTCTGAGTAATGGAAAGGTATCGTAGATGGAAAGCAAATCCGGTACACACAAAAGTTAACTGATATCGGATGTGTTTGGCCGAAAGGCACTGATATCGCTGTCGCGCTGAAAACTGCGACACAACGCCCTTTTCAGAACGAACACAGAAAAAGAAAAAGATGAAGAAAAAGAAGAAGATAAAGAAGAAGAAGAGGAAGAAGAAAAAGAAGAAGAAGAAGAAAATGAAGATGAATAAGAAGCAGAAGCAGAAAAAGAAGAAGAAGAAGAAGATGAAATGGCATGATAAAATCTCTAATCTGAAACTGTCGGAAAGAACCAGACAAATATCAATGGAACACGGGCATGAGAAGAAGAGACGCTGGGTCTTTGGATAGGACAAAAATTAAGGGACCCAGTTCACAGCATTACAAGACAGTCTCTGTTCTAGGAATCTTAAGACAAGAGAAGTTTAGGAAGGCCCTAAACTACACCCAAGCAGATCAGAGTTCGAGACAAAGAAAACAAAACTAGAACTGAAATGGATGGAAAAAGCTGCAGGACTTTATATTTTTCAATTTTTAAAATTATTTTTGCGTTCGCCTTATTTCTCTAATCCCCAAGGCCGTGTGCATTGCACTGCGGTTTTTATTTTTGCGCCTGTCGGCCTAGTGCATCCACTTGATATGTATATGTTGATGACATGTGCTCCTCAGGCATCTGGAAGCTTTTCATTTGAATTGTCACAATGTATAATTGTTTTGCAGAAAATAGTGTTTTCTTTGTGGGAAAAAATAAGCAAAAAATAGAAGTAGTGGTGTTTTCTTTAGGGAAAAAATAAGCAAAAAATAGTAGTAGTGGTGTTTTTTTTTAGGAAAAAATTAAGCAAAAAATAGTAGTAGTGGTGTTTTCTTTGTTCGAAAGAAGCAAAAACATAGTAGTTGTGGTTTGTTTTTTCTCGAAAGAAACAAATAAATAGGAGTAACAGTGTTTTCTTTGCCACAAACACCGTGACCTCAGAGGCATGTCGTAAGATGAGACAAGGATGGTTTGGGCGTAGCATCAGTTATAAGTCAAAGGACAAATGAAACCTTTACACACTATGTCAGAGATGGAGCGATTAAGTGATATTTGGTCAAGCGAAGCCGTATCGTCCTTGTTATTATATGTGGTTTTACGTAGTATCAATCATTGAATAAATGAAGCGAAGCTGCGGCGTTGCTGAACGTCAAAAGAAACTCGAAAGGTTGTTGTTGGTGTTGTTGGTGAATGCCTACAATGTGCACCTTGAAAAGGACGTTAAGTAGTGGGTTGTCGTAGCTTTCTTCCCATCCCGAGCGTGCTGATGAAGGTGGACCGAGGTCCTCCATGCAGTGCTATGCTTGGCTTCATCTGCGTTTCATTAATTACTATGGGGATCCCGTCGATCTTCACCTCGTTAACCAGACTGCCATGAAAACAGCCCGTTTCCAGGGAGGGCTACGATGAAGCCAAGGTGAGGGTCTTGGCCAGTATATTTTGCCCGACCCTGAGTAACAAGTCTGATCAGTATATTCTGTCTGACCAAACGTTAGTCTTCCTCCCCAGCTAAAAACGTTAAATAACTCATCAGTGACCACAACAGAAGAAAAAAATGAAAATCGAATGGCGGCCAAAAGGTCGTCATCAGAGACAAGACTAAACGAAAACAACTAACAAAACACACCCAAACAAAACATGACCTGATGTATCACATGGGTCCAATGCGTGGTGGCTGCTAACTTAAACTGCATTGTCTTACGATATGTCTTGCTTTTTTTGCTCTAATTTGTTTGTTGCTTTCGTTGTTCTTTGTCCATGATGAAGACTTTGTGACCAAAACGTGGGTTATGTCTTAATTTTGAACTATTACTTAAACATGTTAACATTTATAATTGTGTCATTTGTATCGTGAACAGGTTTATATCCTAGTTGAGATGTGACTCTCTTGAAATGATTCTTAATTGTGTTGATTTTTGTATTGTTGATATCGTGTCAACCTGTTTGGTAATTAAAAACTATCATTACCACTTTTATTTCTATTCCTGAAGTCCACCAGCGAGGTTTATGTGGTTGAGCAATAAAGATCGCTTGTCCATGTAATCGCCACGAGATGTACAGGTTTGGTTTGTATTTTACACCAGATGGAAAAACAGTATTCTTTTCCCAGGTTTTCTTCCTCTTCTTCTTCTTCTTCTTCATGTTTCTCTTCTTGCTGTTCGCTGTTTCTCTAAGGACTGCCCAGTGCATCCTTCAACACATATTTTTTTTAATGGGTTTAGTTCCTATAGAAGTACTCCCTTGTTGGATCCGAACACATGCATGTTTGGGTTGTGAGCTGTATGACTAACCACTTTGCTACGCGGTCAGGCTGCCTTGAAAACAGTCTGTTTCGAAGAAACACTACATGGAATAGAGATGTAATCTTCGTCAATATACTGCGCCTGACCCTGATATGTTAGTTGCTCATCGCAAGCGAAGATGGTGACACCAACAGACAGTGTGTGTTTCTTGATGACGTAACTAGTGCTGTATTTGGATTTTAGTGTAAAAGTGGCTGCGCTGGTCATCAACTTCACTCTCTGGTCACGAGCTACATTGGGCCAGTGGCAAGACATAAGTCAAGACGACTGCAGTTAATTCAGGATACAGGCGCTCTGGTCCCACATCCTTCCAGACCAGGGTTCGCTTGAAACCTGCGGGACTCGAGTACCTTGCCAGTCGACCATAACGAACCCTTCAGCGCGAAGCGATGTTCGCGCCAGCATCACATAGCAATGTATTACTATCATTATCAATGTGGGATCAAGCTGCTGAGCAGCGCACGAGCTGCAGTGGTCAACGACCCATAGCTGACTGCTAGCGTCAGGGCCAGCGAACCAGAGCTGCCAAGACCCTTTTACACCTCCAAGCGGTGATCCTGGATAACAGGCTGCAACAGGCAGACTGGCTAAGGAGATGGGATCGAAGAGGGAATGCTAACTCGGTACTCAAAAAATGCTTACTGAAGTCGAATGTGTTAAACCGAATGGTGCAAATATCGCAGTCAAGCTGTAAACGACGACACAACGCATTCCGTTCTCTTGACTACATTCTGCTACTTAAGCCCTTTCAGGGTTTGGTAGTGGGAGATTGAGAACGAACGAAGCCAAGCCAAGCCAAACCATTCTCAATGTGTCACTTCTTTGCTTGAATGTCACTATTATAGGTCTGCTGTTATTTAAAACCTATTTTCGTAATTCATATTCTCGTCTTGTTTTTCACCTTTCATTCCGAGGTTTTGATCCCAGGTCCACATAATCAGAAGGCATATAATTATCAAAACCATTTGACAACATGCTTATTGCGTGTTTGATGTGCACTGAAAAGTCATTATCCTAGTTTTGTTTTCCTATTGATCACATCAGATCGATATTCTCAGCACTGTCACGGGTCAGATGTCTGAAATGTTAGTTTGTCTCGGTAATCTGACCTGAAAGATCTTGATTGACGATACAAGCCCTGCATTTGTAAGCATTTCAGGATAGCTGATAGCTTGTTGATGTGCCGATTTGCATGTATTGCCGATACTTACATTTGTGTATGTGTGTGAGAAAGAGAGAGAGAGAGAGACAGAGAAAGAGAGAGAAAGAGAGAGAGCGAGAGAGCGAGAGAAAGAGAGAGATTTATGAATTTCTGTATTGTTTATAACGAAACGGGTGGCATATGAAGATTGACGTCTGGTCAGGCGAAATATACTGATCAGGTATGTCAGTCAGGGGCAGGCAAAATATACTGATCAGACATGTTAGTCAGGGTCAAGCAAAATATATTGATCAGACATGTTAGACAGGATCAGGCAAAATATACTGATCAGACATGTTAGTCAGGGGCAGGCAAAATATACTGATCAGACATGTTAGTCAGGGTCAGGCAGGCAAAATATACTGATCAGACATGTTAGTCGGGGTCAGGTAAAATATACTGATCAGACATGTTAGTCAGGGTCAGGCAGGCAAAATATACTGATCAGACATGTTAGTCAGGGTCAGGTAAAATATACTGATCAGACATGTTAGTCAGGGTCAGGCAGGCAAAACATACTGATCAGACATGTTAGTCAGGGTCAGGCAGGCAAAATGTACTGATCAGACATGTTAGTCAGGGGCAGGTAAGATATACGGATCAGACATGTTAGTCAGGGTCAGGCAGGCAAAATATACTGATCAGACATGTTAGTCAGGGGCAGGCAGGCAAAATATACTGATCAGACATGTTAGTCAGGGGCAGGTAAAATACACTGATCAGACATGTTAGTCAGGGTCAGGTAAAATATACTGATCAGACATGTTAGTCAGGGTCAGGCAAAATATACTGATCAGACATGTTTGTCAGGGTCAGGCAAAATATACTGGCTAAGACCCTTACCTCGGCTTCCTTGTAGCCCTCCCTTGAAACGGATTGTTTTCATTGCAGTCTGACTAACAAGGTGAGGGATCGATGTGATCCTCGCAGTAGTGAGGGACACGCTGATGAAGCCAATCATAGCACAACCGCCTGAAAGACCCCCGTCCACCTTCATCAGCCCGTTCGGAACGTGAGGAAAGCTTTTTCGAGACGTCACTTAACGTCCTGTTCAGGGCGCACAAAAGAGTTGACCTACCCATTATGGGCATTGGAAAGAACAAGAACAACGAAAAGAGTGAGACAAGAGCAGATTGTAGCAGCGGGTCCAATAGGAAGGTCTACCTTTGAGTTCTGTATTATTCAGCTGCTGTTCTTGTTGTCCATGCCCGCAATGAGTAGGTTTACTCTTTTGTGCGCCATGTTTGGTTGGCGGATTACAGTAGCTTTCCTCACATCCTGAGCGTGCTGATGAATAAATACGTTTCCTTACTCATTTAAGTGTTTATATCTGTGTCGTATGGTATGTATTTGTCGCTTCCTCTGTGATTTTTAGCTCATATTTCTTATGTTTATTGTCCCTGATAAAGGCTTTTATTTTAGAACGTTGGTTTAGTTTCTGTTGTCTTCTGAGAGCGTTATCTGAGCACGTTATCTGAGAACGTTATCTGAGCACGTTATCTGAGCGCGTTATCCGAGCACGTTATCTGAGCGCGTTATCTGAGCGCGTTATCTGAGCGCGTTATCTGAGCGCATTATCTGAGCGCATTTTCTGAGTGCATTATCTGATCACGTGATCTGAGCGCGTTATCTGAGCGAATTATCTGAGTGCATTATCTGATTGCATTATCTGAGCACGTTATCTGAGCACGTTATCTGAGCGCGTTATCCGAGCACGTTATCTGAGCACGTTATCTGAGCGCATTATCTGAGCGCATTATCTGAGTGCATTATCTGATCACGTTATCTGAGCGCGTTATCTGAGCGAATTATCTGAGTGCATTATCTGATTGCATTATCTGAGCACGTTATCTGAGCACGTTATCTGAGCGCGTTATCCGAGCACGTTATCTGAGCACGTTATCTGAGCGCGTTATCTGAGCGCATTATCTGAGCACGTTATCTGAGCGCGTTATCTGAGCGCATTATCTGAGTGCATTATCTGAGCACGTTATCTGAGCACGTTATCTGAGCATAATTAAAAGTTTACACATTGTCGTAACAGGTAAAACTGTTGGGGAAAGAGAGAGAGAGAGAGAGAGAGAGAGAGAGAGAGAGAGAGAGGACGGACCATGGCAGTATTACTGGCGGTTTCATATCTTTAATTTAAATTATACAGATCAATGTAACGTGGCATAAAACATAGAAGGAACTTGGAGAGAGAGAGGGATAGAGAGAAGGAGTGGTAGATAGAAGGAGAGAGACAGTGGGTGAAACAAGGATAAGTGCAGAGAAAGGAGAGAAAGAGCGGGGGAAAAGTGTGGGTGTAAGAGAGAGAGAGAGAGAGAGGGAGGGAAGGAGACAGGCAGTTGGTGAGAGATGGGTAGAAAAGAGTGTAAGAGACAGAGAAAGCGGAGAGATAGGTAAGAAGGGGGAGGGGGTGGGAAGAATTAAAGAGAGTGGAAGCGAGGGAGAGTGTTCAAGAAGACGGCACAGAATTGGAACAGACGAAGAGTATCTGTCGGGTTCATATGCTCCAATGGGAACCAGACGGGTACATGATTATGATGATGAATAGAGATGAGTGTGTGGAGTGAGAGAGCGTGGTAGAGACAAACGAAAAGAGCACTCACAATCACCGGTAATGAATCTCCTTAAATAGCTTACCGGGATGAAACCAGCTGCCAGCCTTGTTCCGGTCCATCTCTTGGGGGGTATCCTGCCATATAAGGCATTGTTTACCTCGAATGTGTTTACCGTGTCCTTTTTTCATTCTGTATGACCTTCACCTTAAAAAGTATGCCTGTTCACGTAGCCAACTATTTCGACTGACTAATTTCGTTCAGTAATTCTCTTTACATTTCCGATCTATCCAAGATATTCTTCTTCTTCTTCTTCTTCTTCATCGTACGCAGTCAGACAGTAACCATTATTTTTTCGAAAAAAGCGGCGGTCATCCTGAGGCTGTCGACACTGCCATAGAGCTTGTCTTATGGTTCCACTGGTCATGGCCACATCTGCTCTCTCTGATCCTCGTATGTCGGGCAGTTCTGCAGCAGATGCTCAGCGGTCATTTTCCCGGTACCACACGGACATTCGTCGGTACCACCTATCTTCAATTTGTTGAATAGGTGGTACCTCAGTCTATTGTGGCCAGTGCGAAGTCTGAAGACAACGACCTGCTCTGTTCTGTTCAACTGGTAATAGGCATCGTTTTTGGTGTATCCTGTATGTTCAGTTTCCCATTTTGTCATGTATCTGGCTTTAATAAGCCGTTTTGACTCTTCGTACGTCATACTAGTATCTGTTTGTGGTAGTCTTGCACCTTCTTTTGCCAGTCTGTCTGCCTCCTCGTTGCCTTGGATGTTGCAGTGTGATGGGACCCACTGTACCACTACCCTTTTTGGTGCGGACTGCTGGCATAGTTGATAGAGTACTGCTCTTAAGTCATTAAGCTCAGTGTTTTTCTGGCTTTTTAGCACTGTGACTACGGCCAGAGCATCTGTAAGCAGGACTGTATGGCTTTCATTTTCTTTAAGTGTCACCATTTCTTCCACTGCCGCCTTCAGAGCCTCTGCCTCCGCTCTGAAATTGCTTGTGTACGTACCAGTAGCGAATGACAGTGTTATTTTTCTGCCATTTGGTAGGTTCAGGAATGCTCCTGCCCCTCCATTATGTGTAGTGTTTGTTACAGAACCGTCTATCCAAGATATTCAATCCAGTGTTATCTTCTTCCTCCAGAATCTCTTTAGTCTTAATTATTTTTTTCATCTCATGTCTCAATTTTACTTTCAAACGGTGTCCATTGTCCCCTTCTACATGTCGCAATGTCGTATCTACATTCTAATGCTGTTGTTTTAACTTCACATAACGTATTTGTCCTGGTTTAGAAGACTCTGGACTCTGTGTACTACCAGTTTCTTGAAGGGTGGTTAACCGATGTGTGAGTCCATCTTAATGGACTCCTACACCAGAGCAAATTAGACTCGCAGCCTGTTAGGCGCCATCTATGCTACTCTTAACATACCATCTAACCATGGTCGGTGTTATGCCATGTCCCACCGTTAGTCGCCTCTAATGACATGCTCTCTGTGTGGCAGTGGTGCTATTCTTGTCATTGTCAAACACAAGGACCCTGGCAGACCACTCGCATTAATTGTTGATGTTGTTGTTGCTGATGTTGTTGTTGTTGTTGTTGTTGTTGTTGTTATTGTTGTTATTGCTGTTGTTGTTGCTGTTGTTATTGTTGCTATTCTTGCTGTTGTTATTGTTGTTGTTATTGTTGTTGCTGTTGTTGTTGCTGTTGTTCTTGTTGTTGTTGTTATTGTTGTTATTGTTGTTGTTATTGTTGTTGTTGTTATTGTTGTTATTGTTGTTATTGTTGTTGTTGTTGTTGTTGTTATTGTTGTTGTTCTTGTTGTTGTTGTTATTGTTGTTATTGTTGTTATTGTTGTTGTTGTTGTTGTTGTTGTTGTTGTTGTTGTTGTTGTTGTTGTTGCTATTGTTGTTGTTCTTGTTGTTGTTGTTATTGTTGTTATTGTTGTTGTTCTTGTTGTTATTGTTGTTATTGTTGTTGTTGTTGTTGTTGTTGTTGTTGTTGTTGTTGTTGCTATTGTTTAATGCCCACCATGAGTTTGTGTACTTGTTCATGCTCCATGAAAATGGCCTTAACTGGCGGGTTGCGGTAGCTTTCCTCACATCCCGAGCATGCTGATGAAGGTGTTGTGCAATGCATAGCTTCATCTGCGTAACACTTACTACTATGGGGACAACATTGATCCACATCTCCTTATCCATACTGCCTTGAAACAGCCCGTTTTCATGGCACGATAAATAAAAGAGAGATGTGATCTTTGTCAGTAAATTATGATTGACCTAGCGATCCATTCGGGCGATGCGATGTCCGGATCATCAGCATCTATCACTGTTTTACTATCATTATCAATGTATCACTTCTTTGCTTGAATGTCAATATATGTATCATGTTATTAAAAACCTGTTTCAGTCATGCATACTCTCACTAGGATTGTTGTTTATCATCTTCAACTCCCCTCACGCTACAACCAACAAGCAAATGCAGGATTTCCTAACAATCGCTTACCACTTATAAAGCGTCACTCATCAATTACGAAACTCTTGCACAAACTTCCATATGGATCAAGATGCTGAGCAGCGCATGAGCTGCAGTGGTCAGCGACTCATAGCTGACTGCAAGCGTCAGGGCCAGCGAACCAGAGCTATCAAAACCCTTCTACACCTCCACGCGGTGATCCTCGATAACAGGCTGCAGCAGGGCAGACTGGCTAAGGAGAAGGGATCGAAGAGGAAATGCTAACCCAGTACTAAAAAAATGCTTGCTGAAGTCGGATGTGTTGGACCGAAAGGTGCAAATATCGCAGTCAAGCTGTAAACTACGACACAACGCATTCCGTTCTCAGGACTACATTCTGTTACTTAAGCCCTTTCAGGGTTTGGTAGAGGGAGATTGAGAACGAACGAAGTCAAGTCAAACCAAACCTCCATTTGGCAATAACTGACAAATAGGAAACATGTATGGAGCTTTAGTTATATGGCTGAAACAAAACACATAACATTAATGACATTTTTCATACTTATTTACCATAACAATTGTGGTAGTTCCCAAAAATAGTTATCGAGACATTTATGACAATTCCCGTATTTATTTATCGTGAAACTTATGACAATTCCCGTATTTATTTATCGTGAAACTTATGACAATTCCCGTATTTATTGATCGTGAAACTTATGACAATCCCCGAATTTATTTATCGTGAAACTTATGACAATTCCCGTATTTATTTATCGTGAAACTTATGACAATTCCCGTATTTATTTATCGTGAAACTTATGACAATTTCCGTATTTATTTATCGTGAAACTTATGACAATTCCCGTATTTATTTATCGTGAAACTTATGACAATTCCCGTATTTATTTATCGTGAAACTTATGACAATTCCCATATTTATATCTCATGACATTTCATAGCTGTGATGGGAAGACAAGAATAGAGCCACATATTTGCTCTTTGCTACAACCCTCATTTAGGAGAATCACAAGCTGCTACAACTAGACTTAGCTGTTTACAACCAGTTTCCTGTACTCCTCTTGATCTAAAGATAACTGTGTGACTCCAATCTGTTTTTTAATGCATTAACTAACCTTGTCCACTATTTACTGTGACAATCTAGCAGTATCGTATTCCTCCCCCCCCCCCACTCCCCCCCCCCCACCCGCCCCCCCCCCCCCCCCCCCCCCCAACAAAAAAAAATTCTCTGTCGTTTGGTGCTTTGATTCACAGATACTAGATCTGTTCTCTGTGAACGATCGACTTAATTTGTGGTACCATTCAGTGAGCAGATTTTGTTTTGTTCTGTTTTGTTTTTGGTATATGAAAACGAAGAGCCAATTCATCAGACACTTCCAGATCATATTTTGAATGTAAGCAAAAGACCATGTTCTCACAATTCAGTCATGGGTTCATCACTGGAGCTACGGAGTTCGTGCTTTGTGCGATGCTCTCGATAGATGGGGTACCCATCTGCCGAGAGAGACCGAGCTAAAAGGGGGTTAAAACCCGAGGCAATGAAGTCGAGCCCCCCCCGCTTTAAAATATATTTTTGTTTTTTCAGTCAACAACTAGTGGAAAGTGGAATGGTGATAGAAGACAGCTGTCTCACCCAAGTCCTTACCTCATAGGTCTCCGAAAGCTTTTCATCTTGTAGAACAGTTTTCTTAATTATGTTTGGGAACATCAGGGACTCTCAATAGTCACTGAGCAATTTCCAAAGTGATTCCCTGTCTAAACTATCAAAGGTCTTCTTATAATTAACGAATCCGATATAAAGTTATGCATCCCAGTCTGCACCACGTTGAACAATCATCACAGAACAGTTATCTGGTTAACATATAATATATTATGTCAAACCTGCCTAATGGGTCACCAACTGTTTATCTATGACCTCTTTCAGTCATTCTGAAATAACCCAGTTCAATCTCCTACCACTATAATTTTGACTCCTTGCAGATTCCTCGTTTTCCAGTAATTGAACTACTTAGTATTACTTCCAGTCTGCTGGTATTTTCTCTATATAAAACTGTATCTCTGTTTAAGTTTTAATGTCTGATTGGATTTTTATACTGAGACAACAGAGCAGACTGGCTAAGTTGAAGGGATCGAAGAGGGAAGACAATCCGGTACTCAAAAATGCTTGCTGAAGTCGGATGTGATGGACCGAAATGTGCAAATATCGCATTCAAGTTGTAAACCACGACACAGCGCATTCCGTTCTCTGGGCTACATTCCACTACTTGCAAAGCTTTTTTCAAGGCTTGGTAGCGGGATATGGAGAACGAACAAAGAAGAAGAAGCAAGTTATGAAGAGGTTTCTTGACCGGGCCCTAGTATGTGCTTGTGCCTTTCAGCGTCAGGTTATGAAGAGGTTTCTTGACCGGGCCCTAGTATGTGCTTGTGCCTTTCAGCGTCAGGTTATAAAGAGGTTTCTTGACCGGGCCCTAGTACGTGCTTGTGCCTTTCAGCGTCATGTTATGAAGAGGTTTCTTGGCCGGGCCCTAGTACGTGCTTGTGCCTTTCAGCGTCAGGTTATGAAGAGGTTTCTTGACCGGGCCCGAGTCAAATGAAACAAGAGTGTGATTGTTGGACAGAATCAAATGAAACAAGAGTGAGGTAAGCAGGGAAAGAGTTGCCCCTAAGGTGACCACTTGTGAAATTGTGGCAAAGCACAAGTAGACAAATGAAATAACAAATATTGGTTTTTCTGGTTATGGCTCACAATGATAGAAATTAAAGAAATATCTAAAAAAAATTATCAAACTTGCCACGTAATATCCGGTCCTACTGATATAAATAGAAGAGATATTTATTTACTATAATTAAATTTTTGGGGATAAATACTAGAATTTTTAAACACATTGAAAAAAAAATCAATTTTACAGATTAATTTTTATCTTTAATTTTCCTAAGACAGAATGACATTTAATTGCATAGTTATTTCGGTGACTCGGTTTCCAATTTAATCAGTGGTGTCATGATTGCTGATCTTCTGATCACCTCCACCTTGTTCACAAATCAATAAGAGAGTTTGATCTGATCTCTTCCATTAGATCTGTCCTTCTGGAAATTAAACTACCAACGGAATAACTCCGTGGAGGGAGGAAGGGGAGGGGAAGGTTGTGTCTCCATCACAATGACGCACATTCTCCAATTCTACGACCGACTGGAGACACACATATTTAAGAGTGACAGTTGTCAAGTGACATTAGATGTTAGCCGATGTTGTCACACACAAGTATGATCACTGACCGTATATTAAAGAGAAAAAAAATAAGTAATCAAATGAATTTGAAATTGCAGTCATCTACGATTTTTATTTCTTGCTTCTGGTGGTGTAGAACTGGCATACGTGGATGGTTGAAATAGAGGACCGAGAATTGGCATGAGCTGATGGGGTTGACATAGAGGTCCCGAGAATTTGCATGAGTGGATGGTTGATATAGAGGTCCCGAGAATTTGCATGAGTGGATGGTTGACATAGAGGTCCCGAGAATTGGCATGAGCTGATGGGGTTGACATAGAGGTCCCGAGAATTGACATGAGCTGATGGGGTTGACATAGAGGTCCCGAGAATTGGCATGCGCTGATGGGGTTGACAGAGTCCCCGAGAATTGGCATGCGCTGATGGGGTTGACATAGAGGTCCCGAGAATTGGCATGAGATGATGGGGTTGACAGAGGCCCCGAGAATTTGCATGAGTGGATGGGGTTGACATGGACGCCCCGAGAATTGACATGAGCTGATGGGGTTGACATAGAGGCTCTGAGAATTGGCATGAGCAGATGGGGTTGACATAGAGGCTCTGAGGATTGGCATGAGCAGATGGGGTTGACAGAGGCCCCGAACTTCTAAGAACTTGTGTGGATCTATTGTTCTGTTCATGCTGGGGATTGTGGGAATGAAGCAGCTGACATCCTGGCCTTGGGTGAACCCGCAGTGGGGACATTGCGATGGATCAAGACGCTGAGCAGTGCGTGGGCTGCAGTGGTCAGCGACCCAAATCTGATTGCTAGCGCCAGGGCCAGCGAACCAGAGCTGTCAAGACCCTTCTACACCTCCAAGTGGTGATCCTAGATAACAGGCTGCAGCAGGGCAGACTGGCTAAGGCGAAGGGATCGAAGAAGGAAGGCTGACTTGTTACTCAAAAATGTTTGCTGAAATCAGATGGGTCGGACCGAAAAGTACAAATATCGCGGTCAAGCTGTAAATTAGTGTACAATGTATTCCGTTCACCGGACTACATCCTGCTACTCGAAAAGTCATTTTCAGGACCTGGTAGAAGGAGTTTGAGAAGGAACGAAGATGAAGAAGATAAAGGTGACATTTTAAAGTTGATAAACGACCATTTTTGGGATGAATACACCGCAGTCGATGAACCGGCGATACATAGATTGCAAGGTTTTTTAATCATTCGTTGGTCTCGCAAAGAGGGGCGCCTGAGAGGACGAAGCAGGAAGCTACATGAAACATCAGTATATCCACTCCGTCCAATTTGCTTAGAGAGTGTGATCATCTATGGGTCTGTCCGTAGTGTAATGACGTCAATTCTTAACAGAACAGGGAAAATGTATGCAATAGAGAGAGAGAGAGAGAAAGAGAACAAAGAGAGCGAGAGAGAGAGAGAAAAAGAGAGACAAAAGGAGAAAGAGAGAGAGAGAAAGAGAGAAAAATAGACTGAGAGAGAAAGAGAGAACAAATAGAGCGAGAAAGAGAGAGAGAGAAAAAAGAGAAACAATAGAGCGAGAGAGAGAGAGAGAAGAGAGAAAAAGAGATAGAGAGAAAGAGGATAACAATAGATATCTAGAGAGAGAGAGAGAGAAAGAAAAAGAGAGAGAAAAGGAGAGAGAGAGAGAGAGAGAAAGAGAGAGAGAGAAAGAATACATTTGCCTAGATCAATTGTTCAGTTGTTCGTTTATTGGCACTGAAGTTAGGAGATTGAGAGAGTGTGAGGGAAGATTGTCATTAGGGGAGTTTGAAGAGCGAAAGAGGATTTGTTAGAGAGAGCCAGCAGAAGTCTGTATTATGGTAAAAGTGGTCGATGGGGGAGGGTTGTGGGTGGAGGGAAAGGAAGAGGGCTGGGGAGGAGGAAAAGAGGGTTTGGAGGAGGAGGGGGGGGGGGGAGATTAAGTTGAAAGGAACGCAGCACTTGTGTGTGTGTGGAATAGTTAATTATCCACCCATCCCTTTATCTATCAATCTATCCCTATATCTATCCATCCATTTATCTATCCATCCATCCATCCATCCATCCCTTTATCTGTCCATCCATCCATCCATCCCTTTATCTGTCCATCCATCCATCCATCCCTTTATCTGTCCATCCATCCATCCCTTTATATGTCCATCCATCCATCCATCCATCTCTATATCTATCTATCCATCCATCCATCTCTATATCTATCTATCTGTAACAGTTCCCGCCGGAGCAAGGGGAGTTTAGGATGCCTGAACATGTTAAAGCTTAAAGTTACCTGAATGCATATCAAGGTCACTCACCGTCTCAGCAAAGGAGAACAGAGTTGGGTTAAGGAATGTGGACAGGTAGAAACTGACCACTGGCCTTCCGATTTTGGTAGGGGGAGATTGATTGACAGACGAAATTGGCAGCGGGGCTTGCTGCGAGAGAATGAGTGACAGGTGTGCAAAGGGTTTCATTCAAATTGGGATTGAAGATGACCATCACTTGAGATCGATTGGTCAAGCTCTGGCCTTGCTTGAGGATATATAACTCGAGACAAAGTTTAGCTCGGGAG
The DNA here is from genome assembly GCA_036924085.1 of Ariolimax columbianus. Lineage (NCBI taxonomy): Eukaryota > Metazoa > Mollusca > Gastropoda > Stylommatophora > Arionidae > Ariolimax > Ariolimax columbianus. The sequence goes on along the minus strand of JAVGWX010000021.1, from coordinate 33,753,982 downwards.
GCTGGAGGAGAGATGGAGAGTGAAGGAGAGAGAGAGGCTGTATGGAGGAAAGTGAGAGAGAGAGACTGAATGTAGATAGTATGTTTAACTCACCGACTTAGGTAGAGGAGCGATTGATAGACTGTTGGACGAATGTTTAGTGATAGAACAGGATCGCTCAAATAGGTGTGTGAGTTTTGCATTAATAGATAAACTGAACGTGTGTTTGTAAGCAAGGACACATTGTGAACGAGCTATGTCGAGATCGCCCGCCTGAGGGGATTTCAGTGAGGAAGAGTATTTGATAAGGTGTGTTGAAGACGCAGTTAAGGCGATGTGTGTGTGATGTAATTGCAAGGCAATAGAACTGGGTTTTTAGATAGTTGGGAATTCCATCAATAGCTAATGCTTACAATTCCCGTTATAGTAGAATATTTAGTTAAGATGATATGTATTATATTGTGTTTGTAATTTCTCTACTCATTCTATGATATGAGTATGATTTAATAAATATGCCACCTGCTGTGTGATATGTCATTTACTGAGTATGGTCATGATGATGTGGATGAGTGTGAGAATGTTCTAAGTTAGATTACGGCCAGCAGAGGGTCTGTTACATATCCATCCACCCATCCACCCATCCATCCATCCCTTTATCTGTCCATCCATCCATCCATCCCTTTATCTGTCCATCCATCCATCCATCCATCTCTATATCTATCTATCCATCCATCCATCCATCTCTATATCTATCTATCCATCCATCCATCCACCCATCCATCCATCCCTTTATCTGTCCATCCATCCATCCATCTCTATATCTATCTATCCATCCATCCATCTCTATATCTATCCATCCATCATTATATCTATCTATCCATCCATCTATCTATCCATCCATCCATCCATCTCTATATATATCCATCCATCCCTATATCTGCCCATCCATCCATCCATCCATCTCTATATCTATCCATCCATCCATCCATCCATCCATCTCTATATCTGTCCATCCATCCATCCATCCCTTTATCTATCCATCCATCCATCCATCCATCTCTATATATATCAATTCATCCAGCCATTTATCTATCCATCCATCCATCCAGTGGTTAGCGCACTGGCTTCGCATCTGAGTTGTCCTGGGTTCATTTCCCAGTTGAGGCGGTAATGTTTTTTTCAGACCGCATTGGCTCCCGGTCGACCCAGCCTTAAATGGGTACCGGTTCAGTCCGGGAAGTAAAAGCGGCGAGGGAGAGGAGATGGCTACCGCCCTCATATAGCCGAGCCTTTGAAATGTGAGATCGCTAACACCTCACACCCCTACGGTAGTAATGCTATGGGATACTTTACTTTACTTTACCATCCATCCATTTACCCATCCATCTATCCCTATATATATCCATTTATCCATCCATTTATCTATCCATCCATCCATTCCTTTACCTATACATCCATTCCTATATCTGTTCACCCATCTCTATACCTATCCATCCAACCACCTGCACTCCCAAGTGGATAATATGTGCATATATATATATATACACAGCGACACACACACACATACACACACACATACACACACACATACACACACACATACATACACACATACACACACACATACACAAACACACACAAACACACACATACACACACACACATACACACACTCACACACGTACATGGTAAGTGATATTGCTCATCAGTAACTTCCTTTTTGCTTCATGCAGCTTTTCTCCAGTTACTGATTAGTTGACCATTATGCGCGTTCTCTGACCACGACTGAATCACGTAACTGCTAATATCCGAGTTTATTACTGACATAAAACAGCCAGGACATGTCACCCGAGCAAGCACAACATGCATATCAATTATTAAGTGCCACGTCGATTGGGGAACGTGATCTTGAATCTCTGTAAACATAAACAAGACCGGAATCTGATGTACGCAGGAACAGTACATATGTTCACAGTTGTTTCAACTTTAATTAGCCTTTTTTTGAGAACTGGACAAGCTAGAACAAGGCAGATTGAAAACCCTGAACTAAGGAATTGAATTTCCTACCTCGATATGCTTTAGTCTACTCAGCAGTGAACGGGTAACTAATGTACTGTTAATTAAGTAAAAGCACAGAAGAAAGGAACTTGCTGTCCCACCTACAAATAGTGGAGACCTAGTACATGTAATGCCTCTGACGCTTTATCCCTGGCGGCAATGCTTGTTATTGAACAATTCTTTACAAAGGCCTCAGCCGGTGAGATTCCAGCTGTCCTTGTCTCGTCATCCACAGTTCTCCTCCAGGAGTTACGTAGCATCCTTAATCGACTTTTTCACTGCGTGTTCCAATCCATGGCATGTATTGCTATATTGTTACATTTCTTTATGAAAGTGTGTCTTTCCCATCTAGCTGTCTCTAGCTACATCCTAAGCATTGATCGTTGTGCAACAAAGCTTTAGTGCCCTTCTCTCGGACTTTGTCGACAAGGGGATACGTCTTCTTCTTCTTCTTCGTATTCTTCTTCTTCTTCTTCTTCTTCTTCTTCTTCTTCTTCTTCTTCGTACGCTGTCAGACGTCAGCTTGTATTTGTTCGAAGAAAGCAGTGGTCATCCTGAGGCTGTCGACACTGCCATAGAGCTTGTCTAGTGTTGCCACTGGTGATGGCCACGTGTGCTTTCTCTGGTCCTCGTATGTCGGGCAATTTTGCAGCAGATGTTCAGCGGTCATTTTCCCTGTACTACAGGTGCATTCGTCAGTGCCACCTATCTTCAGTTTATTGAATAGATGGTACCTCAGTCTGTTGTGGCCTGTGCGGAGTCTGAAGACCACAACCTGCTCTCTTCTGTTCAACTGGTAATAGGCATCATTTTTTCTGTAGCCAGTATGCTCTGTTTCCCATTTGGCCATGTATCTGGCCTTAATAAACCTTTTGGACTCTTCGTAGGTCACACTAGAATCTGGTTGTGGTAGTCTTGCACCTTCTTTTACCAGTCTGTCTGCCTCCTCGTTGCCTTGGATGTTACAGTGAGATGGAACCCACTGTGCCACTACTCTTTTTGATGCGGACTGCTGGCATAGTTGACAGAGTACTGCTCATAAATCATTAAGTTCAGAATTTTTCTGGCGACAAGTGGACACAGAATTCAGTGACGAGATTACAAATAAAGGTCTTCTCTGTCATGTATTTCCGAAGATGTCAAGAAGGAATTCTCCCAGCAAGAAGCGATGCGACAGTTATTCAAACTTGCTGATCGGTGGTTCTGTGGACCTTCCTCTCTCGTCCATCTATGGCCTCAATCCTTGAAGGGTGTGCGTGAATATACAATCTTAGTTTACAGTAATGAAGCATGGATATTCTTATCTCCAGGCCTCCGTAGTGGGGATATTTGATTTGATAGATGTAGCCTTTTGAAGTTGATCAATGACCACCTCTTATTGATGAAACTGCAATCTTCTTATTCTTCTTTCTCCTCTTCTTCCTCCTCTTCTTTCTCCTCTTCTTTCTCCTCTTCTTCCTCCTCTTCTTTCTCCTCTTCTTTCTCCTCTTCTTCCTTGGCGTGAGGTATTGCAAACGTTTGGTGAAAAAATATTTATGGATCGAAATCAAAGTTTGACAGTTAGATGTTTTGGCCATACAACAAAACTTACTTATTTGTTGAAGACCATACTAGAGGGTAGGGCGGAAGGCAGTCGTCAAAGAGGCAGACAGGGTTATAGGTTGGTGGATAACATCAGGAGTTGAACTTGGATTGTCTGTCAGATTGCACTATTACGACAAGAGATAGAGTACACTGGAGATCCATTGCAGCCGACCTTCGATGTGGAGATGGCACTTGAACTGAACTGACCAGCCGACCTCCGATGTGGAGATGGCACTTGGACTGAACTGACCAGCCGACCTTCGATGTGGAGATGGCACTTGGACTGAACTGACCAGCCGACCTCCGATGTGGAGATAGCACTTGAACTGAACTGACCAGCCGACCTTCGATGTGGAGATGGCACTTGGACTGAACTGACCAGCCGACCTCCGATGTGGAGATGGCACTTGAACTGAACTGACCAGCCGACCTTCGATGCGGAAATGGCACTTGAGCTGAACTGAATTATATTCTCCAGGCATTTGTTTCGACGTCACACAGAAAAGACGAGTAACAAAACACCTGATCATCACCTCTTCTATACACTTGTGTCGTTAGACGTCGTAGGGAGGTGTAGTTTTCTGTCGTGAGCCAGCTTTGTCACCGATGTTGTTGTCATTCCGTGTTTCTTCAGTGTCTCACTGACACCGGAAACCCATCTTTTACCTAGGCTGCCTCTTGTTCTCCAACCCTGATGTCTGGTATTGTAGATACGAGCAGCTGGTAACTTTGGTTGCCTTCCGGTCCGAACTATGCATTTTATTCTCTGTTCTTCTATGTATTCCATGCATGGTGTTGCGCCCACCGTCTGTCTGATTTCTTCATTTCTCAATCTGTCCAGCCATGTTTTTTGTTTGTTTTGCGTTCGCCTGATTTTTCTATTTCCTCAAAGCAGTGTACGTTACTCTACGGTTTTTATTTTGCGCCTGTCAGCCAGTGCATCCGACTTCAGCATGCATTTTATGTAAGGGTCTGCTTCCTCTTGCATTTTCTAAGGGTTTGCTTTCCCGGTGCTGAAATGGGGAACGAACCCAGCACGTTCGGATTGTGAGCCGTGCCACTTAACCATTAGCACACGTCGTCCCCTGTCCAGTCGTGTGACCCCGACAGCCTTGTGACATCGAAAGCCTGTCTCAAACACCTCATTCCACATACCATGATTTTTCTTTCTTGTCCCTCAGTGAGAGTTCATGTCTGACACTGGTAGCAGAGAGTTGGTATAACAATACTATTTATCAAATATCTCTTTGCCTTCATTGGCATGTGTTTGTGGAGTAGTAATGCTAATAGAAAACTACATTATCTTGTTATGTTCTTGATTCCACCTCTCTATCTACCTGATCATTTCCATTATTTATTTGTGAGCGACTTTCTCGGATGTCAATATATGACGCCATATTGGTGTAAACGGATATTACCGTTCCTTGTCTTGTCCTTATTTACATCTCGTATTTCTTATTTCCAATTATTATATTTAAAAGATATTAGAAGCTCGTGGCTTGTTTTAACTATATATGTTTGATCTGTAGAGTAGATGTCAAGTTTACTTCGGTAATCATCATAGTTTTTGTTTTCCCAGTGCTAATATCCAATCAATACATCTTCTTTTTCTTCTTCTTCTTCTTCTTCTTTTTCTTCTTCTTCTTTATTCATTCTCAATCTCCCGCTACCAAGTTCTGAAAAAAAGCTTTGCAAGTAGCGGGATATAGTCTAGAGAACGGAATCCGTTGTGTCGTGGTTTACAGTTTGACTACGATATTTGCACTGTTCGATCCAACACATCCAACTTCAGCAGGCATTTTTTAGTACCGGGTTGCCCTTCCTCTTCGATCCCTTCTCCTTAGCCAGTCTGCCCTGTTGCTGCCTGTTATCCAGGATCACCGCGTGGAGGTGTAGAAGGGTCTTGGCAGATATGGGTCGTTGACAGCTGCAGTTCATGCGCTGCTCAGTGCCATGACCCCAATCCATTCGCCTGACGTTCGATCTCTACTTGAAACACAATGGCTTGTAGTTCTTGCTGGTTTTCAAAAAGCAGAACTGTGCAATCTGCACACCTGAGATTATCTATTGATACTGTATCTGCACGCAAAAGATTATCTATTGATACTCTATCTTCACACCTGATATTATTTATTGATACTCTATCTGCACACCTGATATTATCTATTGATACTCTATCTGCACACCTGATATTATCTATTGATACTCTATCTGCACACCACATATTGCCTATTGATACTCTATCTGCACGAAAAAGATTATCTATTGATACTCTATCTGCACGCTTAAGATTACCTATTGATACTCTATCTGCTCACCTAAGATTACATATTGATACTCTATCTGTACATCTGAGATTTCCCATTGATACTCTATCTGCACACCTGAGATTGCCTATTGATACTCTATCTGCACGCCACAGATTATTTATTGATACTCTATCTACACGCCGGAGATTACCTATTGATACTCTATCTGCACACCTGAGATTACCTATTGATACTCTATCTGCACACCTGAGATTACCTATTGATACTCTATCTGCACACCTGAGATTACCTATTGATACTCTACCGATAATGAGTCCTGGCATATCCTTTAATGGGCGAAAAATGTGTTCTGTGTCAATATTAAACAAACAAGGAGACACATCGTTATGTGCCCCTCTTTTTACATATATGTTGTCATTGTTGTTATCGCTGCTAAGCAATCCTGCTCTTGGTAGCCCAATGCCATTCATATAGATACGGGTCTTTTTCAGTTGTTTCACTGCTCCGTAGAGTGTGTTGGTAATTGTCGGCAGTGCTTGTAAGAATCTTTTCCTCATGTCAGCAAGCGGCTTGTACTCATTGAGTAGGTGTCGAACTGTTTCATCAGGATGAGAGCAACGTATGCACAAGGTGTATGTGGATTCTTCTTCTTCTTCGTACGCTGTCAGACGTCAACTTGAATTTGGTCAAAGAAAGCAGCGGTCATCCTGAGGCTGTCGACACTACCATATAGCTTGTCTAGTGTTGCCACTGGTGATGGCCACATGTGCTTTCTCTGGTCCTCGTATGTTGGGCAATTTTGCAGTAGATGTTCAGCGGTCATTTTCCCTGTACCACAGGTGCATTCGTCAGTGCCACCTATTTTCAGTTTATTAAATAGGTGGTACCTCAGTCTGTTGTGGCCTGTGCGGAGTCTGAAGACCACGACCTGCTCTCTTCTGTTCAACTGGTAATAGGCATCGTTCTTTTGTGTAGCCAGTATGCTCTGTTTCCAATTTGGCCATGTATCTGGCCTTAATAAACCTTTTGGACTCTTCGTAGGTCACACTAGAATCTGGTTGTGGTAACATTCCACCTTCTTTTACCAGTCTGTCTGCCTCCTCGTTGCCTTGGATGTTACAGTGGGATGGAACCCACTGTACCCCTACTCTTTTTGGTGCGGACTGCTGGCATAGTTGACAGAGTACTGCTCATAAATCATTAAGTTCTATATTTTTCGTCTGGGGATTGATGAGGTTCAGGTGGATATTTACTCTAGTGTGTCCTGTTCAAAACCTCTACACCTCGCGGTAAAAGAGAAGCGACTAAGTAAGTGTCCTGTTCGGAACTAAAAGATAAGATCTCTTCTGTGAACTAAAAGATAAGATCTCTTCTGTGAACTAAAAGATAAGATCTCTTCTGTGAACTAAAAGATAAGATCTCTTCTGTGAACTAAAAGATAAGATCTCTTCTGTGAACTAAAAGATAAGATCTCTTCTGTGAACTAAAAGATAAGATCTCTTCTGTGAACTAAAAGATAAGATCTCTTCTGTGAACTAAAAGATAAGATCTCTTCTGTGAACTAAAAGATAAGATCTCTTCTGTGAACTAAAAGATAAGATCTCTTCTGTGAACTAAAAGATAAGATCTCTTCTGTGAACTAAAAGATAAGATCTCTTCTGTGAACTAAAAGATAAGATCTCTTCTGTGAACTAAAAGATAAGATCTCTTCTGTGAACTAAAAGATAAGATCTCTTCTGTGTACTAAAAGATAAGATCTCTTCTGTGAACTAAAAGATAAGATCTCTTCTGTGAACTAAAAGATAAGATCTCTTCTGTGTACTAAAAGATAAGATCTCTTCTGTGTACTAAAAGATAAGATCTCTTCTGTGTACTAAAAGATAAGATCTCTTCTGTGTACTAAAAGATAAGATCTCTTCTGTGTAGTTTATTTATATCATTGATTTTTGGCTGTGACATTTCGCTAAATAATATGCGACCCATTGTTCCAGTCTTCCACCTGTTCATACAAACATTGTGAGTAAAGCGTACCAGACTTAACTCTTCGCGATTGGATTATAGGTAGGGACTAGGCAATTGTGCAACTTCTTGGATAGCAGGACGGTGAATTAAGAACAGTTTTTGAGAAAGCAGCTAGATCCTCAGATCTGTTGCGTCTGTTGGATCCGTTGGATTTGTTGGATCTGATGGATCTATTGGATCTGATGGATCTATTGGAACCTGGTACTACTCTGAATGCACACGCTCTCTCTCTGTGGTCAGTGTAGCCTTTTATTGGTTTCTGATGGAGATGGGAAAGACACGGGGAAGCAACATTCTTTCCCTTCTAGTATCGATTAGTTTGATATGGCTTGGCTTGGCTTGGCTTGGCTTCGTTCGTTCTCAATCTCCCGCTACCAAGCCCTGAAAGTAGCAGAATGTAGTACAGAGAACGGAATGCGTTGTGTCGTAGTTTACAGCTTGACATACAATTTGAGAAAGGTCTGAGAGCTGCTAAATGAAGATAAATGTACTGTCATCTCCATTGGTATATTCAATATGTAACATAATTACAGAATCGGTGAGAACAATATTAGAAAGATAAAAAAGGAAAGGGACCTAGGGGTGATAATATATGGCTTGGCTTGGCTTCGTTCATTCTCAATGTCCAACTACCAAACACTGAAAGGGCTTAAGTAGCAAAATGTAGTCAAGATAACAGAATGCGTTGTGTCGTTGTTTACAGCTTAACTGCGATATTTGCACCTTTCTGTCCAACACATCCGACTTCAGCAAGCATTGTTTGAGTACCGGGTTAGCATCTCTCTTCGATCCCTTCTCCTTAGCCAGTCTGCCTGCTGCAGTGGGTATCCAGGATCACCGCGTGGAGGTGTAGAAGGATCTTGGCAGCTCTAGTTTGCTGGCCCTGACGCTAGCAGTCAGCTATGGGTCGCTGACCACTGTAGCGCATGTGCTGCTCAGTTTCTTGATCCCCATCAGCACGCTCGAGATGTGAGGAAAGCTACTGCAACCCGCCACTTAACGCCATTTTCAGGGCGCACAAAAGAGTAACCTAATCATTGTGGGTATTCAAAACAACAACAACAACAACATATAAGGGTTTCCTTCCTCGGAGTAACCGCCGGTGCTGGGATGGGGATCGAACCCAGCATATTCGCGTTCTGAGCCGTGTCACTTAACCAGTCGCGCAGGCCCTCCCCTATTATCGAGTAGTAGACATAACAGGCTGGTCACCAGTTTCGGAGCACAATCGAATGCAAGTTTAAACATTTGTTAAAAACATCGGTACTTTCGCCTTAATTCACCCCAAACAGAGTTTTCTTGGTCGCATCGTGCGTAACGGACATTCCATTTTGGGTTATAGGAAGGACAGATCGATTTCATTTTATTTTGAAAAATAAGTAAAGACTTAGATAAAGGCAGATGTTTAGAATAATGGCTACATTCAGTTTTGTGAAGGGTTAGGGTTAGGTTTAGGTTTCGGGTTAGGTTTAGGGTTAGGGTTAGGTTTAGGGTTAGGACTAGGTTTAGGGTTAGGTTTAGGGTTAGGTTTAGGGTTAGGACTAGGTTTAGGGTTAGGTTTAGGGTTAGGGTTAGGTTTAGGGTTAGATTTAGGGTTAGGGTTAGGTTTAGGGTTAGGACTAGGTTTAGGGTTAGGTTTAGGGTTAGGGTTAGGTTTAGGGTTAGGTTTAGGGTTAGGGTTAGGTTTAGGGTTAGGACTAGGTTTAGGGTTAGGTTTAGGGTTAGGGTTAGGTTTAGGGTTAGGGTTAGGTTTAGGGTTAGATTTAGGGTTAGGATTAAGTTTAGGTTTAGATTTAGGTTTAGGGTTAGGTTTAGGTTTAGGGTTAGGTTTAGGGTTAGGTTTAGAGTTAGGGTTAGGTTTAGGGTAAGGTTGAGGGTTAGGCTTAGGGTTAGGTTTAGGGTTAGCCTTTACTCTCCTCCCTTCCCACAGGGGTAGAACAGGAGTGACTAAGAGAAAAAAAACAACATGTGTCATGCCATACAATGTCATATCAACGTAAAGAGCCTTGACAACCAACGAGTCTTTAAATGAAACGGTTCGGGAACAGCTAGGAGGACGAGACTTCACCGGAAAGGTCAGAATACGATACTCATGACGATGATGTTTGCCTGCACGAGGTCATAGGTCAGGTCAAACCAGTTACAGTCTTTACTTCTAACATCGGTTTTTTCTTCTGCGGCGTTCATCCTCGTAAGGACGTTGTGTCGCAGTTTACAGTGAGGCTGCGATATATACTCCTTTCAGCTCGACACATCCGATTTCTGCTGAGTAACGGTTTGCCTTCCCATTTCCCCCCTATCCCTTAGCCAGTCACACTAGTGACCGGTGCAGCCTGTTTCCAGGGACGCCAGGTGGAGACGGAATAGAGTCTGGGTCAGGTATGATTAGCTGACCTTTATGCAAACAGCTGAGACGCTGTCTGCTGTCAGTTCCTTCACTGCTGTATCTTACCCCTGAAGACAGGTTTAAATGTAGCCCCATCGTATTTTATTTCTTGCTTTGTTAGTGGATTCTCCAAGGATTGTTCCTGTCTATTTTTGGATGTTATCCTCTTTGTATCCTTACATTGTCTTCTTCTGGTAAGTTTGTTTCTAATTTTTCTTCCAACAAGGCGAAATTTATTTTTCTATGACCAAAATATTGTACCTGTCTGGAAATAGAAAATGGTTTCTATATTCGACTTCTAGGAGAGTATACCCACCAGAAACATGAATACACGTATATACAGATGGCTCATCTAACAAATCCATATTTCCAATGGAGGTGGAGGGGTCTTTTACAGACTAAGGAATGGAGAAGAAAAAAACTCGAGTTTTAACTACGGGAAGATATTCCAATAACTTCTGTGCAAAAGCAGAGACACTGAAGGCCGCAGCTGAGTTTTTAATCCAAGATAAAGATATCCACCAAGAAAACATAGTATTCCTGACTGATACGGCGTCAGTATTAGCAGCGCTAAAACAACACAGAGATGCAGATCTCGAGCAATGTATGTTGTCCCTGACACAGCTCTCAGCAGAACACCAAAGGTTGGTCATACAGTGGATCCCATCCCACCGCAATATTGAAGGCAATGAAGCTGCAGACAAACTAGCAAAGAGTGGAGGAGCATCCCCACAAACAGACATGAGTATCACATATAATGAGGCCAAGACCAAAATTAAAGCCAACTTCAGGGTAAAGTGGGCTGACCAACACCCCGACTTCCGAAAAGAAGACAGCTACTATAACTTAACTAGAGAAGAGCAAGTCATCATCTTCAGACTGAGAACTGGGCATAACAGACTCAAGGGTCATCTTTACAACAAAATGAGGATTGGGACAGATGACAGGTGCGCACGTGGGGAGCATATCATGACCGTTGAACACATCCTGCAAAACTGCACGATCACGCAGCAAAAGAGAGAACAATACTGGCCTCGTGAGACAGACATGAGACAAAAGCTGTATGGAGATGAAACAGCCTTACAAACAACGGTGTCTTTTGTAAGAGAAACCGGAACCTTGATCTGAGGATAAACGAAGAAGAAGAAGAAGAAGAAGAAGAAGAAGAAGAAGGAGAAGATCCGACTTCACTGCACATGAGCGCCCTCCCCCTTTCACCACCTCTAAATATGTACTTTTACTTTCATTGATGAAAGTGAGGATTGCGGTCTGTAGTTTCAGTGGCAACCCCGAAATTGTTACCTGGCTTTGGTACCCATTTACAGCTAGGTCAACTGAGAAAAGCGGCCATAACTGGAGACAACTCACTACATGCACGATCAGTTACACGAAAGGGGCGAGATCTGAACCTTGTACGTTTGGATGTTTAGTCAAGCTCACAATCCCATTGGCCGACTTTTATCGCGCTCAGTTATTCTCTTTGTACTTCCAATTCCCCAAGACGCCATGATTAATGTCCCTTTATTTTTAGCCAGATTCGCCTCAATCTTCTATGAGTCCTTCTTCCACGTTTCTTCTCACTCCCACTACCAAGCCATGAAAATGGATTTCCAAGTAGCAGGATATAATACGGGGAACGGAATACGTTGTGTCGTAGTTTTCAGCTTGAATGCGATATTTGCACCTTTCGGTCCGACACATCCGAATTCAGCAGGCATTTTTGAGCACCAAGTTAGTCTTCTATCTTAGATCTCTTCTGCTTAGCCAATCTGCTCTGTTGCAATATGTTATCAAGGATCTTGACAGCTCTGTTTTGCTGGCCCTGCCGCTAGCAGCCAACAATGAGTCGCTGACGACTGCAGGTCATATACTAGTCAATATCTTGATCCGTTATATATATCCATATATATATATATATATATATATATATATATATATATATATATATATATATATATATATATATCCGCATGGCAAAGGGGAATATTGACAGGACTAATGTACGCATTAATCTGATTTTTTAAATCAAATGAATGTAAAATAAACTGGTTGTATACAGACTCTGCGGTCTTTTAAACTAGTATAAAGACTTTAAGTTAAGAGACAATAGCGTGTAATTATGGGAGAAAAAAAATTGACATTATAATCAGCCGTTGGGAAAACTTGGAAATAGGTTTCCTGTAGTTAAAAGTTAAAACGTATGTTTCACATTGAAGCGAAAATGCAAATTATTGTGAGAGCTTTCTTTAAAAGGGGCCAGCTGCAGTTGTAGACTATGCTTCAGAGGAAGCAGAGGAATGAATGAAAAACTGGCATCGTTGACACGACATATAGGTAATATATCCGCTCTGCCAGTCAGTAAACTCAATGACATACTAGTTCATTTACTATAAAATGGTTGGCTTACAGTTTATGTTGTCTTTGTCTCTTAGGTTCGAGGTCACCAGCGTGTCACTCAGCAGGGCTAAGCACTGACCACGATAAATCACTGACCAATACACATCACTGTCCTGACACGCATTTAACCAAGTCACTTCACTGACCAGAATACATCAGTGGCCAGGGCACTTCACTAGCCTTGATCATTTGCCAGGGTACATCGCAGGTCAAGACATACCATTGGCCACGACACATGAAGCTACGTCATTAGCTAAGGTACATCAAGAGCGAACACAACATTGACTAGAACTCACAAGAGACTACTACACATCATTAAACAAAACTCATCATTAGTCAGAACTGCCCCTGACCAAGACACACTACACACACCAGAAGACGAACCGTCGTCTAGACAGCTCGCAACCTGACACAGTGTTCAATTGGACATCGTCTGAAATTGCTACTTTTTGTCGCCGGCTGCAGATAGACGATCTCAGATTCGAGAACGAGCAGCAGGTCTTCAGACGATCAAGATGTCTTGGAGAACGAGATTCCACGAAAAGGTAAGTTATGAATATTAAAATAAGTATAAGCATAGACAACACAGTACACTTGTCCAATATTCTTTGTGTAAATCTAGACAACACAACTACACACTTGTGCAATATTCTTTGTGTAAATCTAGACAACACAACTACACACTTGTCCAATATTCTTTGTGTAAATCTAGACAACACAACTACACACTTGTCCAATATTCTTTGTGTAAATCTAGACAACACAACTACACACTTTTCCAATATTCTTTGTGTAAATCTAGACAACACAACTACACACTTGTCCAATATTCTTTGTGTAAATCTAGACAACACAACTACACACTTGTCCAATATTCTTTGTGTAAATCTAGACAACACAACTACACACTTGTCCAATATTCTTTGTGTAAATCTAGACAACACAACTACACACTTGTCCAATATTCTGTGTGTAAATCTAGACAACACAACTACACACTTGTCCAATATTCTTTGTGTAAATCTAGACAACACAACTACACACTTGTCCAATATTCTTTGTACAAATATAGAAAACACAACACACCTGTCTAATATTCTTTATACAAATCTAGACCACACAGCACACTTGTCCAACATTCTTTGTATAAATCTAGACAACACACCAACACAACACACTTGTCCAATATTCTTTGTACAAATCTAGACCACACAGCACACATGTCCAACATTCTTTGTATAAATCTAGACAACACACCAACACAACACACTTGTCCAATATTCTTTGTACAAATCTAGACCACACAGCACACCTGTCCAACATTCTTTGTACAAAACTAGATAACACAACACACCTGTCCAATATTCATTGTACAAATCTAGACAACACAACAACACACCTGTCAATTTGTCTGTGCTGTTGTTGTTGCTGTTGTTGTTGCTGTTATTGTTCATTCTTCGAAGTTGTTCGTCCTGAGTTTTTCACTCCTAGCCATGTTTATATCGTAACATGTTATAGGGGCTCTTCTTAGGTCATACGATGCACTGAAGAGAGTGAATATGGGTCATATAATGCAATGCGAAACTCCTCAGTAGATTGACCACACATTGATCCCTGTGAATACTGATCGGTGTGTCTTGGCTCTAATACATGTATTAGCCATATCAATACGACACACATTGCTGACATTACTCTGAACTTTGGGAGAGCCAATAATAGTTCAAGTGACTGGACAAAGGATACACGTGCCACTACGGATATTCCATCTTAACAGAGTGTTGTCAGTTGTCTCCAAGTAGATCTCTCCATCTGTATAGTTGAAAATGTTTATCCCCAGCAGTTTGTCTCACAAATTGTGTCACTGTACTTTCATCTTCGTTCGTTTTCAAACCCTGAATAGGATTTTGCAATAATCAGGATGTAGTCGGGAGAACAGAATGCGATGTGTCGTAGTTTACAGCTTGGCTTCGTTCGTTCTCAATCTCCTGCTACCAAGCCTTGAAATGGCTTAAGTAGCAGAATGTAGTCCAGAGAACGGAATGCGTTGTGTCGTAGTTTAAAGCTTGACTGCGATATTTGCACCTTTCGATCCAACACATCCGACTTCAGCAAGCATTTTTTAAGTACTGGGTTAGCATTCCGCCTTCGATCCCTTCTCCTTCGCCAGTCTGCCCTGCTGCAGCCTGTTATCCAGAAGGGTCTTGGCAGCTTTGGTTCGCTGGCCCTGACGCTAGCAGTCAGCTATGAGTCGCTGACCACTGCAGCTCATGCGCTGCTCAGCATCTTAATCCCAGTTAACAGCTTGACTGCGATAGTTGCTACTTTCGGTCCGACACATCCGACTTCAGCAGACATTTTTGAGTACGGGTTGGTCCTTTCCTCTTCGACCCCTTCTCCTTAGCCAGTCATGATCACCGCGTGGAGGTGTAGAATAGAGCTGGCACTTCTGGTTCGCTGGCCCTGACGCTAGCAGTCAGCCTTGGGTCGCTGACTCAACTCATGCACTTACCAGCGTCTGTGTACCGTTGGGTATGTGTGTCTCAATGTATATCTGCCTGTTCACATGGACAGAGAAGATTAACACCTGGTCAGCTATAACATATTTATCGAACATGTATGTCGGGGTCAAGTAAAATATAATATACAACACCTCCCCCCTCCCTTTCACGCATGTCTCCCTGAAAACGGGCAGTTTTCATGTTAGCCTGGCTACCATATGTAGACGCAAATACACATATTTATCTGCCTCTCTCCATATTTATGTCTGTATAAAAGTGTGTCTGTCTTTCTGCTTTCACGTCTAATTTAGGTACTTCAGTGCAATTTTGAAATTGACTCTACAGCATCAAAAATAAAACTATTATAAAGCCCTAGAAAAATGCTTTCCAATGATGTATAAACCATGTCTCTATGCCGACCCCTACGGAAGTTACGAATTTGTTTGTATTTAAAAAATCAGCAGAAGGATTTTACAGGGATATTGAGAAAAATATAAACTAGGGACTTTGGGAAAGTTGATTCCAAAATGTAAAGGGGAGTGGACAATATATTGATAATCTCGGCTAGTCATAATTGAACACCTGGTAAACCATACATTTTAATGTATGTCTGTCTGCAGATATGTTCGTGGGTCTCTCTGTTTATTGGTCTAAGTGTCTATAGCATGTTTGCCTGTCTGTGGATTTTCCATTCGATCATAACAGCTACAAGACATAATAAATTATTCGAAATGTACAATCGCTACGTGAACGGCTAACCCGAGATCTCCCGTGGCGATGACGTCACTACAGCACCAGTTCTTCCACTTCTCATTGGCATTGTTGAGGATATAAAGGACATCTGCCACAAACACAAAGCCGTCTGCGTCTTAGCTAACAATTCCCCATTTATCAAATACAAAACTCGTTAAATGAATCAACCAGCCGAGACATGGACGAGAGTGGATTTTGAAATTCAATTTGCCTGCACAATTTCTCGGAGATGTATCAGAGGCATTCCAATAAGCTCGTACATTTATGTCCCCTGTAGATTTCTACTTATAATTTCTTTGTTCGGCTTGTTTAATGTGGATATGTTGAGATGCATTTTTTTTCTCTTTTGCTTTTTTTTTTGTTGATGGGGAAGGTGGTCGTGGGAAGGTTTTTTTTTTTTTTTACAGCATATTCTCATTCTTCTGTCTGATCTCTTCCCAGTGTTAGTCAATTTACAGTTCGTATCTTTGTTTGGATACGCACTGTCTGAGTTGCATAGCGTCTAATTTACAGTTCGTATCTTTGTTTGGATACGCACTTTCTGAGTTGCATAGCGTCTAATTTACAGTTCGTATCTTTGTTTGGATACGCACTGTCTGAGTTGCATAGCGTCTAATTTACAGTTCGTATCTTTGTTTGGATACGCACTGTCTGAGTTGCATAGCGTCTAATTTACAGTTCGTATCTTTTTTTGGATATGCACTGTCTGAGTTGCATAGTGTCTAATTTACAGTTCGTATCTTTGTTTGGATACGCACTGTCTGAGTTGCATAGCGTCTAGTGTGCTTGTCTATCTTAGCCATAAAAGGAATTTCCGCACTGGTCTCGATATGTCTAAGTCTACCTGACTGCAAATCGCTACTTGACTTAGTTTGCAAAGACAAAGCTGCGGGAACTATTTATTGCACAGACAAAGGCTACGAGAGGAAACTATTTAAGAAAAAGTTAAATCCTAGTACAATGAAATCCAATACCTCATCCCCTGCCGCATTTTCTAGATTGGAATATCTTGCCCATTGTTTACATCTTCTTCTAACAGTTTTCTTAGAGTCCTACATCACCTTCAGTCTCTTCGTCGTTCGCAAAACGTCTCCTCTCCCACCCTCTTAGGTTGGATCATGCATTATGCTGTAGGCTAAACCATGCGAACACAATATTACAGTTGCTGTACTATCTACAATTACTACTATGACAATTCGAATCATCCCCCGCACCCGCCGCACAGATGCTTCTGTTCTGATCTGATCAAGACGACTAGGGAGAGCTTCATCAGCAATTGTTAAGGGTCCTTGAAGAAATGTATTCGACCCAGTTATGTGCCACTTTACCCGACAAATATTTCATATTCTTTTGAATATCTTTTATCTAAAGTTCTTTTGAAATCAGCCTTCACCCACCCTACCAAAAAAAAACAACCGCAATCCACGCTATTCTTTGATTGTGCAAATTCTGAACACGGGAGCCATTTTGTATGTCAACTGCGCACGTGAATGCGACATATACCTACAGTAATCTCAAAGATGGAAGTTGCTGTCACCAAATTACACCTATAGAAACTACATTTCTCAACCATCTCATATCGGTTTGTTATCTATCTACTTGCTGACTTACTTACCTCGTAAAAAGTAAAGTAAAGTGACTCATAGCATTACTGCCTTAGGGGTGTGAGGTGTTAGCGATCTCACATTACTGCCGTAGGGGTGTGAGGTGTTAGCGATCTCACATTACTGCCGTAGGGGTGTTAGCGATCTCACATTACTGCCGTAGGGATGTGAGGTGTTAGCGGTCTCACATTACTGCCGTAGGGGTGTGAGGTGTTATCGATCTCACATTACTGCCGTAGGGGTGTGAGGTGTTAGCGATCTCACATTTCAAAGGCTCGGCTATATGCGGGCGGTAGCCATCTCCTCTCCTTCGCCGTTTTTATTTCCCAGACTGTACCCATTTAAGGATGTGTCGACCCGGGAACCGTTGCGGTCTGAAAAAACATTCGCCTTAACTGGGGACTGAACCCAGGACCACTTAGATGCGAAGCCAGCTTGCTAACCACTGCGCTACGCTGTTCCCTTACCCTCGTAGGATGAGAAATAACTTAGATCATCACTTATAGTCTCATCAACTATAACTGAGATGATCTGGGCAGAATATGTGACAGATGAATAGATGGCAGGAGAGAAATACAACAGCACATGCTTGCAACAACCTGATGCAACATACTTGACTCAAAATAGTCATCGGCATTTTTCAAATGACGTTTATTGGCCCGTCTCCGGAGAGAGTCAATGAAGGCTAACGTCTATAGTGGTGGGACACCACCACCTGGCCTCGCGGACCATTTTGTTAGAAGCACGGACAAAAAGGACAAGACATTGATGGGTAAAATGGTCGAACTCCGGATATGTCGTCAGGGATGATGTGTTATACCTCGTCTCATCGTATTCTTACACTTAACGTCTGTACACTTGTTTAGAAGACTCTGCAGAGTCCGTATACAACAATTTTTGTTGGGGGGGGGGGGGGAGGAGTTTAACCGATGTGCAAGTCCATCTTAATTGACTCAAACAGTGGGGCAAAGTAGACCCGTAGCCAGTTAGACGCTATCTATGACGCTATTAACAGATCATCTTGGGGGGAAATAATTTGGAGTAGATTTTTAGCTAGTTTTTTTTTAAATTTGTCCGGGAAGTGGCCGTTAAGCCTACTCTTTTCGATTTCTAATTGCAAATGGAATTTTAACGTGTTCAACACTGTACACGGTAGTCCGATCTCGCTACCCAGAGTTCAGGGGGATATTTACCAGAAGATGCACGTGAAAAAGATTTCGGTCTCCTCCGTGATTCGAACTTGTCACCTCCAACACTCGATCCGGACACACCTTACATCGAGACCACTGAGACAGAGTAGATGGTTCCCGTCCTCTTCCTCGCTGTCTGGTCTTCCATGGAGTGTTGCAAACAATAAGAAAGTTCGAGTAGGCGTCTGTGCGAGCCGACGTCCTGCTTAACATCATTGGATAGGTGAGTGAGACATGACGGCCTAAGCTCTGCCAGAAAATCCCAGGAGAAACATTATTTATTCATGCGTGAGAAGCGTTTACCTATCTTTACTAAGTAGAGCGGAACGCCTGATTTGTTTTGGGATAAAGTTTCATCACGAAACATTGTTTGCTTTTGTTGGCGTGGGATTTGTTATTTAATCGTTACAACCATCTTTGCCCCACTGGCGCGTCACATTAACAAAGGATTGTACAACTTTATACCCGTACCTTTAGTTGTCCTTGTCCGATGTTTATTTCGTCTTTCGCGTTCCCGATTTCTGTCTGTGGGTGTATTTGTTTGCCTATGCGCGTATTTGTTTGCCTGTGCGCGTATTTGTTTGTCTGCGCGTGTATTTATTTGCCTGTGCGTGTATTTATTTGCCTGTGCGTGTATTTATTTGCCTGTGCGTGTATTTATTTGCCAGTGCGTATATGTATGTGTCTGTGCGTGTATTTATTTCTCTGTGAGTGTATTTGTTTGTCTGTGCGTGTATTTGTTTGTCTGTGCGTGTATTTGTTTGTCTGTGCGTGTATTTATCTGTTTGTGCGTGTATTTGTTTGTCTGTGCGTGTATTTGTTTGTCTGTGCGTGTATTTATCTGTCTGTGCGTGTATTTGTTTGTCTGTGCGTGTATTTGTTTGTCTGTGCGTGTATCTGTTTGTCTGTGCGTGTGTACGAATGTTTCTCTCATAATATTTACTGTCTGAGAGTACCTCTATTCTTGACACGTCCCGTTTCTGAGCACAGTTCGGGCATTGAGCTTATCCTAACCAGTTTTTATCCGGCGTCGCCCGCGTCGGCTGCCATTCAACGGCCATCTCAACTAATAGGGACAAGAGGAATCCGACTGTCTAATTTAAAGAAAGCTTTGCAGGGTCGTATGAAAGGTGAGGTGCTGAAATGATGACACGCATGGAATGATGACGCGCATGGAATGATGACACGCATGGAATGATGACGCGCATGGAATGATGACGCGCATGGAATGATGACGCGCATGGAATGATGACGCGCATGGAATGATGACGCGCATGGAATGATGACACGCATGGAATGATGACGCGCATGGAATGATGACGCGCATGGAATGATGACGCGCATGGAATGATGACGCGCATGGAATGATGACGCGCATGGAATGATGACGCGCATGGAATGATGACGCGCATGGAATGATGACGCGCATGGAATGATGACGCGCATGGAATGATGACGCGCATGGAATGATGACGCGCATGGAATGATGACGCGCATGGAATGATGACGCGCATGGAATGATGACGCGCATGGAATGATGACGCGCATGGAATGATGACGCGCATGGAATGATGACGCGCATGAAATGATGACGCGCATGGAATGATGACTCGCATGGAACATCTCTGTCGTCTGTCTGTACTGATGTTCATAAAAACGGAAAGTAATATGGCGGTACTTAATGAATGAGTTTGAGAAAGGTAGTATTCAAATCGTCATTACCCGGGTGCAGATCTTGACAGTAGTAGCAAAGACCGCATCATCAAACGGTCAATGTGAGCTGTTGAGACCAAGCCTGGCCTATGATATTGTTTGCACATTGGACGATCAACATATCCGAGGTTCGTTTGCACTACTGGTCGTCCCTCAACCGACTCGTCTCAGTGACCAAGTGGTTCCTGCATGAAACAAAATAGAGGCATTGTTTCCCTTCAGACCTGTCGTAGGATGCGACTAGGGTTTGTTGTGCAATGGATAGCAACATCACCATGTAAAAAAGCTTCCGAAACGGCTGTGCAGCTAAATGGATTGAGTATACCCTAAATGTTGGTTATTGTCAGCCAAATACAATGTTGAATCTATACTTTAACATCTCAAAGTAACAGGTTAACGATTAATGGTTGAACCAGCTTTCAGCAAAACCTGATTCCTCATTTTCAGTACGGTTTCATAAGTAATGATTTTTACAAGCTTTTGAAATGAAATTACCATTATCCGTTTTTATGGACTTCTATTTCTTCTATTTCAACAATTTCTCAATAACTCTAAAGAGCTTAAATTGTGTACGCAGCCCTGAACACGTAGTTCTAAACTGCCCGGCATATGAAGAACTAAGATGCCAGACCTGGCCAGATGGAGCAGAACTGAGACAAAAACTATTAGGTCACTGTTCAGATCTGGAAAGGAAACGGAACGCCAGAGTGGTCAGCTCCGAACCCCCACCTCAGCTGCGAACATCCCTAACCTGTACCAGATACATTCTTCCACCTAGCTTCTAATTTCCTTTGTCAATCTAGTGTCGAGACGGTGAGTGACCTTGGCATACATCCAGGCAACCTTTGCTCCCAGAGTCACCGGCCCAATCACCCCTGCTCTTAACGCCCATGCTCAAGCTGGAACTGTTACACATCAACTGAGACCTGCTTGGTCGGATCAAACCAAGAAGACGTGTCTGCTATTATAATAGGACGACGTTATAATTGGATAGGCCATGTCCTAAGACGTGAGCCTGATACTTTCACGTGAACCGTCATGGGTCCCAGAGTGACGTCAAAATAGAGGCCGACGTAAAACACATAGGCAAAGAATCCTGGACGCCAAAAGAGAGGCTGACCTAAAACAGGTCAGGAATCGTAAACGCTGGAAGAGAGTCGGCCTAAAACTGGCCAAGAATCGTAGAGGCCCATAGAGAGGCCGAACTTAAACTGGCCAAAAATCGTAGAAGCCCATAGTGAGGCCGAACTTAAACTGGTCAAGAATCGTAGAGGCCCATAGTGAGGCCGAACTTAAACTGGTCAAGAATCGTAGAGGCCCATAGTGAGGCCGAACTTAAACTGGCCAAACATCGTAGAGGCCCATAGTAAGGCCGAACTTAAACTGGCCAAAAATCGTAGAGGCCCATAGTGAGGCCGAACTTAAACTGGCCAAAAATCGTAGTGGCCCATAGTGAGGCTGACCTAAAACTGGCCAAGAATCGTAGAAGCCCATAGTGAGTGAGGCTGACCTAAAACTGGCCAAGAATCGTAGAAGCCCATAGTGAGGCTGACCTAAAACTGGCCAAGAATCGTAGAAGCCCATAGTGAGGCTGACCTAAAACTGGCCAAGAATCGTAGAAGCCCATTGTGAGGCTGACCTAAAACTGGCCAAGAATCGTAGAAGCCCATAGTGAGGCTGACCTAAAACTGGCCAAGAATCGTAGAAGCCCATAGTGAGGCTGACCTAAAACTGGCCAAGAATCGTAGAAGCCCATAGTGAGGCTGACCTAAAACTGGCCAAGAATCGTAGAAGCCCATAGTGAGGCTGACCTAAAACTGGCCAAGAATCGTAGAAGCCCATAATGAGGCTGACCTAAAACTGGCAAAGAATGATGGAAGCTGAAATTAGAGGAAAGGTAAACCGGGTCCCAAACAAGTCATGTCAAAGCCAGAGGCGTCTGGTCGAAAGTCGCATATATCGCAGCCTCGCTACGTTCATCAACCATTTCGTAAAGAAGGCCAGAAAAACAGAAATCCGCTTTTTTATATTTTAACCACATTTTCAAAATAAATAGTTCGATAATAATTTCAAGTTCATCTTTTCTTTACTTGTGTTCATTCTATACACTGTGGTTGTTCTTTGGCTATTTCATCTCTTTCCAAATTCTCTCCCACTGTGTTCTCAGTTCGATATTTCACAAGACCATTAGTCGGCAACAGATGGTACCCCATATCCCAGACGTCTTCAGATCAGTGGCGTATCCAGGATGTTTATCGCTCATTCGAGTCAAGAAAATACCCCGTCACAAACAAAAATAAAAATGGCGGCAATTTTAACTAAATAAAAAAAAAATTCGGGACTACACAAAGAACTGTCGAGAATATACATTTTATCAATAACAAATGTATGAATTGTTAAGAAAAAGAAAATCATTTTTTCAGCTAATTTAAAACACAATAAAGCAAATAACTTCAACCGTAACCTACTTATATGTACCAAGGCAATTCAACGCCTTCTTTCAAGCAATAGAATTGTCAATGCACCAACACACAACTTTCAATGTCAAGGACATACCACTGTAAAAAAGGGGGGAGGGTTTCTATGTTGTTCTTGCCTACTCTTTTATATAAACATTTGGTTAACAGCAAACTGCACTGTCTATTTCGAAAATATACAGTGAGCTCCTCTTTGGCGTAGTGGTAACGGATTCTCCTTTCACAGCAAAGACACGTGGTTCGACTCCAGAAACCAGCCTGATCCAGTCGACCAAACTGTAAATGGGTACCTGACTTACTGTTAGGCAAGGAAAGGCAGAGAATAATGAAACTGGCCACTCCACCTCATAGAATAAAGTCAACAAAGACAGTTTGTTCGTGACAACGATCTTGATTCTTGATGTTAGGAACCATCATCATCATACAGACAATAGGTGGCTCGTACTCCGTTCAAGCAGCCAGCCAAGCGTAGATATACTCAAGTCCCAGTCAGGTGTTGATTTCTTATCTTTCCAGACAGAACACACCGTCTCCCCTCTCCCCTAGTCACTCCCAAATCAACCATCCTCTACACATATGCATTGTCCCAATCATCTGTCTCTTCATCATTCTGTAGAGTATACATAACTGGCCTGATCAACTCAAACCTCTCTCTTCATCATTCTGTAGAGTATACATAACTGGCCTGATCAACTCAAACCTGTCTCGTCATCATTCTGTAGAGTAACTATAACTGGTCTGATCAACTCAAACCTGTCTCTCGACAACGATCACACGATAAGTATTTATCTACAATCAGAAAACATATACACAATAACAACAACAACAAAATGGAAGTAATAAACAGTCCGGAATTCGTATGCCGAACCTCCATATGACGTTTGCGCCTTGCCACAAGAGAGAGTGAGAGAGAGAGAGAGAGGGGGGAGGGAGGGAGGGGAGATTTAACGTACATGACCAGCGGGACACCCTAAAAAGTATCACAACTGGACTAGCCTTTCGCCATTCAACTTGTGTTATAGAATATATAGGCCGAGTTCGACCCAGACATACTTATAGACTTAATTACTTCCTTAACGCTCCTATAGTCAAACATGCTTTACTGAATGTGTCGCAGGTAGACGAACAATGAACAGAGGTCGTTTTAAATTGAGGGACTACACAAAAAATTATGCTTATTACCAGTTGAACAGAAGAGAGCAGGTCGTGGTCTTCAGACTCCGCACAGGCCACAACAAAGGTACCATCTATTCAATAAACTTAAGATAGGTGGCACTGACGAATGCACCTGTGGTACAAGGAAAATGACCTCTGAACATCTGCTGCAAAATTGCCCGACATACGAGGACCAGAAAAAGCACATGTGGCCATCACCAGTGGCAACACTAGACAAGCTCTATAGCAGTGTCGACAGCCTCAGGATGACTGCTGCTTTCTTCGAACAAATTCAAGTTGACGTCTGACAGCGTACGAAGAATAAATTGAAGGTCGTCATAAAAAGGAGGAAACGCGGCAACCTGGAGACAGTGACTTGTAAACAAATGAGGAAACGCGGCAACTTGGAGACAGTGACTTGTAAACAAATGAGGAAATGCGGCAACTTGGAGATAGTGACTTGTAAACAAATGAGGAAACGCGGCAACTTGGAGACAGTGACTTGTAAACAAATGAGGAAACGCGGTAATTTGGAGACAGTGACTTGTAAACAAATGAGGAAATTCGGCAACTTGGAGACAGTGACTTGTAAACAAATGAGGAAATACGGCAACTTGGAGACAGTGACTTGTAAACAAATGAGGAAATACGGCAACTTGGAGACAGTGACTTGTAAACAAATGAGGAAATGCGGCAACTTGGAGACAGTGACTTGTAAACGAAGAATGTTTGTTCGTAAAAACGATCACAATACAAGTATTTATCTGCACTTTTGTAACATACATAACGGACAACAGAAAAGAAAGTGAAGTAATAGTCAGCTCGGAACTATATAAAAAGGATTGGATGTAACTAGCCTTTATTATGTAGTCGCAGGTGTTGAACGAAGAGAGGCTAGCCTAGTTGGGACTCTTTTTGGAGGGTGTCCCGCCTGGTCTACTAAACTCATTTCTCTTGTGTGGCATAGTGTTTCCGTCATCTGGTGGTCCGGCGTTCGAACTCTGGACTGCCCATTTCTGCCTTTTCTTTGCTGTTGCTAGATATGCTTTCTTAGTGCAGATACATGTGTAGATCTTTGTGAAAGAAACATTTCTGTTTACAACTCGCTGGCTCGAATTGTCTACATATTCCCTTCTTCGCTACAATGACGTCTTTAACACTTCATCCATGACAACAACGTCTGCTATGAGACTACCATTATATTTCTCACCTTGTTTTTCATTAAGACACAAATTCGCAACGAAACGATTTAACTTTTGGGGGCATCCTGGAGCGTTTGGGGCGACCCATACCTACCTGTCGCTATGCCCCTGCGTCAGTGAAACCAACAATAAATGTCCCCCCCCCCCCTCTCTTCCCCAAACTACTGACATTATATTCCTTCCTGCCTAAGGTAATACGCACTGACAGTCTGGACAAATGACTAACATTTTCAAGCTTTTCTCCAGACAACAGTTCTCCCAGGGTTTCCTGTACCCAGAAGGACTAGCAAGGAACACGGTGGCTCCCAACCTTGTATCGCTTCGGGGAAGTTTTTATTTCAGAACGTTATTTCCTGTCGCAAAATTGATTTATCCTGTAATGCTAATAGTTCGCTTTAATTAACAGTATGATTTATTGTAATGTGATTGAGCAGCGACAGTGGTTACAACGTTTGTATCACGCGTCAAGCACTGGGCATTGGGCTACCAAGATCTTTACGGGTATTTCTTCTTCTTCTTATTTGGTGTTCTTCCTCTTTTGTTTGTGTTTTTTTTCTTTTTTGGTGTTCTTTTTCTTCTTTGGTGTTCTTTTTCTTCCTCTGTGTTCTTTTTCTTCTTCTTATTATTATTATTCTTTTTCTTCTTCGTCTTCTTCAGTGCTCTTCTTCTTCTTCATCTTCTTCTTTCTTATCGTCGTTCTCTTTCTTCTTCTTCTTCGTGATCAATCTCCGCTTCTAAGTCCTTCTTATTCTTCTTCTTCTTCTTCTTCTTCTTCTTCTTCTTCAGTGTTCTTGTTCTTCTTCGTCGTCTACTTTCGTATCGTCGTTTTCTTTCTTGTTCTTCGTTCTCAATCTCCGCTTCTAAGTCCTGCAAGTGTCTTTGCAAGTAACATGATGTTGTCTGGTGATCGGAATACATTGTGTTATAGTTTACAGCTTTACTGCAATATTTGCACCTTTCAGACCAACACATCCGTCTTGAGCAGGAATTGTTGAGTACCGGGTTAGCTATTAGTGTAACCTGTTAGTCTATCTATAATTCGCTGGCTACAGTCACCTCATCCCGATTCTCATTTTGAACGACGGTAGTTTCTCGAATATTCCAAACTCACACCACCAGAATCAAACTTCATTCAATGACGTTCTTGTTTCTGTGTTGTTAAAGAAATACAAATGGAGTGAACATGTTGTAATTATGTCTGGGGTCGATGTGGTCGAGAGGTAAGGCACTCGCCTCTCAAAGCGATGAACGGCAACGGTGCGCGATCGAATCCCGCAAGTATTAAGCGACCCCTAGTCTCAAGGAAGTTGTGACCAGAGTGCCTGCTTCCTGAGTTATCTCCAGTATTCTCGACTTATGTCTTGCCACTGGTCCAAGTTAGCTCGGGACGAGAGAGTGTAGTTGATAACCAGCGGAGTTCCTTCCTCACTATAATCCAAATACATCGCAAATTACATCGCCAGACAAAACGGTCTGACGAAGTCTCCCTCATCGCTCGCGATAGACAACTAATTATATCTGACAATAGATACACACAGAATGTAATATTCTAGTTGCCTTGTAACGGTACGCTCCAGTCGAAGTCCATCAGAGAAATGACGAACTGGGTACAGACACTGGTCTAACGGGGTAATCCAAAACAATAGATTTTAAGAGTTTAACAATTTTTGGATTCTCGACATCAGACATTTCTTCTTCTTCATCTTTGCGTTCAGTTTCATATGCTCGTTTTATGCCACCAGATGGACTGCCTCCATGAAGTGCCACGTCAGTCGCAGGTCCTCAATGGTTCCCCACAGTTTTGTCTTGTATGTTTATCTCCTCGGGCCAGGTCTTGGTGCAGTGGAGATGTTTGCAAGATGTGTTCTGGAGTCTGGGGTCCTCTCTGACATGTGCATTGTGCAGTCTGTGCTGCTTTCATTTTATGCATGTGTGCATTTAGTCTGCAATGACCTGTTCTGCGGCGAAACTTTGTGGTATACTGTTTCCTATTCAGTCTATTGATTTGGTCCTGTGGGTATTTACTGTTTGTTCTCTCTATCCACTGTTGTTTATATTTTTTTTAATGTTTGCCTTGACTTCTGGCAGTCAGACATTTGAATACCAGGATTACTGATTACGGTAAACAAACTGTTTTCAAAACGCACTAAGTGTCTGTACCAACGGTGTGGGAATCCCTGATCTAATTCGGGCTCATTAAAGTACAACATGGATAACTTCCCGTAGATATGTCCGTGTCTCGTCCCCTTTTTCTACAGTAAACAGAATGACGAATGTAGCCGAGATCTCGCGTGATCTAATCCAAGCAATGTGCGTCTCTGTGAAATATCCCCGTGCCTGGACTTTTAACACAGTACGGCCAGTTAGCATCCACCTCTGATTAAAAACGGAAGATTCAAATTTCCATTCTTGACAGTTTATGTGTCTTTTATAGCTTTTACAGAATCCCTGTGGACAAGAGCGAAATTATTATTTTTCTTTGTATTTTCAAATAATGCTTTTTAAACCCAAAAATGATTTCCATTTTTAAAATGTTTAGTTATTGAATTATTTTGTTTACCACTGATGCACCTATGTTGTCCGCTAAAATTATATCAGCGGTAGTTGTTGTGACATCTTCTACTCCTTCTTTCTACTTCCTCTCTCTCTCTCTCTCTCTCTCTCTCTCTCTCTCTCTCTCTGTGTCTATCTATTTATCAGTCTCTTTGTCTCTTTCTGCTTCTTCCTTTGTGTGTCTCTCTGTGCTGGTTTTTATGTCTATCGCTGTATATGTCTTTGTGTGTATGTCTTTGTTTCTGTCTCTTTGTGTATGTTCTCTGTATATCTTCTCTGTGTATGATTTTCTGGGTCTATCTATATGTGTCTGTGTCTACCTCTTTGTGTATGTCTCGTTGTGTGTCTTTCTTTGTCTTTCTGTGTATGACCATCCGGGTTTCTCTCTGTGTCTGTCACTGTGTCTGCCTCTCCGTGTCTGTCTCTCCATACATGCCTCTCCCTGTCTGCCTCTCCCTGTCTGCCTCTCCCTGTCTGCCTCTCCTTGCCTCTCTCCATACCTCTCTCCATACCTGCCTCTCCGTGTGTCTCTCCACACCTGCCTCTCCCTGTCTGCCTCTCCGCGAATGTCTCTCCGCGAATGTCTCTCTATGCCTGCCTATCTGTGTCTGTCTCTTTGTTTTGTTTTTTTACAACGAGAAGAGAATACGATATCATGACGTGGGATCCGCAGTGGGTTTCAGTCCAACTGAAAATAGTTGTCTGTAAAGTATGTGTGAAACATACGACGACATACAGAAGGTGTCTCGAAACGGGCAACTATAACAGAGATATCTAGAATGAGTATATAATGGATAGAGCGGATGTCACTGTCGACGAGAGAGAAGACGATCAAACATTAGCATCCCCCAGCCACTAAGCATGTCCATCCAACCTGGCTGACCGATGATAATTGACCTGACCTAGATACCCGGTCTTGGTCTAACTCTCATATTTGTACATAGTTTGGATCTGATTAGGACAAACACGACTCCAGGCGTTGGTGTGGTTGTGTCACAAGGAAGCTGTACTTAAGATTTGCGAGGAGTCTGGGTGTTCTCAGATGGTAGAAACCATAGAGGGAGTAGGCAGTAGAAACCATAGAGGGAGTAGGCAGTAGAAACCACAGAGGGAATGGGGAGTAGATATCACAGAGGGAATAGGGAGTAGAAACCATAGAGGGAATAGGGAGTAGAAACCATAGAGGGAATAGGGAGTAGAAACCATAGAGGGAATAGGGTGTAGAAACCATAGAGGGAATAGGGAGTAGAAACCATAGAGGGAATAGGGAGTAGAAACCATAGAGGGAATAGTACGTACGGAAACTCAAGCAGATTTAGAAAGACAGATTACGGAATAATATCAGTTTACGTTACACTGCCGGTGAAGTGAATCTATTTGGCTCAGACTGTTCGATCTACAGAAATGTCCTGGCATGTTCACACCCACCTGGAGGCCTTCTGCTGCTTACCTTTGTGATCAGCAGGTAACATCCACTTGGTACAGGTACATTCTACCAATTGGACAAGGCGTTAATCGCTTAACTGGACAAAGACCAACGGAAATCACACCACAACTGGACCGCGTCAAAATGTATCCCTTGGCTACTGATTGCGGTGAACATGTGTGAATGTCACAATATCCGAAGGGGGTAACGCAAATTTGCGCTAGATGAACCTCGCTCTTTGCAATAACTAAAATAAATGTAAAAAGGCAGCAAAAATCAAGGCTTCATGTATGACAAGGCGTTCAGCGCAGTTCTTGTGAATGGGAGGCGAGGGGACCGGTTTCGCGCATCAGTTGGTGTGAGACAGGGGTGTACACTCTCTCCAACTCTTTTCAACATATTCAGTGTCTAGAAGAGAGAAGAAATCGTGGTGACTTAATACAGGTTTATAAGATGATCAGAGGAATGGATAAATTAGACTAAAACAAGGTTTTTTTTCAAATTACAGCCACCCACAATAACAAGAGGGCATAGTTACAAGCTGACTAAAGAGAGGTCCAGATTAGATAATAGGAAATATTTTTATTAGTCAGACAGTGGTGTCTGCTTGGAATGCATTGCCAGGGGATGTAGTGGAGGCAGGGACAGTTAAGGCATTTAAGAATAGACTGGATGCGAATAGATTTTAGAGCAAGGTGATGTAAATGCAACTGGTTGTATACAGATTCTGCAGGGTCTTCTAAACCAGTATAAAGACGTTAAGTTAAGGTAAATTGAGGGAATTATGAGTGAGGCACTTGGAGGTCACGTTGGTACTGTCAAGATAGGGGGCAGAACGATTACCAACCTTCGTTTTGCAGATGACATCAACGGGTTGTCGGGTTCAGAAGCAGAACTCCAGGAATGGGTCAGAAGGCTAGACGAAACAGCTATTGATTATTGGTATGGAGATACACGCTGGAAAGACAAAATTAATGACCAACAAAGCCGAGGGCTTCAAAGCGGAATAACAGCTAATAGCCAGGAACTCGAAGTGGTTGACCGTTTTAAATATCTGGAGTCGATTGTCAGTGATGAAGGATCAAAGTGTGAGGTGTTGGCCAGAATAGCACAGACAATAGCGGCGTTAGCACGGCTTAACAAAAATCTGGCAAGATAAACGGTTAGCACTATGCAGGAAAATCACATTAGTATGTACACTGGTCCTGTCAATATTCCTCTATGGGTGTGAGACATGGACAGTTACAGCAACGAAGGATACAGGCCTTGGAGATGAGATGTTTCCGAAGACTTTTAAACGTCACGTACGGGGGGACGGCGTGGCCTAGTGGTTAAGTGGCACGGCTCACAACCAGAAGGTGCTGGGTTCGATCCCCATCACAGCACCGGCCGTTACCCCGGGGAAGCAAACCCTTAGAAAATGCAGGAGGAAGCAGACCCTTACATACAATGCATGCTGAAGTCGGATGCACTGGGCCGAGAGGCGCAAAATAAAAACCACAGTGTAACGCACACACGCCTTGGGGAATACATAAATAAGGCGAACGCAAAGAAGAAGAAACGTCACGTACAAAGATCGAGTTACAAATGAGGAAATACGAAATAGAATTACAACAGCGATAGGGCCTTTTGAAGACCTCTTGGCAACTGTCAAAAGAAGGAAACTCGCTTGGTACGGTCACATATCGAGATCAAATGGTCTTGCAAATACGATCCTCGACGGAAAGGTGCAAGGCAGACGACGAGGAGGCCGGCCCAAAAAGAGATGGGAGGACAACATAAAAGCATGGACCAATCTCCGACCAGAAGAGGCACAAGCAACGGCCGCTGACAGAGAAGGGTGGCGTGGGGTTGTGAGGATGTCTTCATGTGTGCCCCAACGACCTCACCGGTTACGGGATGACCTGACCTGACTTAAGGTTGTTGTTGTTGTTGAATGCCCATAATGAGTTGGTTACTATTTTGTACATCCTAAAAAGGATGTTAAGTGGCAGGTTGTAGTTGCTTTTCTCACATCCTCAGCGTGCTTAAGAAGGTGGACCGTGGTCCTCCAGGCGGGTGTGCTATGATTGACTTCATCTGCGTTTCTCTCACTACTACGGGGATAACATTGATCCCTCACCTTGTTAGTCCGGATACCATGAAAACAGCCTGTTTCCAGGAAGGGCTACGAGGAAGCCGAGGTGAGGGTCTTGTCTAGTATGTATTACCTGACTCCTGATTAACATCTCCCCATGCGGTCTGACGACACATCTAGGACGGAAGAAAACGACACCCAAATCCCTTTTCCCAGGCGTCTAGCGACACAGTCATATGTAAAATATATAGTTAAAGTTCGACATGGGAATGTCAGTTGTCACATCTAACATATAATGTCAGAGTTAGACATGTGAATGTCAGTCGTCACATGTAACATATAATGTCAGAGTTAGACATGTGCCTGTCAGTTGTTCTCTTTTCGCACATCACGTTTTCTTCAAACCTCGGAAATGCGGCATTTCCAAGCAACGACAGCTCCTCTGCTAGTGGTTACCCTGCATGCCTGGCATACCTGAATCACAAGCTTCGATCCAGGTTGAAAGGGTCAAAGATATTTTGATGAAGTCTTTGAACCGCTTCTTTGTCCCACCTATCTTTTTCAACTCGCTATATATTCGTTATTTGACATTGATCATTCGAGGTTTAAGATAAAAGGACCTTTGAGCAAAGAAGGTTGAGGTCTACAGAGCAATACGTTTCTTTCTACAGTGGTTTGAAGGGGGTCTGGTTCCATACCTGGGGATTCTGTGGCGAAGTGGTTAAGCCGTCGGCCTCGTGATCAGGAGGTGGGGGCTCGACTATGGACTCCGCCGTCTTTTTCACGGGTGCTTGATTCGGAGTCCCCTGCATCTCGTAGTCGTTCCCTAGTCGTCTTGTCCTTGACTTGCCACTGGGGTTGGGCGGTTCGAGACGAGAGAGTGAGGATACAAAGTATCGCAGTTAATCCTTACTAAAAATAGCGCTAGCAAAATAAATTATGCCATCATCGTCTACGATGGACGGCGGCCTTTGCATATGCCTGTCCACTGCACGCTCCATTCTACCCAACTGTTTATTGAAACTTGAAGCTATAGAATATAAGATGAGGAGCGTAGTCCATTATCCGAATCTGAGTAGAAGAGTAATAAAGCGCTTCACAGAACGCTCAAGTTAACCTCTTGTAATTTGGTACCTGACTTACCGGTAGTGAAGGAAAAGTAGTAAGAGAAAGAAGGAAACGAGCAACTTAACGTCTTTATACTGGTCTGGAAGACTCTGCAGAGTCTGTATACAACCAGTTTCTTTTACATTCACTTGATCTAAAAATAACTATGCGCATCCGGAATTACAGTTACGAGGAAAGACTCAGAAAAACCAGCCTACAGTGTCTAGAAGAGAGAAGAATTCGTGGTGACTTAATACAGGTTTATAAGATGATCAGAGGAATCGATAAATTAGCCACCTACAATAACAAAAGGGCATAGCTACAAGTTGACTAAAAAGAGGTCCAGATTAGATATTAGGAAATATCTTTTTAGTCAGAGAGTGGTGAATGCTTGGAATGCATTGCCAGAGGAGGTAGTGGAGGCACGGACAGTTAATGCATTTAAGAATGAATTGGATGCGCATAGCTTTTAGAGCAAGGTGATGTAAATGAAACCGGTTGTATACAGACTCTGCAGGGTCTTCTAAACCCGTATAAAGACGTTAAGTTAAGTTATACAATCCATTCTCGAATGCATTAATTGACACTGCTATTTCCTGTGTCAGCACATTCCAAGAATTCACCACTCTCTGACCAACAAAATATTTCCTGGTATCTAATCTAAAACTTTCTCTAATAAATCTGTATCTGTTCGTTCTTGTAGGCGGTTGGATTTTGAAGAAAAAAAAATTGTTAGTCTAATTTATACTTTCTTTTGAGTATCTTATTAACATGCATTAAATGAAATCGGATTCTCTTGTGTTCTAGACACTGCGAGGCCAGTGTTTCTGAGTTGTTCCTTCAACATAACTGTAATTTTGGAATCCCACTATCAGTTTTGTTGCTGTTCTTAAGATGTATCCTTTCCATCATGTTTATATCAAATCTGCGATATGGACTCCACATCTGCACACAACTACACAACTAGGTCTAACTAATGCGTTATACACTCCCACGCTCCTGTGTTTAATATTTCTTTTTGTCGTACCATAATTTGCCCTTATCACTGTTACTTGGACTTGCTCCCTCACTTTACCTGTATGATATATTAGCATGAGCTGCAGTGGTCAGCGACTCATAGCTGACTGCTAGAGTCAGGGCCAGGGAACCAAAGCTGCCAAGACCCTTCTACACCTCCACGCGGTCATCGTGGATAACAGACTGCAGCAGGGCAGACTGGCTAAGGAGAAGGGATCGAAGAGGAAATGCTAACTTGGTACTCAAAAAATGATTGCTGAAGTCGGATGTGTTGAACCGAAAGGTGCAAATATCGCAGTTAAGCTGTAAACAACGACACAACGCATTCTGTTATCTTGACTACATTTTGCTACTTAAGCCCTTTCAGTGTTTGGTAGTTGGACATTGAGAATGAACGAAGCCAAGCCAAGCCATATATTATCACCCCTAGGTCCCTTTCCTTTTTTATCTTTCTAATATTGTTCTCACCGATTCTGTAATTATGTTACATATTGAATATACCAATGGAGATGACAGTACATTTATCTTCATTTGGCAGCTCTCAGACCTTTCTCAAATTGTATGTCAATCCCACCTCAATATATCCACTCTTGCTTTAGATGACTCTTCTGCATGTACTGCATGTACCCTTCTGGGTACGCCCCCGCCCCCCCCCCCCCCGCCCCATAATGGATGCTAAGGAATAGTACAATAAAGTTTCTAGCACTTGATCCCTGACAGCAGTCAGCAGTCAGCAGTACCCCTGCCAACATTAAGTAGCTACTGGTGCCCTGTAGGGAAATGTGTTCCTAGTTACGTAACCTTAGTTGTATCGCTCAGATTGTGGTTGCCCCGTGTTCACAAAAGGGAATCGGTCAGCACGGGTTTAGTGGGGGAAAAAAGAGGGAAGAGTCAGATGGTTCTCGGTCAACCGTGTCGGGGACTGCAGGTACTACATGTCCAGGTGTGCTGGTGGCGACACAATAAGGCGACATGAAACAGGCGACTAATTCCAGAAGCCGCAAAGAAGAGTAGCGAATTCCCGATTGATTGAATTGCTGCCGTTTGAAGGTATCGAGTCCCGAGTTGAATCTTGAGGGTTGTTGTTGTTGGTAGCGGGTGACAGTGGCTCTTCTTATATCCTGATTCTTGAGAAGGTGGATCGGAGTTCTCCTGGTTGTAGTGCAATGCGAGGCTGCTCAGTATCTTTACAACAAAAGGGATAACATTATCAATCCCCACCTCGTTCGCCATACTGTTGTGACAGCCTGTTTCTGGAGGACGAACAACGATGAGAGGTTGGCAGGCGGCCGAGTTGGTGGTTGTAGTTGTTTGATCAACAGAAAGACATCCTCCTCGTCAAACTATCGTCAGTCATGCGGACCATATAGCCGGCGTCTGTACTTTCGTATTGGCGCAGAGTGGACGACATCCCAGAACATCCCGTTGGTGACGACTGCCAGCATTTCCAATTGGTCTCTTGTGGAGATGTGTAGAAATCTTATCTTTTTATTATTTGCTAATATTAACTACAGTTAGCGTGCTTGTACCTGGCGACCAAGGAATCCAGGTTTGATCCCTGGATATGGTACGCTCTGGTCGTCCCTGCTGTCTTCTTTTTCTTCTTCTTCTTCTTCTTCTTCTTTTTCTTCTTCTTCTTCTTCTTCTTTTTCTTCTTCTTCTTCTTCTTCTTCTTCTTCTATCAACGGATGCTATACTTCTAGTCCTGTGAGATTCGTGAGCGACACTGCACGTTTCAAGTCAGCGCGGGCCCCCCCCCCCCCCCCCCCCCACAGCTTGTCCAGCATGGTCGATCCCTCAGGCCAGACTTCCTCTCGTTAGTCTAAGTGGGGCAGTCATGCATGATGTGTTCTGGTGTTTGCTTGGGTGCTCCACAATCGCACGTGGCGGTGTCTTTAAGACCTTTCCTGTGGATGTTTGCCTTGAGTCTGCAATATCTCGTTCTCGGTCTGAAAAGCTTTGTCTGCCCAATTCTATCAAGTTTGTCTATGCTGTCATTTTTTGGCTTGTATTCTTTGTGCTAGTCTCTCCATTCCGTCTTCATGAATCGTCTGATGAGTGTCCTTGTTTATTTATAGTTCTGTAAATGGCGAGTCTGCCTGCTGCCACTTCCGGTTTTTGCAATCTCATCTGCTTTCTCGTTTCCAAGGATCCCACAGTGGGCCGGAACCACTGTAGGACTAAATATGTTTTTTTGTAGACAGCAGCAGGATAATATTTGTTATTTCGCGTGAGAGTGTATCTTGTTTGGGGCCCTTATCTCCCCAGCTGTAAATGAATGTCTTACTGTGAAGGCAAGGCGATCAGGATGTGAATTTTATCTCATACGGGGTCCAAGATGCAGCAGTGAATAGCCTAACATTAGTCAGCGACTCGTAGCTGACTGCTTGCATCAGGGTCAGTGACTCATAGCTGACTGCTTGCATCAGGGTCAGTGACTCATTGTTGACATATGCCTTTCTGTGCTTCCACGTCACGGCCCTAAAAACAGGCTGTAACCATGCAGCCTGGCTAAAAGATTAGGGACCGAAGAGGGAAGACAACTTGTCCCAAAATGCAGTGCTGGAATCGGATGTGTTGAACAGAAAGGCGGGATCAAGATACTGAGCAGCGTATGAGCTGCAGTGGTCAGCGACCCATAGCTGACTGCTAGCGTCAGGGCCAGCGAACCAGAGCTGCCAAGACCCTTCTACACCTCCACGCGGTGATCCTGGATAACAGGCTGCAGCAGGGCAGACTGGCTAAGGAGGAGGGATCGAAGAGGAAATGCTAACCAGGTACTCAAAAAATGCTTGCTGAAGTCGGATGTGTTGGACCGAAAGGTGCAAATATCGCAGTCAAGCTGTAAACTACGACACAACGCATTCCGTTCTCTGGACTACATTCTGCTACTTAAGCCCTTTCAGGGTTTGGTAGCGGGAGATTGAGAGCGAACGAAGAAGAAGAAGAAGAAGAACAGAAAGGCGCAGATATCATGACATAATCGTACACTTCGACATAGCGTAACGAACGTTTTCAGAAGAAAGTGGTCGTCAAAGAAGAGAGGAAAAGGAAGAAAAATAAGAGGAAGAAGAGGAGGAAGAGGAAAGCTTTATCCCCAACGTAGTGTCAAATTGTGACCACTTTTTCTTTGACTGTTGTAAGATGATACCAAACCAGTTTTGAGACGGAACAGACCACTGCCATACTGAAAGCTCATCTGTTCGAGAACTTAAAAATTTAACACGCAGACATGTGCCTATGTGGGGAGAATAAACAAACAATGGGACATGTTCTACAAGTCTACCGACTCCACGAGAGGAGCAGAGTGACTACATGACCATTTTCAACCTAATCGCAAGATGAACTGTCTGACGGCGGCAGAGACAGCAGGAGGACAACCAGCTCTATGATGGGACTTGATGCGATAAAATAAAAGCGAACGAAAAAGAAGAAGAAAAAGAAGATGATGACGAAGAAAAGATGAAGAAGATGAAGATGATGATAAAGATGCGGATGAAGAAGATGCTGATGATGAAGATGCCGATGATGAAGATGCTGACGATGAAGATGCTGATGAAGATGATGATGCTGATGGAGAAGACGAAGATGATGATGATGCTTATGTTGCTGATGATGATGCTGCTGCTGCTGATGATGAAGATGATGATGTTGGTGAAAATGATGATGAAGATGCTGATGATGAAGACGATGATGATGCTGAGGATGAAGATGCTAATGATAATGCTAATGATGAAGATGCTGATGGAGAAGACGAAGATGAAAAAGGCATGCGAAGTTTTCTTGCATTCGCTCTGTCTCCTGTCCTAAAAAATCTCCTCCCACACATTACTGCGACCTGTGTCCTTGCTGTGTATAATCCATGCTGGATCTATCCACAATCCATGCTGTGTCTGGACATACCAGGATCAGTTTGTCCGACCTGCTTACTTCTATATTTCGGATATCCTATCAATTTAATATATTTAAATTCAGTGCTCTAAGGCCCGTGCACCCGAACTTAGACCCGGCAATAGTTCTACAGGTGGACTGTGCTCATGTTTTTTCATGTGTGGTTTCATTTTGTCGAAAATCGTGTTGCGGGATCATTGAAACGATTTCTTCCATATTCTGAAACAGGACCTGTCCTTTTCGATGAATCCATGTGCCCGTTTCTATGTGAGAATTCCGTGTGATTAGAAGCATAATCTACGACAAACCATTAAGTATTTCTTACCCGTTTGATTGAATTTGGGATTAGAAACCTCGGTGTCAGAGTGTGTTTGGCGAAATTCGTCTGGTAAGATATTGGGATGTAAGAAGGAGATAGCTTTACAATAGTGACTGTAGCTGGGGATGAAGTGTGCAACGTCTCAGCTTTCTTCCTCCAAAGTAGTGACCAGTTTTTGTCTTCTAAAGTAGTTGCCAGTTTTCTTCCTTTTAAGGCAGTGAGCCTGAGGAAATGAGACGCTAGACCGGTCAGGTACAACATACTGAACAGGACGTCGCGTCAGGGTCAGGTACAACATACTGACCAGGACGTCGCGTCAGTGTCAGGCATAACATACTGAACAGGACGTCGCGTCAGTGTCAGGCAAAACATACTCAACAGAACGTCGCGTCAGTGTCAGGCAAAACATACTCAACAGAACGTCGCGTCAGTGTCAGACACAATACACTGATAACGACTATCTATTTCATGTAGAGTTCCCTGCAAATAGGCTATTTTCTAAGACGATCTGCCTGACGAGCTGTGGATCCATGTGATCCCCGTAGTAGGGTCACGTAGATGAATCCAACCACAGCACTACCACCTGGAGGACGCTCAGGATGCGAGGAAAGCTACTATAACCGGTCAATTAGCGCCTTTTTCAAGGGGCATAAATGAGTAACCTTATTCATTGTGGGCATTAACCAATAACAAGACAGTGACCCCGTTCCCTTTACTCTGAGATAGTTAGTTCCCCTTCTCAGAGACACTCCGACACTGAGCAGTTCGCGTCATTGAAGGTGTGAGCAGTTCGCGTCATTGAAGGTGCTGACCAGTTCCTTTACTCTGAGGTAGTGATTAGTTCCCTTCCTCAGAGACTCTGACACTGACCAGTTCATTTATTCTGAGGTTGTGATTAGTTCCCTTCCTCAGAGACTCTAGCACTGACCAGTTCCTTTACTCTGAGATAGTTAGTTCCCTTTCTCAGAGACACTCAGTCAGTGACCAGTTCGCTTCATTGAAGGTGCTGACCAGTTCCTTTACTCTGAGGTAGTGATTAGTTCCCTTCCTCTGAGACTCTGATACTGACCAGTTCCTTTACTCTGAGGTAGTGATTAGTTCCCTTCCTCAGAGACTCTGACACTGACCAGTTCCTTTACTCTGAGGTACTGACCAGTTTTCTTCGTCTGAGACATTATCAGTTCCTTCCTCCGATTTACTGATTAGTTCCCTTTCTCTGAGACAGTGATCAGTTCCCCATCTCTGAGACAGTGACCAGTTCCCCATCTCTGAGGCAGCGAACAGTTCCCCATCTCTTAGGAAGCGAACTGTTCTCCATCTCTGAGACAGCAAGTCCCTACCCCCTTCCACCCTACCCACAACCAACCCCTGATTTGGCCTTTGGTTATATTAGTCATACGTGTAACATCTTAGCTGTCAATTACGGAGGAGACTTAAACCACTGAATAAAATAGACGGTTCAAGAACTGTGAAATAGACATTTTTAGACATTCAACACAAACACATTGTACGTACACGACCAGCATTCAGTAAGATTAAACACTGATAAACTATACTAGTGAAGTAGGAAGAACTGACGGTATACCAGGGACTGTGCGTTCTAAAGCGGCTAACACATTCAGATGGCGACAGGATTTCTGTGCTGGAAAAGCAAGTTAGAAAAGGTGATAACAACTTTCATGTGTAGCACAATTGTGTTTATTTGTGTGTGTTTTGTTTACGGCTTAGCGTCGTGTCTTAGCGTCGTGTTGTAATGTGTCTTGTTGTTGAAGTTGATTGGGTTGCTGTTCCAAAAAAACGGATCTAGTCCTATATTGGATTCCAACATAATGTGGATCCTTGGAAACGAGAAAGCAGATTAGCTCGCAAAAGCCGGAAGTGGCGGCACGCTGACTTCATTTCTACAGAGCTATCAAAAAGCAAATGCACTCATCATCCGATGAGAACAGAAACGAGAGACCAGAACCAAGAATACAAGCCAGAAAATAACAGCATAAACAAACATGGCAGAGATAGGCAGACAAAGATCTTCAGACTCAAAACAAGACATTGCAAACTCAAGACCCAAATCCGCAGAAAGGGTCTTAAAGACACAACCACGTCGATTACGGAGCATTCAAGCCGACACCAGAACATATCCTGCATGACTGCTTCATTTATATAGACCAAATGGGATCAAGACGCTGAGCAGCGCATGAGCTGCAGTGGTCAGCGACCCATAGCTGACTGCTAGCGTCAGGGCCAGCGAACCAGAGCTGCCAAGATCCTTAGATACCTCCACGTGGTGATCCTGGATAACAGGCTGCAGCAGGACAGACTGGCTAAGGAGAAGGGATCGAAGAGGGAATGCTAACCCAGTACTCAAAAAATGCTTGCTGAAGTCGGATGTGTTTGACCGAAAGGTGCAAATATCGCAGTCAAGCTGTAAACTATGACACAACGCATTCCGTTCTCTGAACTACATTCTGCTTCATAAGCCCTTTCATGGTTTGGTAGCGGGAGAACGAACGAAGCCAAGCCAAACCATACAGACCAAATAGAGGCAGTCTGACGTAGGGAAGAAACCAGGCTAGAAAAGCTGTAGGGGAATGGCGAAGACCTGAAACACAGTCTCCATTTTGAGCCTCACCTGGCTAGAAGCACAGCATCAGTTGGTTGATGAAGAAGCAGGAGGAGTTGTCATCGTCGTGATGGTATCTCTGTTCTTGTCGTATTTGGGGTCTACAGGCTGAGCCATGTAACGGTTCCTACTCCTAGGATGCCTCTCACCCAGGCATCTCACCCACTTCGGAGTAGGAGGCTCACCCTGGGGGCCACTCTTCCCCTGTTCTCTCTTCTCACCTCACTCTGTTTCATTTGACTCTTTCCCACAGTCACACCCTTGCACAACTTTCACACGCGCCCTCGTGGTAAAGCCCTTCCATTGCACTTTTGTTGGGCTAGCTTCTGAGGGCGCACAAACCTAGCATAGGTACATACAGATGCACACATGCATCCAAGCACTGGTTTATGCGTCCTGATATCGCCCAATGGACTACGGTCTGGGGTGGAAAATGGCGCGCCTCCGCCAGTAGAAACTAGTGAGGCAAACATCTAAGCAAAAAAAAAAAAAAAAAAAAAAAAAGGCATCTCACCTCCAGTACCACTAATAACGGCTCCGTGTTC
Organism: Ariolimax columbianus; assembly: GCA_036924085.1. Taxonomy (NCBI): domain Eukaryota; kingdom Metazoa; phylum Mollusca; class Gastropoda; order Stylommatophora; family Arionidae; genus Ariolimax; species Ariolimax columbianus. Next base: position 33,713,139 of record JAVGWX010000021.1, on the reverse strand, counting down.
CTCCTCTCATCCCACCTCCAGTACCACTAATAACGGCTCCGTGTTCCTCCTCTCATCCCACCTCCAGTACCACTAATAACGGCTCCGTGTTCCTCCTCTCATCCCACCTCCAAACGAATGTCTCCTTGTCTCTAACATGCCTTGTTCTCTATCTTCCTCTCTATGTATGCTCTTTTTTTTCTCTCTATTCTCCTCCTCTCTCTCTCCTCCTCTCTATCCTCCTCTCTCTATCCTGCTCTCTATCCTCATCTCTCTCTATTCTCCTCCTCTCTCTATCCTGCTCTCTATCCTCATCTCTCTCTATTCTCCTCCTCTCTCTATCCTGCTCTCTATCCTCATCTCTCTCTATTCTCCTCCTCTCTCTATCCTGCTCTCTATCCTCATCTCTCTCTATTCTCCTCCTCTCTCTATCCTGCTCTCTATCCTCATCTCTCTCTATTCTCCTCCTCTCTCTATCCTCCTCTCTATCCCTCCTCTCTATCCTCCTCTCTATCCTCATCTAGCTCTATTCTCCTCTCTCTCTATCCTCCTCTCTCTCTATCCTCCCCTCTATCCTCCTCTCTCTCTCTATCCTCCTCCTCTCTCTCTCTATCCTCCTCCTCTCTCTCTCTATCCAACAAGCAGCAAGCTTCCTCCCTCTCCATCCTCCCTCTCTCCACATTGACCCTAAACGTCTTCCTCCCCTAAACCACATACCTCTCTGTACACCCACCTCCCACCTCCTCCACTCTACTAATAGTTCCTCATCTCTCTCCACCCCCCCCCCTTTCCACAGTGGCCCTACATGTCTGCCCTGTACGACAACGTGGCCTACGAGTCTGAGCCTGGAAGCAAGGGTGACGTCATGCTCACACAGTACGACCCCGTGTTTGACAACCAAGGGATGGCTCAATCCTTCTACGACAACCCCCAGGTGAGGTCACTATGGTTGCCTTCATCGTCGATGGTTATCATTTCATTGTCACTGTTATCTTCGTCTGAACTAAAACTCTCGTTATCAGCTACAATATAGCACAACAGTCTTCCCTTTGGCTTTCGCTTTCATTCTCAATATTTTCTTTGTTATCTCCATTATCATCCTTACCGATTTGCTTCAACATAAATGTAATAGTCAGTATAACCATCATCTCCACCACCATCTCCACCATCATCTCCACCATCATCTCCACCACCACCTCCACCCCCACCTCTACCATCATCTCTACCATCATCTCCACCACCACCTCCACCATCATCTCCACCACCACCTCCACCATCATCTCCACCACCATCTCCACCATCATCTCCACCATCATCTCCACCACCACCTCCACCCCCACCTCTACCATCATCTCTACCATCATCTCCACCACCACCTCCACCATCATCTCCACCACCACCTCCACCATCATCTCCACCACCACCTCCACCATCATCTCCACCATCATCTCCACCACCACCTCCACCACCACCTCCACTACCATCTCCACCATCATCTCCACCATCATCTCCACCACCATCTCCACCACCATCTCCACCACCATCTCCACCACCATCTCCACCATCATCTCCACCAACATTTAAATCTCCACCACCACCTCCACCATCTCCACCACCATCTCCACCACCAGCATCTACACCAATATCTACACCATCATCTACACCAACATCTACACCATCTCCACCATCATCTCCACCATCATCTCCACCACCATCTCCACCACCATCTCCACCACCATCTCCACCACCATCTCCACCATCATCTCCACCAACATTTAAATCTCCACCACCACCTCCACCATCTCCACCACCATCTCCACCACCAGCATCTACACCAATATCTACACCATCATCTACACCGACATCTACACCATCTCCACCATCATGTACACCAATATATAACCATCTCCGCCATCAACTCCACCACATCTCCACCACCAGCATCTACACCAACATCTACCACCATCTCCACCATCATCTACACCAACATCTACATCATCTCCACCATCATCTCCACCATCATCTACACCAACATCTACCCCATCTCCACCATCATTTACACAAACATCTACACCATCTCAACCACCGTCTCCACCACCAACATCTACACCATCTCCACCACCATCTCCACCACCAACATCTACACCATCTCCACCACCATCTCCACCACCACCACCATCTCCACCACCATCTCCGCCATCTTCTCCGCCATCATCTCCACCACATCTCCACCACCAGCATCTACACCAACATCTAACCCATCTCCACCATCATCTACACCAACATCTACATCATCTCTGCCATCATCTCCACCATCGTCTCCACCAACTCCACCACCATCTCCACCACCATCTCCATCACCATATCTATCTCCATCACCATCTCCACCACCGTCTCCACCACCATCTCAACCACCATCTCCACCCCCACCTACACCACCGCCTCCACCACCACCTCCCCCATCATCTCCACCACCATCTCCAGCACCATCTCCACCATCATCTCCAAAATCATTTATACCATCTCCACCACCATCTCCGCCATCTCTACCATCATCTCCACCAACATCTTCACCATCATCTCCAAAAACATCTCCACCACCACCATATCCACCACCACCATCTCCACCACCACCATCTCCACCAACAGCATCTCCACCACCAGCATCTCCACCACCAGCATCTCCACCACCAGAATCTCCACAATCATCTCAATCAACATCTCCACCACTATCTCCACCACTATCTCCACCAACATCTCCACCAACATCTCCACCACCATCTCCAAAATCATCTCCACCATCATCTCCACCATCATCTCCACCATCATCTCCACGACCATCTCCACAAACATATCCATCACCATCTCCATCAACATCTCTACCACTATCTCCACCATCATCTCCACCATCATCTCCACCATCATCTCCACCATCATCTCCACGACCATCTCCACAAACATATCCATCACCATCTCCATCAACATCTCTACCACTATCTCCACCATCATCTCCATCACCATATCCACCAACATCTACACGATCATCGCTACCAATATCTACACCGTCATCTCTACCAACATCTACACCATCTCCACCACCAACATCTACACCATCTCCACCATCATCTCCACCATAATCTCCACCATCATCTCCCCCACCAACATCTACACCATCTCCACCACCAAAATCTACACCATCTCCACCATCATCTCCACCATCATCTCCACCATAATCTCCACCATCATCTCCCCCATAATATCCACCATCATCTCCACCACCAACATCTACACCATCTCCCCCACCATCTCCACCAATATCTCTGCAAATATCTTTATCATCATCTACACCAACATCTCCAAAGTCTCCACCAACATCTCCTCCAAAGTCTCTACCAACATCTCCACCAACATCTCCATCAACATCTCCACCGACATCTCCTCCAAAGTCTCCACCAACATCTCCACCAACATCTCCGCCATCATCTCCACCATAATCTCCACCATAATCTCCACCATCATCTCCACCACCAACATATACACCATCTCCACCATCATCTCCTCCAAAGTCTCTACCAACATCTCCACCATCTCCACCAACATCTCCATCAACATCTCCATCAACATCTCCACCACCATCTCCTCCAAAGTCTCCACCAACATCTCCACCAACATCTCCGCCATCATCTCCACCACTATATCTCCACCAATATCTCCACCACCAACATCTCCACCACCACCATCTCCACCACCACCATCTCCACCACCACAATCTCCACCACCACCACCTCCACCACCACCTCCACCACCACCACCTCCACCCTCACCACCTCCACGCCCACCACCTCCACCACCACCACATCCACCACCTCCACCACCACCACCACCACCACCTCCACCACCACCATCTCCACCACCACCATCTACACCACCATCATCTCCACCACCACCATCTCCACCTCCACCATCTCCACCTCCATCATCACCACCTCCATCACCACCACATCATCTCCACCAACATCTCTACCACCATCACCTCCACCCAATGATGTAACCTCATCTTATCTCTAACAAACTCCCACTACTCTCCACCAACTCCACCACCACCTTCATCTCCACCACCACCACCACCTCCACCACCACCTCCACCCAGTGATATAACCTCATCCCCTCTCTAACAAACTCCCACTACTACCTCCTCTACCACCACCACCACCACCACCACCTCCACTCAGTGATATAACCTCATCTTATCTCAAACAGATACCCAAACCTGAAACGGGCAGCATCAGTGATGACGCAACCACATCCTCCTTCAAGAAGCGAGCCACCTGCAGAGTGATCACCTTCGTGGTGCTGGTGCTGGTTCTCGTCTGTGTCATTGTGGCCGCCATTGTGCTGGCTGTCTTGTGTGAGTCAACAAGCAAATATTTCAACCTAAACTACGTTTTTCTGTACAACCTTTGTGATCCAGGATCTGTCAAGATTTGATAGTTGAACTGGTTGTACTAATAGAGGCTGTGTTCAGCTTCTTCTTCTTTCCGTTCTTTTCTTTTCTTTATTTTCTTTTCCTTTCCTTTCTTTCTTTCTTTCTTTTCTCTTCTCCCTTTCTTCCTTCATTCCTTTCTTCTTCTTCTTTCTCCTTCTTCTTCTCTCTTCTCTTCCTTACCTTTTTTCTTTGCCGTCTTTCTTTTCCTTCCGTCCTTACTTCCTTCTTTTCCTTCCTCTTTTTCTTTTCCTTCCTCTTCTTCTTGTTCTTCTTCTTCTTGTCCTTCTTCTGCGTTCGTTCTCAACCTCTCACTACCAAGCCACGAATAGGGCTTTGCAAGTAGCAATATGTCCGGAAAACGGAATGCGTTGTGTCGGTAGTTTACAGCTTGACTGCGATATTTTTACCTTTCGGTCCGACACATCCATCTCCTGCTGTGTACAGCATTTCAGCTCTCCAGGTTATGGGAACGTCTTCTAAAATAGGAGAAATAGAAGTCAACGTAACGGACAACGGTCATGTCAAGTTAAATAAAAGCTGTACAAAAACTTGTGAAGGAGATGCATAACAGCCACTGCCGTCTGTGATAAAGTGTTAAAGACACGGAAAGTAGGTCTGTGTTTTATAACGCAGGATGACCTTCAGTGATTTGACTTCTCTAACAGTAACATAAGAGTACCCATTTGCAGCTTAGTAGACTGGGACGTCTCTTTCATCGGCTATAGTTTTTCATAATCCAATAGACTACCAGTAAAAACAAAAAGGGAGATAAAAGACGTCCTTGACTGTTGTTAAATAAATAGCGGCGTAGCACTTCGCGTATCACCCTCCACGTACTCATACGTCTGTTTGGTTATGCGGATCAGCTGATGAGGAGTCCCGTAGTGCCTTAATAGTTTCCAAAGAGAGTCCCTATCCAAGCTGTCAATGGCATTTTCAAAGTCAATTAAATTATTTACAGACTTGATTTCCGTTCTAATGGCAGCTTTGCAATAATGTGCAATGAAATGCAGCGGACACTGCTTAAGTAGCTGCTTGACACGTGTTTAAACAGCTGGGGACCTTGTGTAAACAGCTGTGAACCTTGTGTAAACAGCTGGAAACCTTGTATAAACAGCTGGTTGACACGTGTTTAAACAGCTGGGAACCTTGTGTAAACAGCTGGGAACCTTGTGTAAACAGCTGGTTTACACGTGTTTTAACAGCTGGGAACCTTGTGTAAACAGCTGGGGACCTTGTGTAAACAGCTGGTTGACACGTGTTTTAACAGCTGGGAACCGTGTGTAAACTGCTGGGAATCTTGTGTAAACAGCTGGGAACCTTGTGTAAACAGCTGATTGACACGTGTGTAAACAGCTGGTTGACACGTGTTTAAACAGCTGGGAACCTTGTGTAAACAGCTGGGGATCTTGCTTAAACAGCTGGACGGCCATTTTAAACAGCTGATGACCTTGTTTTCACAGCTGGAGGACCTTGCTTAAACAGCTGGACTTTGTTTAAACAGCTGGACGGCCTTGTTGAAGCAGCGTGAGGACTATTTAGACAGGAGGTGGACCTTGTTAAACAGCTGGTGGACCTGAATTGTACAAATGACATAACCCTATTACCTCACAACCAACTCCAAATGCGAAAGAAGATAGAAGCGCTAGACCGAATCGATGAGCAAGTAGGGTCAAACATTGTTAAATTTAATGTCCCCAATACCACGGCTTCTGTCAAATTAAAAGGGACATCATTGGAGGAGGTAGAGAGGTTCACATAACTATAGAGGGACATCATTGGAGGAGGTAGAGAGGTTCACATAACTATAGAGAGACATCATTGGAGGAGGTAGAGAGGTTCCCATAACTATAGAGGGACATCATTGGAAGAGGTAGAGAGGTTCACATAACTATAGACGGATCTCATTAGAGGAGGTAGAGAGGCTCACATAACTATAGAGGGACATCATTGGAGGAGGTAGAGAGGTTCACATAACTATAGAGGGACATCATTGGAGGAGGTAGAGAGGTTCACATAACTATAGAGGGACATCATTGGAGGAGGTAGAGAGGTTCACATAACTATAGAGGGACATCATTGGAGGAGGTAGAGAGGTTCACATAACTATAGAGGGACATCATTGAAGGACGTAGAGAGGTTCACATAACTATAGAGGGACATCATTGGAGGAGGTAGAGAGGTTCACATAACTATAGAGGGACATCATTGAAGGACGTAGAGAGGTTCACATAACTATAGAGGGACATCATTGGAGGAGGTAGAGAGGTTCACATAACTATAGAGGGACATCATTGGAGGAGGTAGAGAGGTTCACATAACTATAGAGGGACATCATTGGAGGAGGTAGAGAGGTTCGCATGCCTAGGAAGGAACCTACCTGGACAAGGTAGAGAACTTCACATACCTTCGTAGGAACATACCTGGACAAGGTAGAGAACTTCACATACCTTCGTAGGAACATACCTGGACAAGGTAGAGAACTTCACATACCTTCGTAGGAACATACCTGGACAAGGTAGAGAACTTCACATACCTTCGTAGGAACATACCTGGACAAGGTAGAGAACTTCACATACCTTCGTAGGAACATACCTGGACAAGGTAAAGAACTTCACATACCTTCGTAGGAACATACCTGGACAAGGTAGAGAACTTCACATACCTTCGTAGGAACATACCTGGACAAGGTAAAGAACTTCACATACCTTCGTAGGAACATACCTGGACAAGGTAGAGAACTTCACATACCTTCGTAGGAACATACCTGGACAAGGTAGAGAACTTCACATACCTTCGTAGGAACATACCTGGACAAGGTAGAGAACTTCACATACCTAGGGAGGAACATACCTGGACAAGGTAGAGAACTTCACATACCTTCGTAGGAACATACCTGGACAAGGTAGAGAACTTTACATACCTAGGGAGGAACATACATGGACAAGGTAGAGAACTTCACATACCTAGGAAGGAACATACCTGGACAAGGTAGAGAACTTCACATACCTAGGAAGGAACATACCTGGACAAGGTAGAGAACTTCACATACCTAGGAATGAACATACCTGGACAAGGTAGAGAACTTCACATACCTAGGAAACTGTACAAGTATCAGAAGGCATTCCAAGCTAAGAATTCTTGTTTGTCATGGTGAACAACATTTGAAACTCTACAAGTATCAGAAGGCATTCCAAGCTAAGAATTCTTGTTCGTCATGGTGAACAACATATGAAACTCTACAAGTATCAGAAGGCATTCCAAGCTAAGAATTCTTGTTTGTCATGGTGAACAACATATGAAACTCTACAAGTATCAGAAGGCATACCAAGCTAAGAATTCTTGTTTGTCATGGTGAACAACATATGAAACTCTACAAGTATCAGAAGGCATACCAAGCTAAGAATTCTTAGTTCCAATGTGAAGTATGTTCTTGTATATGGTGCCTTAACATAGCGGGTGGCGAAATTCAATATTTAGAGATTGCAAAGATTTGTCAATAAATTCATAAGATTATGTGCCTGCGATGGCTAGAGGCAGTTACAATTGGGAATCTTCACGAGAAAACATAACAAAGACAGATGGAACAAGAAATTTTGTTAAGAAGATAACTTTGAATAGGCCACACAGTGCGAAATCCCCAAATCAGTAGCCACAGACTGTCATGAAAGCCACGTGGAAAAAAAAGCATTGGAAGGCCATTGAAGACATGGAGTAGAGACTTGAAGGCAGATACAAAGAGAACAGGGGGACGCTGGAAAGAATTAAAGAAAATAGCACAAGACAGGTCTGTTCTGAGAGAATTGGTTAATGGACTTTGCAGCCCAAGGTGAGCGTGTAGTCTAGTTGACAGTGAGCTGGCTTGCTAAGACTGGGATTACAGCGCGTCAGGGTTCGAAATCACGGACGGACAGAAACAAAATGGTCGTATGTTGATTACAGTATGGTCGTATGTTAACAATATGGTCGTATGTTGATAATAGTATGATGGTTTGTTGATAACAATATGGTAGTATATTGATAACAGTATGATTGTATGTTGATAACAGTATGGTCGTATGTTGATATCAGTATGGTCGTATGTTGATAACAGTATGGTCCCATGTTGATAACAATATGGTCCCATGTTGATAACAATATGGTCGTATGTTGATATCAGTATGGTCGTATGTTGATAACAGTATGGTTTCATGTTGATAACAGTATGGTTTCATGTTGATAACAGTTTGATCGTATGTTGATAACAATATGGTCGAATGTTGATAATAGTATGATGGTTTATTGATAACAATATGACAGTATATTGATAACAGTATGATCGTTTGTTGATAACAGTATGGTTGTATGTTGATATCAGTATGGTCGTATTTTGATAACAGTATGATCGTATGTTGATAACGTATGGTTTCATGTTGATAACAGTATGATCGTATGTTGATAACAGTATGATCGTATGTTGATAACAGTATGGTTTCATGTTGATTACAGTTTGATCGTATGTTGATTACAGTTTGCCAATTTTCACTCCCCAGTGTCGAGATCATCAAGTGATGAAGAAGACGTCGCAATGAGTAAGTTTAATTTATGAATTTTCCTTTATTCATTCATTCATTTCCAAATCGTATCTTACAATCATAGGAACGGCACTGTAGAATGCTTCTTGCTTCGTTTTATTTTATAAATCATGTTCTCTGGGCGATTAACTCTTTGGTTGACTGGTTAAAAATGCTGGAGTCCAGTGGCTTTTCTTCCCAGTAAACAGGGCTGGGGGTCCAGTGGCTTTTCTTCCAAGTAAACAGGGCTGGGGTCCAGTGGCTTTTCTTCCAAGTAAACAGGGCTGGGGTCCAGTGGCTTTTCTTCCAAGTAAACAGGGCTGGGGGTCCAGTGGCTTTTCTTCCCAGTAAACAGGGCTGGGGGTCCAGTGGCTTTCCTTCCAAGTAAACAGGGCTGGGGTCCAGTGGCTTTTCTTCCAAGTAAACAGGGCTGGGGGTCCAGTGGCTTTTCTTCCCAGTAAATAGGGATGGGGGTCCAGTGGCTTTTCTTCCAAGTAAACAGGGCTGGGGTCCAGTGGCTTTTCTTCCAAGTAAACAGGGCTGGGATCCAGTGGCTTTTCTTCCAAGTAAACAGGGCTGGGGGTCCAGTGGCTTTTCTTCCAAGTAAACAGGGCTGGGGTCCAGTAGCTTTTCTTCCAAGTGAACAGGGCTGGGGGTCCAGTAGCTTTTCTTCTTAGTAAATAGGGCTAGGGGTCTAGTGGCTTTTCTTCTTAGTAAATAAGGCTAGGGGTCCAGTGGCTTTTCTTTATTGTGAATAGTGTTGGGGTCCTGTGGCTTTACAATAGGATAGTGACAACAACAGGAGCGTTACGACAATGTGGTAACAATAACACACGTTTTACGACAATGTTGTAACAATAACTGAAGTTTTACGACACTGTGGTAACAATAACTGAAGGCTTACGACAACGTGGTGACAATTACTGAAGTTTTACGACAATGTGGTGACAGTAACAGAAGTTTTACGACAGTGTGATAAAAATAATAGACTTTTACGGCAGTGTGCTGGCAATAACATCAATTTTACGATAATATGGTGACAATAACATAATTTTAACAATAGTGTTGTGAGAATAACAGGAGCTTTACGACAACGTGGTAACAATAACATAACCTTTACGACAGTGTGGTAACAATAACATGAGCCGGAGACACAAGGGGCAGAGACGATAATTTTTATCTTGGAGAAGAATAAATGTCAGCGTAAAAGATAATAATGTTTTTTTAAAAAAAGAAATGCAGAAGGAAATGGTATGTTATTAATCATATTATCTACGTTTCTCTTCTTGTGTTAGGCGACAGGGAGTTCAAGTCAACTTTGAAAATGGACAGAAATTTCACAAGCCGCCTTCTAGATCCTAACAGTGCAGAATTTAAAGCATTCGAGGCGTCCATTTGTAATGCGGTGAGGAAGCTATGTGATGTTAAAGTTGAGTTCGTGAGGTGATAGGACAAGTTTGTAGTGGAGTAAGGAAGCTAGTTGAGTTCGTGAGGTGATAGGACAAGTTTGTAGTGGAGTAAGGAAGCTAGTTGAGTTCGTGAGGTGATTGGACAAGTTTGTAGTAAGGAAGCTATTTGAGTTCGCGAGGTGATAGGACAAGTTTGTAGTGGAGTAAGGAAGCTAGTTGAGTTCGCGAGGTGATAGGACAAGTTTGTAGTGGAGTAAGGAAGCTAGTTGAGTTCGTGGGGTGATAGGACAAGTTTGTAGTGGAGTAAGGAAGCTAGTTGAGTTCGCGAGGTGATAGGACAAGTTTGTAGTGGAGTAAGGAAGCTAGTTGAGTTCGTGAGGTGATTGGACAAGTTTGTAGTAAGGAAGCTATTTGAGTTCGCGAGGTGATAGGACAAGTTTGTAGTGGAGTAAGGAAGCTAGTTGAGTTCGCGAGGTGATAGGACAAGTTTGTAGTGGAGTAAGGAAGCTAGTTGAGTTCGTTAGGTGATAGGACAAGTTTGTAGTAAGGAAGATAGTTGAGTTCGTGAGGTGATAGGATAATATTGTAGTGGAGTAAGGAAGCTAGTTGAGTTAGTCAGGTGATAGGACAAGTTTGTAGTAAGGAAGCTAGTTGAGTTCGTGAGGTGATAGGACAAGTTTGTAGTAAGGAAGCTAGTTGAGTTCGTGAGGTGATAGGACAAGTTTGTAGTGGAGTAAGGAAGCTAGTTGAGTTCGTGGGGTGATAGGACAAGTTTGTAGGGGAGTAAGGAAGCTAGTTGAGTTCGCGAGGTGATAGGACAAGTTTGTAGTGGAGTAAGGAAGCTAGTTGAGTTCGTGGGGTGATAGGACAAGTTTGTAGTGGAGTAAGGAAGCTAGTTGAGTTCGCGAGGTGATAGGACAAGTTTGTAGTGGAGTAAGGAAGCTAGTTGAGTTCGTGGGGTGATAGGACAAGTTTGTAGTGGAGTAAGGAAGCTAGTTGAGTTCGTGAGGTGATAGGACAAGTTTGTAGTGGAGTAAGGAAGCTAGTTGAGTTCGCGAGGTGATAGGACAAGTTTGTAGTGGAGTAAGGAAGCTAGTTGAGTTCGCGAGGTGATAGGACAAGTTTGTAGTGGAGTAAGGAAGCTAGTTGAGTTCGTGGGGTGATAGGACAAGTTTGTAGGGGAGTAAGGAAGCTAGTTGAGTTCGTGGGGTGATAGGACAAGTTTGTAGTGGAGTAAGGAAGCTAGTTGAGTTCGTGGGGTGATAGGACAAGTTTGTAGTGGAGTAAGGAAGCTAGTTGAGTTCGTGGGGTGATAGGACAAGTTTGTAGTGGAGTAAGGAAGCTAGTTGAGTTCGCGAGGTGATAGGACAAGTTTGTAGTGGAGTAAGGAAGCTAGTTGAGTTCGTGGGGTGATAGGACAAGTTTGTAGTGGAGTAAGGAAGCTAGTTGAGTTCGCGAGGTGATAGGACAAGTTTGTAGTGGAGTAAGGAAGCTAGTTGAGTTCGTGGGGTGATAGGACAAGTTTGTAGTGGAGTAAGGAAGTTAGTTGAGTTCGTGAGGTGATAGGACAAGTTTGTAGTGGAGTAAGGAAGCTAGTTGAGTTCGTGAGGTGATAGGACAAGTTTGTAGTAAGGAAGCTAGTTGAGTTCGTGAGGTGATAGGACATGTTTGTAGTGGAGTAAGGAAGCTAGTTGTGTTAGTGAGGTGATAGGACAAGTTTGTACTGGGGTAAGATAGCAAGTTGAGGTGATAGGACAAGTTTGTAGTGGAGTAAGGAAGCTAGTTGAGTTCGTGAGGTGATTGGACAAGTTTGTAGTGGAGTAAGGAAGCTAGTTGAGTTCGTTAGGTGATAGGACAAGTTTGTAGTAAGGAAGATAGTTGAGTTCGTGAGGTGATAGGATAATATTGTAGTGGAGTAAGGAAGCTAGTTGAGTTAGTCAGGTGATAGGACAAGTTTGTAGTAAGGAAGCTAGTTGAGTTCGTGAGGTGATAGGACAAGTTTGTAGTAAGGAAGCTAGTTGAGTTCGTGAGGTGATAGGACAAGTTTGTAGTGGAGTAAGGAAGCTATTTGAGTTCGTGAGGTGATAGGACAAGTTTGTAGTGGAGTAAGGAAGCTAGTTGAGTTCGTGGGGTGATAGGACAAGTTTGTAGTGGAGTAAGGAAGCTAGTTGAGTTCGTGAGGTGATGGGACAAGTTTGTAGTGGAGTAAGGAAGCTAGTTGAGTTCGTGAGGTGATAGGATACGTTTGTAGTGGAGTAAGGAAGCTAGTTGAGTTTGTGAGGTGATAGGATAAGTTTGTAGTGGAGTAAGGAAGCTAGTTGAGTTCGTGAAGTGATAGGATAAGTTTGTAGTGGAGTAAGGAAGCTAGTTGAGTTCGTGTGGTGATAGGATAAGTTTGTAGTGGAGTAAGGAAGCTAGTTGAGTTCGTGAGGTGATAGGACAAGTTTGTAGTGGAGTAAGGAAGCTAGTTGAGTTCGTGAGGTGATAGGACAAGTTTGTAGTGGAGTAAGGAAGCTAGTTGAGTTCGTGAGGTGATAGGACACGTTTGTACCAGAGTAAGGAAGCTATTTGAGTTCGTGAGGTGATAGGACAAGTTTGTAGTGGAGTAAGGAAGCTAGTTGTGGTTGTGAGATGATAGGACAAGTTTGTAGTGGAGTAAGGAAGCTAGTTGTGGTTGTGAGATGATAGGACAAGTTTGTAGTGGAGTAAGGAAGCTAGTTGTGGTTGTGAGAGGATAGGACAAGTTTGTAGTGGAGTAAGGAAGCTAGTTGTGGTTGTGAGATGATAGGACAAGTTTGTAGTGGAGTAAGGAAGCTAGTTGGGGTTGTGAGATGATAGGACAAGTTTGTAGTGGAGTAAGGAAGCTAGTTGTGGTTGTGAGATGATAGGACAAGTTTGTAGTGGAGTAAGGAAGCTAGTTGTGGTTGTGAGATGAAAGGACAAGTTTGTAGTGGAGTAAGGAAGCTAGTTGTGGTTGTGAGATGATAGGACAAGTTTGTAGTGGAGTAAGGAAGCTAGTTGTGGTTGTGAGATGATAGGACATGTTTGTAGTGGAGTAAGGAAGCTAGTTGTGGTTGTGAGATGATAGGACATGTTTGTAGTGGAGTAAGGAAGCTAGTTGTGGTTGTGAGATGATAGGACAAGTTTGTAGTGGAGTAAGGAAGCTAGTTGTGGTTGTGAGATGATAGGACAAGTTTGTAGTGGAGTAAGGAAGCTAGTTGTGGTTGTGAGATGATAGGACAAGTTTGTAGTGGAGTAAGGAAGCTAGTTGTGGTTGTGAGATGATAGGACAAGTTTGTAGTGGAGTAAGGAAGCTAGTTGTGGTTGTGAGATGATAGGACAAGTTTGTAGTGGAGTAAGGAAGCTAGTTGTGGTTGTGAGATGATAGGACAAGTTTGTAGTGGAGTAAGGAAGCTAGTTGTGGTTGTGAGAGGATAGGACAAGTTTGTAGTGGAGTAAGGAAGCTAGTTGTGGTTGTGAGAGGATAGGACAAGTTTGTAGTGGAGTAAGGAAGCTAGTTGTGGTTGTGAGAGGATAGGACAAGTTTGTAGTGGAGTAAGGAAGCTAGTTGTGGTTGTGAGAGGATAGGACAAGTTTGTAGTGGAGTAAGGAAGCTAGTGGAGGTTGTGAAGTGATAGGACAAATTTGTACTGAATTAAGGAAGCTAGTGGAGGTTGTGAAGTGATAGGACAAATTTGTACTGAATTAAGGAAGCTAGTTGAGATTGTGAAGTGATAGGACAAATTTGTACTGAATTAAGGAAGCTAGTGGAGGTTGTGAAGTGATAGGACAAATTTGTACTGAATTAAGGAAGCTAGTGGAGGTTGTGAAGTGATAGGACAAATTTGTACTGAATTAAGGAAGCTAGTTGAGATTGTGAAGTGATAGGACAAATTTGTACTGAATTAAGGAAGCTAGTTGAGATTGTGAAGTGATAGGACAAATTTGTACTGAATTAAGGAAGCTAGTTGAGATTGTGAAGTGATATGACAAGTTTGTACTGAATTAAGGAAGCTAGTGGAGGTTGTGAGGGGATAGGACAAGTTTGTACCAGAGTAAGGAAGCTAGTGGATGTTTAAGTTGAGGTCGTGAGGTCATATGACAAGTTTGTCTTGTGATAATGTAGCAAGTTGAGATTGTGAGGTAATATGACAAGCTTGACTTGTAAAAATAATAATTGACAGAAAGTGAAAATAATAATTGACAGAAAGTAAAAATAGTAATTGACAGAAGGTGAAAATAATAATTGACAGAAAGTAAAAATTGTAATTGACAGAAAGTAAAAAATAATAATTGACAGAAAGTAAAAAATAATAATTGACAGAAAGTAAAAATAATAATTGACAGAAAGTGAAAATAATAATTGACAGAAAAGGAAAATAATAATTGACAGAAAGTAAAAATAGTAATTACAGAAAGTAAAAATAGTAATTGACAGAAAGTGAAAATAGTAATTGACAGAAAGTAAAAATAGTAATTGACAGAAAGTAAAAATAGTAATTGACAGAAAGTAAAAATAGTAATTGACAGAAAGTAAAAATAATAATTGACAGAAAGTAAAAATAATAATTGACAGAAAGTGAAAATAATTATTGACAGAAAGTGAAAATAATAATTGACAGAAAGTGAAAATAATTGACAGAAAGTGAAAATAATAATTGACAGAAAGTGAAAATAATAATTGACAGAAAGTAAAAATAGTAATTGACAGAAAGTACAAATAGTAATTTACAGAAAGTAAAAATAGTAATTGACAGAAAGTGAAAATAATAATTGACAGAAAGTAAAAATAGTAATTTACAGAAAGTAAAAATAGTAATTGACAGGGCAGATGGCCCACACATTAATAGCAGAATTGAGTGCAGTTGGCCCACACATTAATAGCAGCATTGATCTCCCGGACTATTTGTGCGTCTTGTATTTTAGGTTAAACAAGAGTTAAAGAACAACAATGAATTACCCGAAGGGACAACGTGCACTGTGGATAGTTTTCAGTAAGTCTTCATCAATAGTATCATCGTCTCATTAATGGGCTACATATGTGTAGTGTTGTCATTGGTACTAGCTGTAACATTTGACAAGAATGCATTAATTCAAATAATAAATTGTGCGAGTGAGAGAGAGAGAGAGATAGAGAAAGAGAGAGAGAGAGAGTGAGAGAGAGAGAGATAGAGAAAGAGTGAGAGAGGGTGAAGGTGATTGAGTGTGCGTGTGCGCAATTGTGTGTGTGTATATATGGGTGTGCATAAATGGGTGAGTTTGGGAGAGGGAATGTGTGTGGGTATGTATGTACTTGAGAGAGAGAGAGAGAGAGTGAGTGTGTGTGTCAATGTGCGGGAGTGTATGTGGGAGAATGTGTGAATCAGTGAGAATGCAGGAACGGGGGGGGGGGGGGGGGGGGGGGGTGCGCGTGCGCAAAATGTATCATTCTCCACAGAATTTATCTTTCTCCACAGAATTTATCTTTCTCCTTACAGCGTGTCTTTCTTCATAGAACTTTTCTTCTTCATAGAACTTTTCATCTATATAGAACTTTTCTTTCTCCATATAACTTTTCTTTCTTCATAGAACTTTTCATCTATATAGAACTTTTCATCTATATAGAACTTTTCTTCTTCATAGAACTTTTCTTTCTGTATAGAACTTTTCTTTTTTCATAGAATGTTTCTATCTTTGAAGAACTTTCCTTTCTTCATAGAACTTTTCTTCTTTGTAGAACTTTTCTTCTTTGTAAAACTTTTGTTTCTTCAAACAATTTTTTTTCCATAGAACTTTTCTTTATCCATATAACCTATCTTTCTCCAAAGAACTGTCTTTTTCCATAAAACTTTTCTTTCTACATAGAACATCTCTTTCTTCATAAAACTTAATTTTTTTCACTGGGAGAACTTTTCTTTTTAGAACTTTTCTGTCTTAAAAGAACTTCTTTCATTACAAGAACGCTTCTTTCTTTACAGAACTATTATTTTTTTGTAGACCTTTTTTGTTTCATAGAATTTTTCTTCCTTTATGGAATGCTTTTTTTTTGTTAAAATTTTGTTTTCATCATAGATCTTGTCTATTCCCGTAGAACTTGATTTTCTCCACAGAACTTGTCTTTTACCAAGAACTTATCTTTCTCCATAGAACTTTTCTTTCTCCATAGAACTATTCTTTCTCCATTGAACTATTTTTTCTCCATTGAACTTTTCTTTTTCCATATAAATTTTCTTTCTTTATATAACCTGTCTTTTTTCATAGATCTTGTTTTTTTCCATAGAGCTTGTGTTTCTCCACATAACTTTCCTTTCTCCATAAAACTTTTCTGTATCCATAGAACTTATCCTTTCTCATATAACTTATTCTTTCTTCATAGAAATTGTTCTTCTTCATACAACTTTTCTTTCTCCATAGAACTTTTCTTTCTCCATAGAACTTTTCTTTCTCCATAGAACTTTTCTTTCTCCGTAGAACTTATCTTTCTTCATATTACACTTTCATAAATTAACTGAGAGCAAATATGGAGCAGTAAATGAGCTGACAGTAGCCAGTGGTTTATAGTATTTATTTATATATATATATATATATATATATATATATATATATATATATATATATATATACTTGAAAGACTTGAAATCCTGGTATTCAAACGTACATGTTTGTGTCTGTTGCCAGGTAGCCTAAGGCTATCTGTAGTAAGTAATTCTTAAACTTCCTGCCTCTTTTTTGGAAAGGTACAAATAATTTGGGCAGATTTTTAACTAGAATTCTTATATTCTGTCCGGCACCGGCCGTTAAGCCTATTCTTTTCGATTTCTAACTGACAGGGGAATTTTAACGGGCTCGACGCTGCACACGGGTTCCGATCTCACTACCCAGAGATCAGGGGAATTTTTACCAGAAGATGCACGTGAAAAAAATCTCAAACGTCAAACGAGGCGGACACCTTTCTTCGAGATGGATCCTTCGATCCACACATCGCACCATATCCAGGCCATTTTCCTGCAATGCGGACTTTGACAACTTCAGCATTTCCCTCTATCCCTCAAACATTGCTCCGTAGGACATGCCTCCTTCCAAGGCTCAATGTTCCACTCAAAGTAACGACATTTCGTGACATGCAAGAAATCCAAACAAATGGCAAGGAGTGTACAGTGGAAATCCCCTAGATCACAGTTCCTCCCCCCCCCCCCACCCCCTCCTCCATTTCCTCCCCATTTCCCCCCAAATAACTTCCTTAAATGCTTACAGCAGCCGAACCGCCGCTGCGAGAAGGTGTGTAAATTCTTCTTCTTCGTACACTGGCAGACGTCAACTTGAATTTGTTCGAAGAAAGCAGCGGTCATCCTGAGGCTGTCGACACTGCCATAGAGCTTGTCTAGTGTTGGCACTGGTGATGGCCACATGTGCTTTCTCTGGTCCTCGTATGTCGGGCAATTTTACAGCAGATGTTCAGCGGTCATTTTCCCGGTACCACAGGTGCATTCGTCAGTAGCACCTTTCTTCCGTTTATTGAATAGATGGTACCTCAGTCTGTTGTGCCTATTTCGAAAGAGTATTAGCCTTTGAACTAAATGCGTTTTTTCAGCCTAGTGTAGGATAATTCAGTTCTTTTTATCAGCCTAAGGTAGGATACCTTCGTTTTTTATACTTGCGACTTAAGCGTCTTAATTCATCCCAAACAGAATCCCTTGAGTTCCCATCATACGTATTTGACAGCTGATTAAAAAAAAAAAAATTTCCGTTTGTCTTTTTTTTCTCTAATCATCGAGGCGGTGTGCGTTGCACTGTGGTTTTTATTTTGCGCCTGTGGGCCCAGTGCATCTGACTTCACCATGAATTTTATGTAAGGGCGTGCTTCCTCCTGCATTTTCTAAGGGTTTGCTTCCCCGGGGTAACGGCCGTTGCTGTGATGGGGATCGAACCCAGCACCTTCTGATTGTGAGCCGTGTCACTTAACCACTGGGATCAAGATGCTGAGCAGCGCATGAGCTGCAATGGTCAGCGACCCATAGCTGACTGCTAGCGTCAGGGCCAGCGAACCATAGCTGCCAAGACCCTTCAACACCTCCACGCGGTGATCCTTGATAACAGGTTGCAGCAGGGCAGACTGGCTAAGGAGAAGGGAGCGAAGAGGGAATACTAACCCGGTACTCAACAAATGCTTGATGAAGTCGGATGTGTTGGACAGAAAGGTGCAAATACTGCAGTCAAGCTGTAAACTACGACACAGCGCATTCCGTGCTCTGGACTACATTCTGCTACTTAAGCCCTTTCAGGGTTTGGTAGCGACAGATTGAGAACGAACGAAGCCAAGCCAAGCCACTTAACCACTAGCCCACGCCGTTCCCCACTGCTATCAAAGAACATTCCAATCGGGTTAAGAAGAGTATAGGTCGATATATTTTTATTTTAAATATGTAAGTAAAACCTTAGATAGAAATAGATGTGTTTAAAAGATAGTTATATTCAGCTTTGTGACTAATATTCTTGAAAAAATATAAGGCTTTCATAGGAGCAGAAGCAAATAATCTGGCAGGCGGATTGCAATAATTGAACGACCAAACACCACAATTTTAATTATTGAGGTGGCCAGAGTTGAACAATGTCGGGCAAGAATGGCGGTCAAAACGTCCAAATCAATTACTGTGATGTTTGGACGTCACATTACCTCGCACAAGTATGAATCAAGAATATGCCATTGTGGGCCATTTTGGCGCATGTTTTTCTCCTTTGCCGTTTTCCAAGAACGTTCGATACATTTAGTATGTGTACTTGTGTGAGGGTCAACAAAGTTGACTGAGTCATTTACTATTTGATGATTAAATCTAGGTTTATTCGCAATCCTGAAATAGGCGCTATATTTGACACCCCTCTAGTTAAAAAGGACTATTCTGTGACGTTACTACCCCCCCCACCCCCACCCCCCACCCCCCCCCCCCCCACCCCCCCACCCAAATACGGTGCTAAAAATATTCCTTTGATTTGTTTGGGGGGAATGAAGACTCAAGCACCTCGTTTATTTTAAACTTAAGGTAGGATACTTTCGTGTGTTGTATTTTCAGCCTATGCTAAAATATTTTTTTTTATCAGCATTAGTACATCCATGTCATAGATCCATCCACACATCTATCCAACCATCTAACAAAATGTGTCAAACTTATGCTTGCAATTAATTCACAGAAATGGCAGTGTGATTGCTATCTACATATTGCGCTTTCCTCTGTTCTCACTGTCACGCCTGAAGGACATCAAGCTGGCAACTCTGAAATTGATACAGTTAGCTATTAACAAAGGAGAACTACCAAATCTAAAGGTTGTCCCTACTCTAATCTGTGATCTTTCTGATAAAACTTGTCAACGACAGACAGTCACATCCACAGAAACGAAGTCCGCTTCAGAACAGACGAGAATGTCATCAAAAACAAATTCGTCATCTGTAACGATGTCAATGTCGTCTATGATATCAAGACAAATCATTGTGCCATCTAAGAGTATGTCGTCTCAAATGATGCCAATATCAGGACACATGACCATGACTCCTCAAATGATGTCCAGTCAAATGATTATGCCATCTGGGATGATGGCAATGTCAATACAGAAGAAAATGCCAACTATGTCAATGTTATCAGATATGCAAATCATGTCAATGTCACAAAAGATGAATATGCCAATGATGTCAATGTCACCAGATATGCAAATGATGGCAATGTCACCCCAGATGAATATGAAAATGTCAATGTCACCACAGATGAATATGCAAATGGTGTCAATGTTGCCAGAAATGAATATGCAACTTATGTCAATGTCACCAGATATGCAAATGATGTCAATGTCACCAGATATGCAAAAGATGTCAATGTCACCTGATATGCAAATCATGTCAATGTCACCTCAAATGAATACACCAATGATGTCAATGTCACCACAGATGAATATGCAAATGATGTCAATGTCATCACAGATAAATATGCAAATGATGTCAATATCGCCAGATATTCAAATGATGTCAATGTCACCAGATATGCCAATGATGTCAATGTCACCACAGATGAATATGCAAATGATGTCAATGTCACAAAAGATGAATATGCCAATGATGTCATTGTCACCACAGATGAATATGCCAATGATGTCAATGTCACCAGATATGCCAATGATGTCAATGTCACAACAGATGAATATGCCAATAATGTCAATGTCACCACAGATGAAGATGCCAATGATGTCACAACATATGAATATGCAAATGATGTCAATGTCACCTCAGATGAATATGCCAATGATGTATATGTCACAAAAGAGGAATATGGCAACGATGTCAATGTCACCAGATATGCCAATGATGTCAATGTCACAACAGATGAATATGCAAATGATGTCAATATCAGAAGAGATGAATATGCCAATGATGTCAATGTCACAACAGATGAATATGCCAATGATGTCAATGTCCCCAGATATGCAAATATTGTCAAAGTCACCACAGATGAATATGCAAATGATGTCAATGTCACCACAGATGAATATGCCAATGATGTCAATGTCACCAGATATGCAAATATTGTCAAAGTCACCACAGATGAATATGCAAATGATGTCAATGTCACCACAGATGAATATGCCAATGATGTCAATGTCACCAGATATGCAAATATTGTCAAAGTCACCACAGATGAATATGCAAATGATGTCAATGTCACCACAGATGAATATGCCAATGATGTCAATGTCACCAGATATGCAAATATTGTCAAAGTCACCACAGATGAATATGCAAATGATGTCAATGTCACCACAGATGAATATGCCAATGATGTCTATGTCACCTCAGATGAATATGCCAATGATGTCAATGTCACCTGATATGCAAATGATGTCAATGTTACCACAGAGGAATATGCAAATGATCTCAATGTCGCCAGAAATGAATATGCAAATGATATCAATGTCACCAGATATGCAAATGATGTCAATGTCACCCAAAATAAATATACCAATGATGTCAATGTCACCAGATATGCAAATGATGTCAATTTCACCAGATATGCAAATGTTGTCAATGTCACCAGATATGCAAATGATGTCAATGTCACCAGATATGCAAATGATGTCAATGTCACAAGATATGCAAATGATGTCAATGTCACAAGATATGCAAATGATTTCAATGTCACAAGATCGGCAAATGATGTCAATGTCACCACAGATGAATATGCCAATGATGTCAATGTCACCAGATATGCAAATGATGTCAATGTCACCAGATATGCAAATGATGTCAATGTCACAAGATATGCAAATGATATCAATGTCACAAGATCGGCAAATGATGTCAATGTCACCACAGATGAATATGCCAATGATGTCAATGACACCAGATATGCAAATGATGTCAATGTCACCACAGATGAATATGCCAATGATGTCAATGTCACCAGATATGCAAATGATGTCAATGTCACCAGATATGCAAATGATGTCAATGTCACAAGATATGCAAATGATGTCAATGTCAAAAGATCGGCAAATGATGTCAATGTCACCACAGATGAATATGCCAATGATGTCAATCTCACCAGATATGCAAATGATGTCAATGTCACCACAGATGAATATGCCAATGATGTCAATGTCACCAGATATGCAAATGATGTCAATGTCACCAGATATGCAAATGATGTCAAGGTCACCAGATATGCAAATACTGTCAATGTCACCTGAAATTCAAATGATGTCAATATCACCACTGATGAATATGCCAATGTCACCACAGATGAATATGCCAATGATGTCAATGTCATCAGATATGAAAATGTTGTCAATGTCACCTGAAGTTCGAATGATGTCAAATTCACCACAGATGGATATGCCAATGATGTCAATATCACTACAGATGAATATGCCAATGATGTCAATGTCACCTGAAATTCAAATGATTTCAATGTCACCACAGATGAATATGCAAATGATGTCAATGTCATCAGACATGCCAATAATGTCCATGTCACCAGATATGCAAATTATGTCAATGTCACCAGATATGCAAATGATGTCAATGTCACAAGATATGCAAATGATGTCAATGTCACCAGATATGCAAAAGATGTCAGTGTCTCCAGATATGCAAATGATGTCAATGTCACCACAGATGAATATGCCAATGATGTCAATGTCACCAGATATGCAAATTATGTCAATGTCACCAGATATGCAAATAATGTCAATGTCACCAGATATGCAGATAATGTCAATGTCACCAGATATGCAAATCATGTCAATGTCACCACAGATGAATATGCCAATAATGTCAATGTCACCACAGATGAATATGCCAATGATGTCAATGTCACAACAGATGGATATGCAAAGGTTGTCAA
Source organism: Ariolimax columbianus (assembly GCA_036924085.1). Classification (NCBI taxonomy): domain Eukaryota; kingdom Metazoa; phylum Mollusca; class Gastropoda; order Stylommatophora; family Arionidae; genus Ariolimax; species Ariolimax columbianus. The sequence goes on along the minus strand of JAVGWX010000021.1, from coordinate 33,690,350 downwards.
TGTCACCACCAATGGATGTGCCAATGTTGTCAATGTCACCACAGATGAATATGCCAATGATGTCAATGTCACAACAGATGAATATGCCAATGATGTCAATGTCACCACAGATGAATATGCCAATGATGTCAATGTCACAACAGATGAATATGCCAATGATGTCAATGTCACAACAGTTGAATATGCCAATGATGTCAATGTCACCACAGATGAATATGCCAATGATGTCAATGTCACCACAAATGAATATGCCAATGATGTCAACGTCACCACAGATGAATATCCCAATGATGTCAATGTCATCTGATATGCAAATGATGTCAATGTCACCACAAATGAATATGCCAATGATGTCAATGTCACCACAGATGAATATGCCAAGGATGTCAGTGTCACCACCGATGAATATCCCAATGATGTCAATCTCACACGATATGCAAATGATGTCAATGTCACAAGATATGCAAATGATGGCAATGTCACCAGATATGCAAATACTGTCAATGTCACCTGAAATTCAAATGATGTCAATATCACCACAGATGAATATGCCAATGATGTCAATGTCACCACAGATGAATATGCCAATGATGTCAATGTCATCAGATATGAAAATGTTGTCAATGTCACCTGAAGTTCGAATGATGTCAAATTCACCACATATGGATATGCCAATGATGTCAATGTCACTACAGATGAATATGCCAATGTTATCAATGTCACCACAGAAGAATATACAAATGATGTCAATGTCACCAGATATGCAAATGATGTCACCAGATATGCAAATGATGTCAATGTCACCAGATATGCAAATGATGTCAATCTCACTACAGATGAATATGCAAATGATGTCAATGTCACCAGATATGCAGATGATGTCAATGTCACCAGATATGCAAATCATGTCAATGTCACCAGATATGCAGATGATGTCAATGTCACCAGATATGCAAATCATGTCAACGTCACCACAGATGAATATGCCAATGATGTCAATGTCACAACAGATGGATATGCAAATGTTGTCAATGTCACCACCGATGGATGGGCCAATGTTGTCAATGTCACCACAGATGAATGTGCCAATGATGTCATTGTCACCACAGATGAATATGCCAATGATGTCAATGTCACCACAGATGAATATGCCAATGATGTCAACGTCACCACAGATGAATATCCCAAAGATGTCAATGTCATCTGATATGCAAATGAAGTCAATGTCACCACAAATGAATATGCCAATGATGTCAATGTCACCACAGATGAATATGCCAAAGATGTCAATCTCACCAGATATGCAAATGATGTCAATGTCACAAGATATGCAAATGATGGCAATGTCATCAGATATGCAAATGATGTCAATGTCACCAGATATGCAAATGCTGTCAATGTCACCAGATATGCAAATGATGGCAATGTCACCAGATATGCAAATGATGGCAATGTCACCAGATATGCAAAGGATTTCAATGTCACAAGATGTGCAAATGATGTCAATGTCACCAGATATGCAAATTATGTCAATGTCACCACAGATGAATATGCCAATGATGTCAATGTCACCACAGATGAATATGCCAATGTCACCACAGATGAATATGCCAATGATGTCAATGTCACAACAGATGGATATGCAAATGTTGTCAATGTCACCACCGATGGATGTGCCAATGTTGTCAATGTCACCACAGATGAATATGCCAATGATGTCAATGTCACAACAGATGAATATGCCAATGATGTCAATGTCACCACAGATGAATATGCCAATGATGTCAATGTCACCACAGATGAATATGCCAATTATGTCAATGTCACAACAGATGAATATGCCAATGATGTCAATGTCACCACAGATGAATATGCCAATGATGTCAATGTCACCACAGATGAATATCCCAATGATGTCAATGTCATCTGATATGCAAATGATGTCAATGTCACCACAGATGAATATGCCAATGATGTCAATGTCACCACAGATGAATATGCCAAGGATGTCAGTGTCACCACCGATGAATATCCCAATGATGTCAATCTCACCAGATATGCAAATGATGTCAATGTCACCAGATATGCAAATGATGTCAATGTCACCAGAAATGAAAATGATGGCAATGTCACCAGATATGCAAATGATGTCAATGTCACCACAGATGAATATGTTAATGATGTCAATGTCACAAGATATGCAAATGATGGCAATGTCACCAGATATGCAAATGATGTCAATGTCACCAGATATGCAAATGATGTCAATGTCACCAGATATGCAAATGATGTCAATGTCACCAGATATGCAAATGATGGCAATGTCACAAGATGTGCAAATGATGTCAATCTCACCAGATGTGCAAATGATGTCAATCTCACCAGATGTTCAAATGATGTCAATCTCACCAGATATGCAAATGATGTCAATGTCACCACAGATGAATATGTCAATGATGTCAATGTCACAAGATAAGCAAATGATGGCAATGTCACCAGATATGCAAATGATGTCAATGTCACCAGATATGCAAATGATGTCAATGTCACAACAGAATATTATGCCAATGATGTCAATGTCACAACAGATGAATATGCCCATTATGTCCATGTCACCAGTTATGCAAATGATGTCAATGTCACCAGATATGCAAATGATGTCAATGTCACCAGATATGCAAATGATGTCAATGTCACCAGATATGCAAATACTGTCAATGTCACCTGAAATTCAAATGATGTCGATATCACCACAGATGAATATGCCAATGATGGCAATGTCACCACAGATGTATATGCCAATGATGTCAATGTCATCAGATATGAAAATGTTGTCAATGTCACCTGAAGTTCGAATGATGTCAAATTCACCACAGATGAATATGCCAATGATGTCCATGTCGCCAGATATGAAAATGTTGTCAATGTTACCTGAAATTCAAATGATGTCAATCTCACTACAGATGAATATGCCAATGATGTCAATGTCACCACAGATGAATATGCAAATGATGTCAATGTCACCACAGATGAATATGCCAATGATGTCAATGTCACCACAGATGAATATGCAAATGATGTCAATGTCACCAGATATGCAGATGATTTCAATGTCACCAGATATGCAAATCATGTCAATGTCACCACAGATGAATATGCCAATGATGTCAATGTCACCACAGATGAATATGCAAATGATGTCAATGTCACCAGATATGCAGATCATGTCAATGTCACCAGATATGCAGATCATGTCAATGTCACCAGATATGCAAATCATGTCAATGTCACCACAGATGAATATGCAAATGATGTCAATGTCAGCACAGATGAATATGCCAATGATGTCAATGTCACCACAGATGAATATGCAAATGATGTCAATGTCACCGGATATGCAGTTGATGTCAATGTCACCAGATATGCAAATCATGTCAATGTCACCACAGATGAATATGCCAATGATGTCAATGTCACCACAGATGAATATGCAAATGATGTCAATGTCACCAGTTATGCAGATGATGTCAATGTCACCAGATATGCAAATCATGTCAATGTCACCACAGATGAATATGCCAATGATGTCAATGTCACCACAGATGAATATGCCAATGTCACCACAGATGAATATGCCAATGATGTCAATGTCACCACCGATGGATGTGCCAATGTTGTCAATGTCACCACAGATGAATATGCCAATGATGTCAATGTCACAACAGATGAATATGCCAATGATGTCAATGTCACCACAGATGAATATGCCAATGATGTCAATGTCATCACAGATGAATATGCAAATGAAGTCAATGTCACCACAAATGAATATGCCAATGATGTCAATGTCACCACAGATGAATATGCCAAAGATGTCAATCTCACCAGATATGCAAATGATGTCAATGTCACCAGATATGCAAATGATGTCAATGTCACCAGATATGCAAATGATGTCAATGTCACCAGATATGCAAATGATTTCAAAGTCACCAGATATGCAAATGATGTCAATGTCACCAGATATGCAAATGATGTCAATGTCACCAGATATGCAAATGATGGCAATGTCACAAGATGTGCAAAGGATGTCAATGTCACAAGATGTGCAAATGATGTCAATGTCACCAGATATGCAAATGATGTCAATGTCACCACAGATGAATATGCCAATGATGTCAATTTCACAACAGATGGATATGCAAATGTTGTCAATGTCACCACCGATGGATGTGCCAATGTTGTCAATCTCACCACAGATGAATATGCCAATGATGTCAATGTCACAACAGATGAATATGCCAATGATATCAATGTCACCACAGATGAATATGCCAATGATGTCAATGTCACCACAGATGAATATGCCAATGATGTCAATGTCACCACAGATGAATATGTCAATGTCACCAAAGATGAATATGCCAATGATGTCAATGTCACCACAAATGAATATGCCAATGATGTCAACGTCACCACAGATGAATATCCCAATGATGTCAATGTCATCTGATATGCAAATGATGACAATGTCACCACAAATGAATATGCCAATGATGTCAATGTCACCACAGATGAATATGCCAATGATGTCCATGTCACCAGATATGCAAATGATGTCAATGTCACCAGATATGCAAATGATGTCAATGTCACCAGATATGAAAAGGATTTCAAAGTCACCAGATATGCAAATGATGTCAATGTCACCAGATATGCAAATGATGTCAATGTCACCAGATATGCAAATGATGTCAATGTCACCAGATATGCAAATGATGTCAATGTCACCACAAATTAATATGCCAATGATGTCAATGTCACCACAGATGAATATGCCAATGATGTCAGTGTCACCACCGATGAATATCCCAATGATGTCAATCTCACCAGATATGCAAATGATGTCAATGTCAACAGATATGCAAATGATGTCAATGTCACCAGATATGCAAATGATGTCAATGTCACAACAGAATATTATGCCAATGATGTCAATGTCACCACAGATGAATATGCCAATGATGTCAATGTCACCACAAATGAATATGCCAATGATGGCAATGTCATCTGATATGCAAATGATGTCAATGTCACAAGATGTGCAAATGATGTCAATGTCACCAGATATGCAAATGATTTCAATGTCACAACAGATGAATATGCCAATGATGTCAATGTCACCACAGATGAATATCCCAATGATGTCAATGTCACCACAGATGAATATGCCAATGATGTCAGTGTCACCACCGATGAATATCCCAATGATGTCAATGTCACCAGATATGCAAATGATGTCAATGTCACCAGATATGCAAAGGATGTCAATGTCACCAGATATGCAAAGGATGTCAATGTCACCAGATATGAAAAGGATTTCAAAGTCACCAGATATGCAAATGATGTCAATGTCACCAGATATGCAAATGATGGCAATGTCACAAGATGTGCAAATGATGTCAATCTCATCAGATGTGCAAATAATGTCAATGTCACCAGATATGAAAAGGATTTCAAAGTCACCAGATATGCCAATGATGTCAATCTCACCAGATATGCAAATGATGTCAATGTCACCAGATATGCAAATGATGTCAATGTCACCAGATATGCAAATGATGTCAATGTCACAACAGAATATTATGCCAATGTTCTCAATGTCACAACAGAATATTATGCCAATGATGTCAATGTCACCACAGATGAATATGCCCATTATGTCCATGTCACCAGATATGCAAATAATGTCAATGTCCCCAGATATGCAAATTATGTCAATGTCACCAGATATGCAAATGATGTCAATGTCACCAGATATGCAAATACTGTCAATGTCACCTGAAATTCAAATGATGTCAATGTCACCACAGATGAATATGCCAATGATGTCAATGTCACCACAGATGAATATGCCAAGGATGTCAGTGTCACCACCGATGAATATCCCAATGATGTCAATCTCACTAGATATGCAAATGATGTCAATGTCACCAGATATGCAAATGATGTCAATTTCACCAGATATGCAAATGATGTCAATGTCACCAGATATGCAAATGATGTCAATGTCACCAGAAATGAAAATGATGGCAATGTCACAAGATATGCAAATGATGTCAATGTCACCAGATATGCAAATGATGTCAATGTCACCAGATATGCAAATGATGTCAATGTCACAAGATGTGCAAATGATGTCAATCTCACCAGAATTGCAAATGATGTCAATCTCACCAGATATGCAAATGATGTCAATGTCACCACAGATGAATATGTCAATGATGTCCATGTCACCATATATGCAAATGATGTCAATGTCACCACAAATGAATGTGTCAATGATGTCAATGTCACCAGATATGCAAATCATGTCAATGTCACCACAGATGAATATGCCAATGATGTCAATGTCACAACAGATGGATATGCAAATGTTGTCAATGTCACCACCGATGGATGTGCCAATGTTGTCAATGTCACCACAGATGAATATGCCAATGATGTCAATGTCACAACAGATGAATATGCCAATGATGTCAATGTCACCACAGATGAATATGCCAATGATGTCAATGTCACCACAGATGAATATGCCAATGATGTCAATGTCACAACAGATGAATATGCCAATGATGTCAATGTCACCACAGATGAATATGCCAATGATGTCAATGTCACCACAAATGAATATGCCAATGATGTCAACGTCACCACAGATGGTTATCCCAATGATGTCAATGTCATCTGATATGCAAATGATGTCAATGTCACCACAAATGAATATGCCAATGATGTCAATGTCACCACAGATGAATATGCCAATGATGTCCATGTCACCAGATATGCAAATGATATCAATGTCACCAGATATGCAAATGATGTCAATGTCACCAGATATGAAAAGGATTTCAAAGTCACCAGATATGCAAATGATGTCAATGTCACCAGATATGCAAATGATGTCAATGTCACCAGATATGCAGATGATGTCAATGTCACCACAAATGAATATGCCAATGATGTCAATGTCACCACAGATGAATATGCCAATGATGTCAGTGTCACCACCGATGAATATCCCAATGATGTCAATCTCACCAGATATGCAAATGATGTCAATCTCACCAGATATGCAAATGATGTCAATGTCACCAGATATGCAAATGATGACAATGTCACCAGATATGCAAATGATGTCAATGTCACCACAAATGAATATGCCAATGATGTCAATGTCACCACAGATGAATATGCCAATGATGTCAGTGTCACCACCGATGAATATCCCAATGATGTCAATCTCACCAGATATGCAAATGATGTCAATGTCACCAGATATGCAAATGATGTCAATGTCACAACAGAATATTATGCCAATGATGTCAATGTCACCACAGATGAATATGCCAATGATGTCAATGTCACCACAAATGAATATGCCAATGATGTCAATGTCATCTGATATGCAAATGATGTCAATGTCACAAGATGTGCAAATGATGTCAATGTCACCAGATATGCAAATGATTTCAATGTCACAACAGATGAATATGCCAATGATGTCAATGTCACCACAGATGAATATCCCAATGATGTCAATGTCACCACAGATGAATATGCCAATGATGTCAGTGTCACCACCGATGAATATCCCAATGATGTCAATGTCACCAGATATGCAAATGATGTCAATGTCACCAGATATGCAAAGGATGTCAATGTCACCAGATATGCAAAGGATGTCAATGTCACCAGATATGAAAAGGATTTCAAAGTCACTAGATATGCAAATGATGTCAATGTCACCAGATATGCAAATGATGGCAATGTCACAAGATGTGCAAATGATGTCAATCTCATCAGATGTGCAAATAATGTCAATCTCACCAGATATGCAAATCATGTCAATGTCACCAGATATGCAAATGATGTCAATGTCACCAGATATGCAAATGATGTCAATGTCACAACAGAATATTATGCCAATGTTCTCAATGTCACAACAGAATATTATGCCAATGATGTCAATGTCACCACAGATGAATATGCCCATTATGTCCATGTCACCAGATATGCAAATAATGTCAATGTCCCCAGATATGCAAATTATGTCAATGTCACCAGATATGCAAATGATGTCAATGTCACCAGATATGCAAATACTGTTAATGTCACCTGAAAATCAAATGATGTCAATGTCACAACAGATGAATATGCCAATGATGTCAATGTCACCACAGATGAATATGCCAATGATGTCAATGTCACCACAGATGAATATGCCAAGGATGTCAGTGTCACCACCGATGAATATCCCAATGATGTCAATCTCACCAGATATGCAAATGATGTCAATGTCACCAGATATGCAAATGATGTCAATGTCACCAGATATGCAAATGATGTCAATGTCACCAGATATGCAAATGATGTCAATGTCACCAGAAATGAAAATGATGGCAATGTCACCAGATATGCAAATGATGTCAATGTCACCAGATATGCAAATGATGTCAATCTCACCAGATGTGCAAATGATGTCAATCTCACCAGATATGCAAATGATGTCAATGTCACCACAGATGAATATGTCAATGATGTCCATGTCACCAGATATGCAAATAATGTCAATGTCACCAGATATGCAAATCATGTCAATGTCACCAGATATGCAAAGGATGTCAATGTCACCACAGATGAATATGCCAATATCACCACAGAAGAATATGCCAATGATGTCAATGTCACCACAGATGTATATGCCAATGATGTCAATGTCATCAGATATGAAAATGTTGTCAATGTCACCAGATAAGCAAATGATGTCACCAGATATGCAAATGATGTCAATGTCACCAGATATGCAAATGATGTCAATCTCACTACAGATGAATATGCAAATGATGTCAATGTCACCACAGATGAATATGCAAATGATATCAATGTCACCAGATATGCAGATGATGTCAATGTCACCAGATATGCAAATCATCTCAATGTCACCAGATATGCATAGGATGTCAATGACACCACAGATGAATATGCCAATATCACCACAGATGAATATGCCAATGATGTCAATGTCACAACAGATGAATATGCCAATGATGTCAATGTCACAACAGATGGATGTGCCAATGTTGTCAATGTCACCACAGATGAATATGCCAACTATGTCAATGTCACAACAGATGAATATGCCAATGATGTCAATGTCACCACAGATGAATATGCCAATGATGTCAATGTCATCACAGATGAATATGCAAATGATGTCAATGTCACCACAAATGAATATGCCAATGATGTCCATGTCACCAGATATGCAAATGATGTCAATGTCACCAGATATGCAAATACTGTCAATGTCACCTGAAATTCAAATGATGTCAATATCACCACAGATGAATATGCCAATGATGTCAATGTCACCACAGATGAACATGCCAATGATGGCAATGTCACCACAGATGAATATGCAAATTATGTCAATGACACCAGAAATGCAAATGATGTCAATGTCACCACAGATCTATATGCCAATGATATCTATGTCTCCAAAAATGAATATGCCAATGATGTCAATGTCACCAGACATGCCAATGATGTCAATGTCACCAGACATGCCAATGATGTCAATGTCACCAGACATGCCAATGATGTCAATGTCACCAGACATGCCAATGATGTCAATGTTACCAGACATGCCAATGATGTCAATGTCACCAGACATGCCAATGATGTCAATGTCACCAGACATGCCAATGATGTCAATGTCACCAGATATGCAAAGGATGTCAATGTCACCACAGATGAATATGCCAATGTCACCACAGATGAATATGCCAATGATGTCAATGTCACAACAGATGAATATGCCAATGATGTCAATGTCACAACAGATGGATGTGCCAATGTTGTCAATGTCACCCCAGATGAATATGCCAATGTTGTCAATGTCACCACAGATGAATATGCCAATGATGTCAATGTCACAACAGATGAATATGCCAATGATGTCAATGTCACCACAGATGAATATGCCAATGATGTCAATGTCACAACAGATGGATGTGCCAATGTTGTCAATGTCACCACAGATGAATATGCCAACTATGTCAATGTCACAACAGATGAATATGCCAATGATGTCAATGTCACCACAGATGAATATGCCAATGATGTCAATGTCATCACAGATGAATATGCAAATGATGTCAATGTCACCACAAATGAATATGCCAATGATGTCCATGTCACCAGATATGCAAATGATGTCAATGTCACCAGATATGCAAATACTGTCAATGTCACCTGAAATTCAAATGATGTCAATATCACCACAGATGAATATGCCAATGATGTCAATGTCACCACAGATGAACATGCCAATGATGGCAATGTCACCACAGATGAATATGCAAATTATGTCAATGACACCAGAAATGCAAATGATGTCAATGTCACCACAGATAAATATGCCAATGATATCTATGTCTCCACAAATGAATATGCCAATGATGTCAATGTCACCAGACATGCCAATGATGTCAATGTCACCAGACATGCCAATGATGTCAATGTCACCAGACATGCCAATGATGTCAATGTCACCAGACATGCCAATGATGTCAATGTCACCAGACATGCCAATGATGTCAATGTCACCAGACATGCCAATGATGTCAATGTCACCAGATATGCCAATGATGTCAATGTCACCAGATATGCAAATGATGCCAATGTCACCACAGATCAATATGCCAATGATGTCTATGTTATCAGAGATGTCAATGTCACCACAGATCAATACGCAAATGATGTCTATGACACCACAAATGAATATGCAAATGATGTCAATGTCACCAGATATGCTAATGATGTCAATGTCACCAGATATGCAAATTATGTCAATATCATCTGAAATTCAAATGATGTCAATCTCATCACAGATGAATATGCCAATGATGTCAATGGCACCACAGATGAATATGCCAATGATGTCAATGTCACCAAAGATGAATATGCCAATGATGTCTATGTCGCCAGATATGCAAATGATGTCACCACAGAACAATATGCCAATGATGTCTGTGTCATCAAATATGGAAATGTCAATGTCTTCACAGATGAATATGCAAATCATGTCTATGTCGCCAGATATGCAAATGTTATCAATGTCACCTGAAATTATAATGATATCAATGTCACCTCCGATGAATATGCCAATGATGTCAATGTCACCACAGATGAATATGCCATTGATGTCAATGTCACCAGATATGCAAACAATGTCAATGTCTCCATAGATGAATATGCAAATGATGTCAGTATCACCCCAGGTGAATGTGCACCTTATGACAATGTCACCATATATGCAAATGATGGTAATGTCACCAGAGACAAATTATGTCAAAGAAAATTATTATGCCATCTGAAATGTCAATTTTTTCAGCAATGAACATGCAAATGTCATTGTCGCCACAGCTGAGTAGGACATCACAAATGATGACAATGTCCTCATAAATGACTTAGTCACCTTACAGTTTTACAGATAGTGTCACAATTACCTTAATTATATGCCATTTGTGTCATTGTCACAATCAATAATATCCCATCTGAAATTATTTCAATACCACAATTAATGATACAAGTAATGTCAAAATATGTTTTTCTTCTATCGGTAATGATGTCAACATTTCCACTTGTGAATGTCATATGAAATAATGTCAATGTTATTTGAAGTTCACTTTTTCTGAGCAGTGGATAGTCAGCCTCATGATGTTGTCTGAAAAAACCTAGCCGTCCAAACGGTGCTGTGACCTCCACGTACGCTATCTGTTCTCTAAAGATGACCAGATATTTAAATGTATGTTGAGCCGCTAGAACTGATCACCTTCTGAAATTATGTCTGACACTACAAATGAATATTCCATTCATTGTTATTACAGGCGAATATACAAATGACATCAATGTCACAAGAGATAAATACGCAAATGACGTCAATGTCACAAGAGATAAATATGCAAATGACGTCACTGTCACAAGACATAAATACGCAAATGACGGCAATGTCACAAGAGATAAATATGCAAATGACGTCACTGTCACAAGACATAAATACGCAAATGACGGCAATGTCACAAGAGATAAATATGCAAATGACGTCACTGTTACAAGACATAAATACGCAAATGACGTCAATGTCACAAGAGATAAATATGCAAATGACGTCACTGTTACAAGACATAAATACGCAAATGACGTCAATGTCACAAGAGATAAATGTGCACATGACGTCACTGTCACGTAAGATAAATACGCAAATGACGTCAATGTCACGAGATAAATATGCAAATGACGTCACTGTCACAAGAGATAAATACGCAAATGACGTCACTGTCACAAGAGATAAATATGCAAATGACGTCACTATCACAAGAGATAAATATGCAAATGACGTCACTGTCACGACATATGACGTCAGCATTATGTAAGTTTAATAATGGGAGATTAATTGAACAACTTCACCTAGTACCTGATTTGATATGAGCTCACTCTTAAGACACAAAAAATTATGATTTATATCTTAAATATGTTATGTGCAGGCATACACGCCAATCGACACCTCGCTTTATCGAAGAATGATTTAACCCACGCCTTTTCTGCTATAACATCTTACTCCATTCAGTCAACCATGCCGAATCTACCTAGTTTGTCAAGTCTTGACGAGAGATTTAACCCACGTCTTTTCTGCCAAAACATCTGACTCCATTCAGTCAACCATGCCGAATGTACTTAGTTTGTCAAGTCTTGACGAGAGATTTAACCCACGCCTTTTCTGCTATAACATCTTACTCCATTCAGTCAACCATGCCGAATGTACCTAGTTTGTCAAGTCTTGACGAGAGATTTAACCCACGCCTTTTCTGCTATAACATCTGACTCCATTCAGTCAACCATGCCGAATGTAGTTTGTCAAGCCTTGACGAGAGACAGGTGGTTTCTCATCTCGATCAACCATTTTAATTCGTCCAGACTATTTATTTTAAATGTTTGTGTTCCTTCTTATATTTTTGCTTATAATGTCAAGAAGGACACGTTAGTGGGGTGATAAAAATAAACAGTATTCGGTACTTGTCCCTTAATTCCCCCAAAACAGAGTTCCTATCATTCGAATTTGACAGTTAACTGTAGCGGGACATTCCATTTCGGGTTACGAGAACGACAAGTCGATATAATTTTATTTTAAATAAATAAATAATAACTTAGTTAAGGTTTGATGTTGTTATTTCGAATGCCAAGAATTAGTAGGTTACTCTTATGTGCTTCCTGAAAAGGGCGTTAAGTGACGGGTTGCAGTAGCTTTCCTTACATCCGGAGCGTGCTGATGAATGTGGACCGCGGTTTTCTAGGCGGTTGTGCTATGCTTGGTCTCATCTGCGTGTCGCTCACTACTACGGAGATCACGTCGAACCTCACCTTGTTAGCCAGACTGTTGTCCTCAACAACATCCCGTTTCCAGGACGACTAACGTGAGGGTCTTGGCCAGTATATTTCTCCTGACCCTGGCTAACATTCTCTGATCAGTGTGTTTTTCCTGACCAGACGTTAGCCTCATCGTCCCGCCAGGTGAGGGTCTTGGTCAGTATATTTATCCTGACCCTGGCTAACATTCTCTGATCAGTGTGTTTTGCCTGACCAGACGTTAGCCTCATCGTCCCATGATATGTAGAACAGATGGTTATATTCAGTTTTACGACCAGTCTTCTGGAAGACTGTAGGGCCATACAAAGCAGCAGAAAGAAATTTCCTGGTCGTCTGCCTGATTGAAATAATTGGACGACCAAACAACACAATTTCAGCTTTTGAGGTGCCAGAATAGAAAATGCCACTCACTGATGCGTCGGAGCAACATGTACGAATCAAGTATTTGCCTATGTCATTTTGGCGCTTGTCATTTAGTTTGATGATTAAAAATTTTTTAAATTTTACGTGTTTGCCTCACTAGTTTCTACTGGCGGAGGCGCGCCTATTCCACCCCAGACCGTAGTCAATTGGGCGATATTAAGACGCATAAACCAGTGATTGGATGTATGTGTGCGTCTGTATGTACCTGTGCTAGGTTTGTGCGTTCCCAGAAGCCTGCCCAACCGAAGTGCAGTGAAAGGGTCTCACCCTGAGGGCGCGTGTGAAAGTTGTGCAAGACTGTGACTGTTGGACAGAGTAAAATGAAACAAGAGTGATTGTTGGACAGAATCAAATGTAACAAGAGTGTTATTGTTGGACAGAGTCAAATGTAACTGAGGTAAGAAGAGAGAGGAAGCTCGTTATATTGTCCTCATGTTGTAGAAATGATCCCTAAAAGTATGATCTTCTTACCTGAGATAAATATGCCAATGATGTCAATGTCACCTGACATGCAAACGATGTCTATGTGTGATTCAAATCTAGGTTTATTGACAATCCCATTACAGGTTTGATGTTTGACACCCCCACAGTTTAAAAGTTGACTATTATGTGACATCACTATCCTAAAATCCGGTACTAAAAATATACATTATAATTTTTAATTATTTTTTTTTTGTGTTCGGGTGAGAGGGGGGGGGGGGGGGGGGGGGAGAGAGGCATTAAAGAACATGTACCCGATATACTTCTCAGTTCGCAACAACAACAAAAACTAGTTAATCAAATTTCAGGTCAGGTCATCCCGTAACCGGTGAGGTCGTTGGGGCACACATGAAGACATCCTCACAACTCCACGCCATCCTTCGCTGTCAATGGCCGCTGCCTGTGCCTCTTCTGGTCGGAGATTGGTCCATTCTTTTATGTTGTTCTCCCACCTCTTTTTGGACCGGCCTCTTCGTCGTGTGCCTTGTACCTTCCCGTGCAGGATCGTATTTGCAAGACCATTTGATCTCGATATGGACCGTACCAAGGGAGTTTCCTTCTTTTGACAGTCAGTTGCCAAGAGGTCTTCAAAAGGCCCTACTGCTGTTGTAATTTTATCTCGAATTTCCTCCTTTGTAACTCGATCTTTCTACGTGACGTTTAATAGTCTTCGGAAACAGCTCATCTCCAAGGCCTGTATCCTTCGCTGAAGGTCAGCTACAACTGTCCATGTCTCATAAGCATAGAGGAATATTGACAGGACCAGTGTACACATTAATCTGATTTTCGTGTATAGGTCTAACCGTTTATATTGCCAGATTTTGTTAAGCCGTGCAAGCGCCCCTATTGTCTGTGCTATTCTGGCCAACACCTCACATTTTGATCCTTCATCACTGACAATCGACCCCAGATATTTAGAACGGTCAACCACTTCGAGTTCCTGGCCATTAGCTTTTTTAAAATTCAAATTTAGTGAGAAATTATAATCCATGACTGACTTAAACCGTAGACTAGGCGTACCTCGTTCAACAATTAGTATAATTCGACTGAATCCAGTGTTAGAGGAAATTAAAAACTCCACTGAATACTAACCATTATGAAGCAGAAGAATTGAACTGCTGAGGAAGAAAAACTTAAATTTGTGTATTGAATTTGATGCATAATCAGAAACAATATTTAGGCAAGGCATTATTCAGACCAAAGCACAAGCTTATCCTAATTGGAACGAAGAGGCCTCGTTCGTTCGTTCGTTCTCAATCTCTCTCTACCAAGCCCTGGAAACGGCATGCAGCGGAATATAATCCAGATAGAAGGCTGAATTGTGGAAGAAATATGTTTTGCTGTCAGAAGCTGATTTGATGCGTCGACTAATTTGCATAATATAAAATTACAGAGAGAAGCAACTAGCTTAGATACTGTAACTATAGAAATGTATCAGATAAATTGATTACATATATATATATATATATATATATATATATATATATATATATATACACACATATACATTGCATTAATCAGATAATAATAATAATAATGTTCGCGTGGGCGTCAAAGGCCCGTTGCGTTGATAGACAACTACCATGGCCAATCTGCTGAAGCTATGTTCATGCGTAGCGTGTCGACTGAAACCCCATACTGACTCCCCAGGTGGAGCCGAGTACTCCGCTACCTTAGAATGAGGGCCGCGAGGAGTGTATTAAAACTAATGTTTGTGTCAGACTTAACGTGTCTGTCCGTCTCAGACTCTGTTTTTCCGTGTCCCGAGGCTTCTGATTGTGTCCACCTTTTGGTCAGCGCGACCCTTGCTGTACTGTGAATACGAGGTTGACAGGGGTATCGTGTAACATCCGGTGGAGGGAGGAGCGGGCAGGAGAAAATCGGTTTCAGTCAGAGCAGAAAGGTTTTTGAGCAGTGGTAATCCGGACTGAATTCTGATGTGCAATTAAATGGAACGTTGAACTCCATCATGGACTGGTCTCCCACGGCCTAAGCCCTGCATGAAATTGCGGCAAAATGCAGCATAACAAACAAGTTAACAGATCTAAAGCACATAAATTCCACAGAAACAAATCCCTGATACCACCTGGTGAAGGATTTGTGAAATATAATCCGAACAGGCACCATTAAACCTCGGAAAACTACACAAACACCGGAGCCAGACGAGAGCGCAGGCGTTAAAGCGCGGCCATCTTACTTCTTCGAAAGCATTCATAACTAATATATAGTGTGGTATACGCTTGTCGGCGTTTAAAGCAGAGTTGCAGACTAAATAAAGGCATTGCTTCGCTATCTGTTGATCGTGCGTCTGGTCCCTAACTTGTAGGGTATGGCTGTATATGCTTTATTTCCAAACTGTTTGATCTATTCAAATTGATGTGAAATTTTAAGAATGAAAGAAAGTCAGTAAATAGGTCACAACAAGTTTTTAAGTTTATTATTGCACATGTAGAATCCCTTATTTCTCAACATAATTCCCACCAACATCGATATTCTTATCTCATCCCATCGCTTATCAGTGCACCAAAACACGCAGCGTAGAAGTCTTTAGTCTGCTGTATCAGAAACAACTGCATCTCACGTTCAATCTTCGTCATTCGCGAAACGTCTCCCGTCACGGTTGAATTCTGCATTAAGGTTGTAGGCTAAACCACGCGGACACCTTATTGCGGTTGCTACACTGTCTTTCATTATTCGCATGTCAGCTTGAAGCCATCTCTCCTGTACGGATATTTCTGTTGAAATCTGAACAGGACGACCAGGTCATGCTTCATCAGTCAGTAATGTCTTAACGTTCCTGCGAAACTTAACGATTTTATACTGGTTTAGAAGACTATGCAGAGTCTGTATACAGCCAATTTCATTTACATTTCCTTGCTTTGAAAGCTATGTGTATCAAATCTATTCTTAAATGCCACCACTACGTCATGTGCCAATGCATTCCAAGCATTCACCACTCTCCGACTACAAAAATAAAACATATCTAAACTGGACCTTTCATTAGTTAATTTGCAGCTATGCCCTCTTGTTCTTGTAGGTGTTTGTATTTTGAAAAAAATATTGTTATATTCTAATTTATCCGTTCCTTTCATTATCTTATAAACCTGTATTGTCACCTCGAATTCTTCTATTTTCTAGACACTGTAGGCCGGTTTTTCTGAGTCTTTGCTCATAACTGTAATTCTGGAATCCCCCTATCAGTTTTGTCGCTCTTCTTTGTATCTTTTCCAACATGTTTATATCTCCTCTTTGATAAGGACTCAATACCTGTACACAGTGCTCCAATCTAGGCCTAACTAATGCTTTATACAGTTTGACAATCACTTACTTACTCATATGTTTAACATTTCTTATTATCATACCTAACATTGAAATCCCCCATTAATAATAATTTACATGCACTAGCCTTTTGTTTATGTTACCTTTTAGCTCCTCATCTTCGTGTCGTCCCAGTAATGTCCTGCTCTACGCTTCAACACTTCTCACCCCAAACATGAAGAATTTCCATAGAAATACATTTTGCCCAAAACGCTTTACTAACTTGTGAAAAAAATCCTACACCATCACGCTGTTCTTTGATTGTACACTGTATGATATTGTACACTATATGAGATTGTACACTATATGAGATTGTACACTGTAGGAGTTTGTACACTGTATGAGATTGTACACTATATGAGGTTGTACGCTATATTAGATTGTACACTGTAGGAGTTTGTATACTGTATGAGATTGTACACTGTATGAGGTTGTACACTGTATGAGATTGTACACTATATGAGGTTGTACACTATATGAGATTGTACACTATTTGAGGTTGTACACTATTTGAGGTTGTACACTATATTAGATTGTACACTGTAGGAGTTTGTATACTGTATGAGATTGTACACTGTATGAGGTTGTACACTATATGAGATTGTACACTGTAGGAGTTTGTATACTGTATGAGATTGTACACTGTATGAGGTTGTACACTGTATGAGATTGTACACTATATGAGGTTGTACACTATATGAGATTGTACACTATTTGAGGTTGTACACTATTCGAGGTTGTACACTATATTAGATTGTACACTGTAGGAGTTTGTATACTGTATGAGATTGTACACTGTATGAGGTTGTACACTATATGAGATTGTACACTGTATGAGATTGTACACTATATGAGGTTGTACACTATATGAGGTTGTACACTATATGAGGTTGTACACTATTTGAGGTTGTACACTATATGAGGTTGTACACTATTTGAGGTTGTACACTATTTGAGGTTGTACACTATATGAGGTTGTACACTATTTGAGGTTGTACACTATTTGAGGTTGTACACTATATGAGGTTGTACACTATTTGAGGTTGTACACTATATGAGGTTGTACACTATTTGAGGTTGTACACTATATTAGATTGTACACTGAATGACGAGGAGACAGATTGCTGCTGATCGAGTATCTTCTTTTACATTTGTTTTCTCACTCCCGCTACCAAGTCCCGAAAAGGGCTTTGCAAGTAACGGGATGTAGTCCGGAGAACGGAATGCGTTGTATCGTAGTTTACAACTTGACTGCAATATTTGCACCTTTCTGTCCGACTCATCCGACTTCAGCAACCATTTTTTTAGTACTGGGTTGCCTTCCCTCTTCGATCCCTTCTCCATAGCCAGTCTGCCATGTTGCAGCCTGTTATCCAGGATCACCGCGTGGAGGTGTAGAAGGGTCTTGGCAGCTCCGGTTCGCTGGCCCTGACGCTAGCAGTCAGCTATGGGTCGCTGGCCCTGACGCTAGCAGTCAGCTATGGGTCGCTGACCACTGCAGCTCTGGTTCGCTGGCCCTGACGCTAGCAGTCAGCTATGGGTCGCTGACCACTGCAGCTCTGGTTCGCTGGCCCTGACGCTAGCAGTCAGCTATGGGTCGCTGGCCCTGACGCTAGCAGTCAGCTATGGGTCGCTGACCACTGCAGCGCATGCCCTGCTCAGTGTTCTCCTCCTGCTGCTCAACTGTAATGACCATTGACCGATCTGTTGACTGTTTTTGGTCAAGAAACTGAGAACGATACTGCAACTCTAGTGACACAATATTTTGTAAACTTGGAATAGTTAGCTTTACAAATTGATCAAATTCAGTTATAGAAAGGAACATAGTTTGACAAGTTTAGAGAATTCAGAGGTAGAAAGGAACATAGTTTGACAAGTTTAGAGAATTCAGAGATAGAAAGGAACATAGTTTGACAAGTTTAGAGAATTCAGAGATAGAAAGGAGCACGGTTTGTGAAATACAGATTTATAGAAAATTGAAAGGAACTTGTCTGACAAAGTTGTAGAATTAGAATATGGAAAGACCAAGTATGCCCGGTTACGGAAATAAAAACAAGAAATAGATAAAGTAAGTTAATGAGAATGTCAACAGAGATATGATTTGTGAAAGATAACGAATTAGAGGATATAATTGTTACGTTATTTTGAAGTTAATGAGAATGTCAACAGAGATATGATTTGTCAAAGATAACGAATTAGAGGATATAATTGTTACGTTATTTTGAAGTTAATGAGAATGTCAACAGAGATATGATTTGTCAAAGATAACGAATTAGAGGATATAATTGTTACGTTATTTTGAAGTAAAGTCATAGATGTGACATGACGTAACTTATGATTCTGTTACTGAGATAAGTTCAAGTTTGTATCCCTATCTAGAATGTATTTAGCTTTGCATTGTAAAACAATTATTTTTGTTTAAATACTTGCTAAGTGTGACACTGTTTCTTTAGTTAAACAATGTAAAAATGTTTTAGTTTTAAAAACGCAGATTTTGCTTGTATAATGTTTGTGTGTTTTTACTTGGATAATGTAAAAATGTTTTTACTGTGAAAATATAAACGTATTTATTACTTAAGAAATGTAAAATATATATAAGTTTGTTTTTACATGTAGCCACACTTTATTAATTGCGCTTCTAATCAGGAAAATGGTTCGAGAGTTTGTCTCTCGTGGGTCCAATCGCCATTCTACACACGCTCCAGACAATCGAGTTGTAAATGTCTCTGGCTTACTTAAAGAAAGGAAAGTGACAAGATAGGCTTGTCACATGAACTAAAAAAATGGAGGCCCAGTATATTGAAGTCTCTAACACTTTATCTTTGATGGCAGTATCTGTTATGGACTGCCTTTATATTTTTACAATTAACCTTCGAGACAAAATCTGCTTTTGAAACTATACAAGCATAGATACATTCTAGATTTAAAACAATATAAATCAACATTAGACTCTCTACATTTCTTCTTTTCTTATTTTTCTTCTTCTTCGGCGTTCATCCTGAAAAGGACGTTGTATCGTAGTTTACATCGGATCCGCGATAGCTAAGTCCTTCGGCCCAACACATCCGATTTTAGTTAGCTTTCTAGAGTTTCGGGTTTGCTTGCCACTGCGATTACTTTTCCTTGGCCAGACTATATCCGTGACTAGTGCAGTCTGCTTCCAGGACCGACACGGAGGCGGAATAAAGTCTTGGTAAACTATGGTTCGCTGGTACTCATACAAGCAGCCAGCTATGGTTCGCTATCCTTGATACAAGCAGCCAGCTATTGTTCGCTAGGCCTGATACAAGCAGCCAGCTATGGTTCGTTAGGCCTGATACAAGCAGCCAGCTATGGTTCGTTAGGCCTGATACAAGCAGCCAGCTATGGTTCGCTGGTACACATGCAAGCAGCCAGCTATGGTTCGCTAGCCCTGATACAAGCAGCCAGCTATGGTTCGCTAGCCCTGATACAAGCAGCCAGCTATGGCTCGCTAGCCCTGATACAAGCAGCCAGCTATGGTTCGCTAGCCCTGATACAAGCAGCCAGCTATGGTTCGCTGGTACTCATACAAGCAGCCAGCGATGGTTCGCTAGCCCTGGTACAAGCAGCCAGCTATGGTTCGCTAGCCCTGATACAAGCAGCCAGCTATGGTTCGCTAGGCCTGATACAAGCAGCCAGCTATGGTTCGCTAGCCCTGGTACAAGCAGCCAGCTATGGTTCGCTGGTACTCATACAAGCAGCCAGCGATGGTTCGCTAGCCCTCATACAAGCAGCCAGCTATGGTTCGCTAGGCCTGATACAAGCAGCCAGCTATGGTTCGCTAGCCCTGATACAAGCACCCAGCTATGGTTCGCTAGCCCTGATACAAGCAGCCAGCTATGGTTCGCTAGGCCTGATACAAGCAGCCAGCTATGGTTCTCTAGGCCTGATACAAGCAGCCAGCTATGGTTCGCTAGGCCTGATACTAACAGCTAACTATGAATTTCTGGCTGTTTTGTCAGCTAATTTTCTGCCGTATCTTACATCTCCTCCACACCCCAACACCCCTCCCATCCCTTCGACATTGCAGAGAATACAGAAACATACACACATATTCTGCATTTGAGATAATATAGGCAACACAAAGTCACACATGGACATATACTTTCGGCACAATACAAACACACATTCACATATTCAATTTTTGAGATATAATACACGTTTAAGACATTTCAAAAATAAACACACTTTGTGTTGTCTAAACAACACAAACAAAAAAGTAGTCCGCCTGCAATAAAGACAATCAAAGTTGATATTTAAAACATATATATTTGCTGTTTACATGTCGGGATTACTACACCCCTTTTCATTGCTGTGTTTGTAAGAAAATTGTTTAAATTGCATTTATTAATTGATACATTGATTGATTATTGATTTGTGTTAATACCATGACGTTAAAAACTGCTCAATCTTTCTCTAAATTGATCGAATCTGTAATGCTCATATTTATATCAGAAAATGATCTGTTCAAACAAATAAATCCATTTATTGTTTAATGTAAATTTTACAATTAAATACCATAATTACAAGGTTTGCAAGGGGTCCACCTGGGTCATTGTATGTGAAAGACAAGAATAGCACCACTGCCCCACAGAGAGCATGTTGTAAGAGGCTACTAACTGTGTGACATGGCATAATACCGGCTATGATTAGGTGGTTTGTTAAGAGCTATATAGATGGCTCCTAACAGGCTGCGGGTCTACTTTGCTCTAGTGTTTGAGTCTATTAAGACGGACTCACACCCTCCATATGGGAGTAATAAGCTGCTTGAACCTAGCCCACTAAGCAGAAAATCCTCCTCTTGGCTACACCCAGCTCACATCAGAGCTGGGACCTGCATAGGGGCTTATGCTCCCGTAGAAGTAGAAGTCCGCTAAGACTAAGATGTATTAGCTAAGCCTGATGTGTTCTATTCTGAGTTGGAGGATTAATTTCTGCTCCCTGTGTAGAAGTTATTGATCTGAGAAGAGTTGTAAATCAGCTGGCAAATGGAGTTTAATATAGATAAAGGTACATTCATCCGCATGACTAGATCCAATGTGGAACATAATTACAGAATGTGCGAGAACAATATTAGAAAGATAGATAATTAAAGGGAACTAGGGGTTATAATAGATCATACAGGTAAGGTGAGTGAGGAAGTCCAGGTAGCAGTGAAAGAGGCAAATGCAATGTTAGGTATGATAAAAAAGAAATATTAAACGTAGGAGCAAGGAAGTGATAGTCAAACTGTATAAAGCATTAGCTAGACCTAGATTGGGGTACTGGCCAGGTGTGGAGTCCTTACCGTAGAGCATAAACATGCTGGAAAGGAGCGACAAAGTTTATAGTGTTACAGTTATGAGGAAAGACTCAGAAAAATCGGCCTACATTGTCTAGAAAATAGAAGAATTCGAGGTGACAATACAGGCTTATAAGATAATCAAAGGAACGGATATATTAGACTATTACAAGTTTTTTTTCCTCAAATACAACCACCTACAAGAACAAGAGGGTAAAGCTTCAAATTAACTAAAGAAAGGTCCAGATTAGATATCAGGAAACATTTTTTTAGTCCGAGAGTTGGTTGCTTGGAGTGCATTACCTGAGGAATTGATGAAGGCAGGGACAATTAATGCATTTAAGAATAAATTTGATGCGCATAGCTTTTAGAGCAAAGAAATGCAAATAAAACTGGTTGTATACAGACTCTGCAGACTCTTCCTAACCAGTATAAAGACGTTAAGTTAACTTAAGTTAATATTGCAAACATTTATTTCATTCTTTGAGAATACAACAACATTAATTATGTCTTTTATTTCTCTCACTCTTTATTTTTCCCTCCATTGTTGCATACATTATTATATTCACAAGGTGATAATACATTAACAAATGGCAGCAGTGAAAAGGTAAATCAATTGTAAAAAAGGATATCTTAGTCTTAGTGGACATGTACTTCTACAGACGCATAAGCCCAAGTATAGGTCCCATCTCTGACGTAAGCTGAATGTAGTCAGGAAAAGAATTTCCTGCTTAGCGGGCTAGGCTCGATCAGTTTATTACTCTACTACGGAGGGTGGTTAACTGATCTGCAAATCCATCTTAATAGAATCAAACATTAGATCAAAATAGCCCCTCAGTTTGTTAGGCGCCTTCTATGCTACTCTCAACAAACCACCTAACCATGGCGGGTGTTATGCCATGTCACACAGTTAGTCGTCTCTTACAACATGTTCTCTGTGTGGCAGTGGTGATATTCTTGTCCTTGTTATACACATAGCCACCGGCAAACCACTTGATGTAAAATAATTATGTGTCAATTTTACGTGGACACACACACAAAAACCAACTAAATCTATTTATCTGAACAGATGTTTGCTCATATATTTGCCTTTTGTTTTACATGCTTTTGTTACATTCTATTGTTTCACCAAGTGTTCCTTTTGTACACAATTGTTAATTAACAATCTAATTTGTACCTTGATTCTGTAATTTCCAAAAAATCTGAACATTCCAAAACTTGTAAAGCCTTTATGTCAATATATCATTTGTTTTGTCTGTTCCTCTCAAGATGTTCAGACTTATTTATAAATAATGCACGAGCAGTTCAAAAGTTGTCATTTTTTAAGATAATTAACTTTTCAGAAAATAAAATGTGACTATTCACAAACTATGGTTTATTTTGTTGCCTGTTTATTTAAAACACATGCACATGTAACTCTTTCATTAATTGTGGCATTTTTTAAAAATCCATTATATTTCACAAATAAACCTACATTTTGCAGAAGGTATATCCGTTTTTCTATATAATTAAACTAGTTATTTGTAATTTAAAATTTATTAAGATATTTACGTTTTTTAAAAATTGTATGTATGTGAAAAAGACTCATCTCATTGTGCTTACGAGTAAAGGGTATATTTCTTAATTTTTGGCTTAGGATGTAAGGTGTTAAGTAATACACCAAATGTTATGAATTAACTTGCATTTCCAAATGTATAGAGACTTTTGGATCACTTTGTACTTGTTTCCAGACCACGTGACTATTGTCAAAAACGTTTTACAAAAATGAATATAATCAAGCCAAAAATAATATTGATAACTTTGATATTATAGTCACGGGGTGTAACAATATCTTACACGCCATGCACTTCTGTTGGCCAGTTTGAAATTACTGACAATTTGTTTTGTAATAAATATTACCGGGTTTTTCGGCTTCCTGTGCGCTATTATTTTTTCTGAAATAAATCTCGATAATGTACTGTGGTACCTGCCATCCGAAGGTGTCGTGTTCGTTTATCTACACTAACCCGAGGGGAAGATTAACTATGTTAGATGGTAAATATTACTTTTACATATGATCTCTGAAATAAATGTATAAATTATACTTTGTTAAAATAGTAAATACATACAAAGGCAAAGGCCGCCGTCCATTGTAGACGATGATGGCATAGTTTATTTTGCTAGCGATATTTTTAGTAGGGATTAACTGCGCTACTTGTTATCCTCACTCTCTCGTCTCGAGTCGCCTGACCCCAGTGGCAAGGCAAGGACAAAACGACTAGGGGGCGGCTACGAGATGCAAGGGACTCCGTATCAAGCACCCGTGAAAAAGACGGCGGAATCCTGAGTCGAACCCCTGCCACCTGATCATGAAGCCGACGGCTTAACCACTTCGCCACGGAATCCCCAGTAAATACATAAAGTATCATACAAATTATTTTTTTAAATATTCGTAGCCCAAAAAAATCATTCCCATACCGCCTAACGAGCCAACAGGCCGGTAGTAATGTACACGTTCTAAATCAATATTATCGATATTGTGTCTCTCATCAAAGGAACATGACTTTAAAGAAACATAAAGGGACAAAAGAACTCAATACTATTAGAACCGGTATATACTGACCCAGCTGTAGCCCTGTCACAACCGATAGGATAGGTGTAAACTTTAGGAGTGAGCGTAGTGTCTCTGTATATTCATGTGGTCAAGATGATCTACATGTCTCTCGGCAGCCCACAACACGCCCTGGTAATGTGGGTGAAAGTGCTGAGCTCCAAAATCCAGAAAACATCTTGGTAGGGTATGTGAAAGTGCTGGGCTCAGCCACCCACAGAACATTCTGGTAGGTAGATTAAAGTGCTGAGCTCAGCCCCCCACAAGACATCTTGGTGGGTAGATTAAAGTGCTGGGCTCAGCCACCCACAAAACATCTTGGTAGGTAGGTGAAAGTGCTGAGCTCAGCCACCCACAGAACATCTTGATAGGTAGATTAAAGTGCAGAGACCGTATTCTTATGGTTACACCATTTTTCTCAAAATTGTGCGTATAAAAGTGGAGCACATCCTTGACCCCGGGAAATGCGTTACTTTGGTTGTCCAGTTATGTGGAGAGTGCTTCTTGTTTCAGCACACGTTTTTACCATTTTTTGCTTAAATATTCACTGTCTCCAGCCTGCCTGCAGGGCAGCAGGCTTGCATCTCTAAATCTTTCTCCTCGATATATCCCTTCGGAGGCATTGCTGATATCTGTGCTGCCGCCGGCATAGCTCTTGACACTCTTCTGCCTCGACAGTATAGAGCCTAGAGCAGTTCGTAAGATGAGCTAAGAGGATGGAAGATCAACCAGAATGTATATACTTTGGTCCAATACAGTCGCTGACCGCTGCAGCTCATGCACCACTCAACATCTTAATCCCCTGTCTGGCATCAAACATCACGTAGTTGCATACCGTGTAAGGCTGAGGGATATGTGTATGTAGTAGATATTACCTATCATATAAACAGTGATTTCTTTGTTGCCACTTGTCTGTTTATTTATTGTTTGACGTCGAATGAGACTTTGAGTTTGAATCGCTGAAGCTTGATCTGGCAGAGTTAAAGATGGCGATATGTGTGGACATCTCCCGCGGGCAGTAACTAATCTTGAACAGATCTGGAGACATCTGTTGGTGAAGCTTTGCAGTCTGGATGTGATACTCTTAGTTACATGTGAGGGAGACATCTGTTGGTGAAGCTTTGTAGTCTGGATGTGGTACTCTTAGTTACATGTGAGGGAGACATCTGTTGGTGAAGCTTTGTAGTCTGGATGTGGTACTCTTAGTTACATGTGAGGGAGACATCTGTTGGTGAAGCTTTGTAGTCTGGATGTGGTACTCTTAGTTACATGTGAGGGAGACATATGTTGGTGAAGCTTTGTAGTCTGGATGTGGTACTCTTAGTTACATGTGAGGGAGACATCTGTTGGTGAAGATTTGTAGTCTGGATGTGGTACTCTTAGTTACATGTGAGGGAGACATCTCTTGGTGAAGCTTTGCAGTCTGGATGTGATACTCTTAGTTACATGTGAGGGAGACATCTGTTGCTGAAGCTTTGCAGTCTGGATGTGATACTCTTAGTTACATGTGAGGGAGACATCTGTTGGTGAAGCTTTGCAGTCTGGATGTGATACTCTTAGTTACATGTGAGGGAGACATCTGTTGGTGAAGCTTTGCAGTCTGGATGTGGCACTCTTAGTTAAATGCGAGGGAGATATCTATTGGCGAAGTTATGCAGTCAGTGTGGTACTCTTAGTTACATGTGAGGGAGACATCTGTTGGTAAATCACGTTCTGTAACATGCTCATTATGATGTAGTAGCCATATTCTTTGCTCCGATATAAGGAAGCGCGTGATCCACCGGAAGGAATCCTAAATGTACAAATGTTGAATTGGTACCAGATTTCTGGAATCTTTGGGGATAACGATGGTGATGATAATTGTTATCATTATGATGTTGCCGATAACAAAAATGATGATGGTTGTTATCGATTTACCTCCAGTAATGGATGAGATCGTCGACGGCACCTCTAACTACTACCGCGGCCTAAGAAAGACAACCCGGCGTATTTGACTTGCTACATACAAGGTTGTGTCCCCTGATTTGTTTGGCCCTCAAGTTTAACTTAAACTGGTTTAGATGACTCTACAGAGTCTGTTTACAGCCAGTTTCTTGGAAGGTGTTTTAACCGATGTCCAAGTCCATCTTAATTGACTCAATACTAGAGGTAAGTAGGCCCGCAGTCAGTTAGTCGTCATACCTAGCTGCCCTTAACAAACCACCTGGGGAAAGGTACAAAAAAACTTGGGTAGATTTTTAACTTAAATTTTGTCTGGGCTGCCTCAGTTAAACCAAATCTTTTCGATTTCCAACTGCCAAAGAATTTTTAACGTGCTCGACACTGAACACGACACTCCGATCTCACTATCCAGAGAACAGGGGAATTTTTACCAGAAGATCCACGTGACAAATCCCGGTCTCCACCGTGATTCGAACCAGCGACCTCCGGAACTCGAGGCGGACACCTTACCTCGAGACTACTGAGTCCTTAGATCATTCGTTGGTCTAATATCTTTTCATCTAGACCAATCGCATGGTGGCATTCAATTAGTTTTACATATAGGATATATATATATATGTATATATATTAGAATGGCATTGGGCTGTCAAGAACAGGCTAGCTCGGCATCTATAAGATACAACAGCAGCAACATGTAGCACTCTGTAAAATGCTTTACTGTAGTCTACAAAGCACATGTAGATTCGTTTCTGTACTTCTATATCCGTTGGAATAATGGTGGCACGGTAGACATTGAGACTGCCAAAGCCTAACTGTATACTCTGGATATGCAAGGAGGTTAAACCACTTTTACACAGGTTGCCTGAGGCGAATATTCCACATCCGATGGAAAGATCGCGTCACTGGCATTAAAGTTCTCTCGAGGACTGATATGCCCGGCATCCATGTACTGTTAGAAGAAGCACGGCTAGGATGGGCCGGACACCTCGTCTGTATGTCAGACGAGCGGTTCCCAGAGAAGCTTCTCTACGGCGAGCTCAGAGAGGGATGGCACGAGAAAGGGCGCCTAAATAAAATTGTTAAAGTCAGTCTGAGGGATTCCCTGGAAAGTTGCCAGATAGAAATCACCACCTGGGAATGTCTTGCGCAAAACAGATCTGACTGGAGAAGCGCAGTCAAATCGGGTGTAGCTACTGGCGAAGACGACCGTGTTGTGAAAGCCCAGAGCAGACCCGAGACCCGGAAATCCCAAACAGCGGGACCACCATCACCTTCTACAGACCTAGTGTCCCGTTAAAAATATTGCTTCACGAACTCAATTTTCTTACGAGAACCGATCTACTCTTTATCACTGTCTTTTTATTTTTAATTCTCTTTTGGATAATTGTGTGGAGTATCTTCATCAGACTGTCAGGCTGATTGTTCTGTTCAATCCTCCGCCCTAGTTTTTGTTAGGCTGATTGTTCTGTTCAATCCTCAGCGCTAGTTTTGTTAGGCAGTGTAGCAGAGATTGATATCTTCAAGCCATGTGTAAATATCATGTGTATTATCTCTGTCATTGCACAGCTCTGTGGATCGTACCAACGCTTCTGTACACCTGAGACACCTGGACTGTGTACAGTCGTCCTACCAACTTGTCTGTACACCTGAGACACCTTGACTCTGTACACTCGTCCTACCAACTCTTATGTACGCCTGAGACACCTGGACTGTGTACACTCGTCCTACCAACTCTTCTGTATACCTAAGACACCTTGACTGTGTACAGTCGTCCTACCAACTTGTCTGTACACCTGAGACACCTTGACTCTGTACACTCGTCCTACCAACTCTTATGTACGCCTGAGACACCTGGACTGTGTACACTCGTCCTACCAACTCTTCTGTATACCTAAGACACCTTGACTGTGTACAGTCGTCCTACCAACTTGTCTGTACACCTGAGACACCTTGACTGTGTACACTCGTCCTACCAACTCTTATGTACGCCTGAGACACCTGGACTGTGTACAGTCGTCCTACCAACTCTTCTGTACACCTGAGACACCTGGACTGTGTACAGTCGTCCTACAAACTCTTCTGTACACCTGAGACACCTGGACTGTGTACAGTCGTCCTACAAACTCTTCTGTACACCTGAGACACCTGGACTGTGTACAGTCGTCCTACCAACTCTTCTGTACACCTGAGACACCTGGACTGTGCACAGTCGTCCTACCAACTCTTCTGTACACCTGAGACACCTGGACTGTGTACAGTCGTCCTACAAACTCTTCTGTACACCTGAGACACCTGGACTGTGTACAGTCGCCCTACAAACTCTTCTGTACACCTGAGACACCTGGACTGTGTACACTCGTCCTACCAACTCTTATGTACGCCTGAGACACCTGGACTGTGTACAGTCGTCCTACCAACTCTTCTGTACACCTGAGACACCTGGACTGTGTACAGTCGTCCTATCAACTCTTCTGTACACCTGAGACACCTGGACTGTGTACAGTCGTCCTACCAACTCTTCTGTACACCTGAGACACCTGGACTGTGTACAGCCGACACACGAAGACGCTTGATCACTTCCATCGTGGCTGCCTAAAGAACCTGTTGATAAAATGGCAAGATAGAATCACATATGTAGAAGTTCTTTCGTGGGCTGGTATGACAATCATCCACACAACTCTGTACAAATCGCAGCTTAGATGGACTGGCCATGTTGCCGGCATGTCAGATGAGCAGCTTCCAAAGAAAATATTCTATGGCGAGCCTCAGTCAAGCAAGCCAGCTCGCGGTGGCCAAATAAAACGTTACAAAGACATTCTGGAAACCTCATTGAAAAACTGCGGAATTAGCCCTGTGATAATTGAAAGAATGTTGCTGCTGATCGCCCTGCCTGGTGTAGTCAAACCTCTTCTAAGCAGACACGAATCAAGGAAGCTCCACGTAAGCGAGCGAAACGAAAGGCAAGAGACGAGTTGCCTCCGTCTGACGGTCAGACAGTTTCTCTGCCATCTGTGTGGCAGACGCTTTCGCGCTCGAATTGGTTTGACCCGCAACCCACGAACTCACTCCAGGATTGACAGATGAAGATATGGTAATCTTTGGGAACGATGGACAAATAACACAATCGTATCAATGCCAAAGTCCTCTAAGGTCTAAATCATTCCTTTGTAATGCTGTCCGGAACCACAGCTTTCTCTTGCTTCATTATTCTGTTAATGCTTTCTCTGCTAGTGATTTGAGGTTTTGTGGGTCTTTATTACACTGTACTTGTGGCGTGTTGTCTTAGTGTTGTCTTCTTGTTTTCTTCATGTTGTCTTCTAGTTGTCTTCATGTTGTCTTCTTGTTGTCTTCATGTTGTCTTCTTGTTGTCTTCATGTTTTCTTCATGTTGTCTTCTAGTTGTCTTCATGTTGTCTTCATGTTGTCTTTTTGTTGTCTTCATGTTGTCTTGGTATTGTCTTCATGTTGTCTTGGTGTTGTTTTCATGTTGTCTTCATGTTGTCTTCATGTTGTCTTCTTGTTGTCTTCATGTTGTCTTGGTATTGTCTTCATGTTGTCTTGGTGTTGTTTTCATGTTGTCTTCATTTTGAGGACCTGTGTTTATCCCGTGGCAGCATACGTCTGCGAACATTCTTGAGCCACACTGGCAAAATATTTGGTAAACTCTTAGAGAAAAAGATTAGGCTACATCATGGAACCTCAGACCAACACGACACTCAGTTGGGCGTTAGAACAAACAGAAACTAAATAGGATGATATTCTTAGTCTCAGAGAAGTAGTGGAGAAAACAACTGAATACGAACAGGAACATTATGTTGCGTTTGTAGATCAAGAAATAACTTTTCACCGTGTAGATAGACATCATCTATGGAAAATATTGGCACACTATGGACTGAACGATCCCCTAATTAACCTGTGAAAAGCATAATTTCAGAGCGGAGGCAGAGGCATTGAAGGCTGCAGTAGAAGCAATGCTGACAGGCGAAAGCAATGAAAGCCAGATAGTAGTCACAGCACTAAAAAGTCAGAAAAATAAGAACTTAATGATTTAAGAGCAGTACTCTGTGAACTATACCAGCAGTCCGCACCAAAAAGAGTAGTGGAACAGTGGGCTCCATCCCACTGTAACATTCAAGTCAACGAGGAGGCAGACAACTGGCAAAAGAAGGTGCAAGGTTACCACAACCAGATTCTAGTGTGACCTACGAAGAGTCCAGAAGGTTTATTAGGGCCAGATACATGGCCAAATGGGAAACAGAGCATACTGGCTACACAAAAAATGATGCCTTTTACCATACCAGTTAAACAGAAGAGAGTAGGTCGTGGTCTTCAGACTCCGCACAGGCCACTACAGACTGAGGTACCATCTGTTCAATAAATTACACATACTTAGGGAGCACGTTTTTAGCAGACGGAAGGATTACGGTGGGTAAGTGTGTGGACAGTGAAGTCGTCTGTGTCACAAAGAACTTTGTGATTACAATACGTAGAAGATTATAGGTGTCACATGCACATGCGCCGCTCAGATAGAAATTGGCGTCGGTGATAGTTGTTTCTACACGTTTCATTCTGGATATCGCTCGGGTCAACCCAACTGTAAATACGTACTAGACTTACGGTTAGGGTGGGCAACGAGGGAGGAAGGCAACTGTTCACCCGTCCTTAGAAATTTGGAGCCCTAGTACTTGGAAATCTCTACCACTTTAGCCTCGTCGACATTGTCTGCTGTGTGATTACTTGTACAATCACCTGTTTACATGTACCTACTTCAACTCCAGCACTTGAAGTATACTTCAATAAAAATGCAATACGAAAAATTAAAAAGAATTGACAATTAACTACAATACTTAATTGCAAGCAAGTGACAATATCTACCAAAAGAGCTTTATACAACACAATCTTCGTTCGGACACTTTGCTGCCGGTGTCAAAGCTGGACACTCATTTCATTTGAAGAACGGG
Organism: Ariolimax columbianus; assembly: GCA_036924085.1. Lineage (NCBI taxonomy): Eukaryota > Metazoa > Mollusca > Gastropoda > Stylommatophora > Arionidae > Ariolimax > Ariolimax columbianus. The sequence continues at coordinate 33,657,845 of JAVGWX010000021.1, read as the reverse complement.
GGAGGATGTGGGCTAGTGGTTAATGACACGGCTCATAACCAGGAGGTGCTGGGTTCGATCCCCATCACAGCACCGGCCGTTACCCCGGGGAAGCAAACCCTTAGAAAATGCAGGAGGAAGCAGGCCCTTTCATAAAATGCACGCTGAAGTCGGATGCACTGGGCAAAATAAAAACCACAGTGCAACGCACACCACCTTGGGGATTAGGAAAATAAGGCGAACGCAAAAAAAACAAACAAACAAACAAAATATTTAAAGAACGACATAGTAACAACAGAAATGAAATGCCTAAAAAAATATTGAGCGTAACAAGGAGAGACACGATCAGAAACGATAGAAACAGATGGGAACAACACCAGTATCAAACTACATTGAAAGACAGGAACTAAAATGTTTTGGCCACGTAACAAAGCTACCATGAAGTGGATACCTTCTCGTTGTGGAGTACCAGGAAACGAGAGAGCAGATCGACTAGCAAAGGAGGGTGCTGCAGACGAGCAACTAGATGTGCCAGTTTCATACCAACAGAAGATAAGGATGATCAAATCAATCAGAAAGCCACCAACACCAGACGATTACCATAACATGAACAGACAAGAGCAAACTGTTGTGTTGCGCCGTAGAACAGGACACAACCGACTCCCCAGTCACATGTACACAAAAATGAAGATTGGTAATTCAGCCATGTGTACATGCGGACAGGCGCCCCAGACAGCAGAGCACATACTGCAAAACTGCCCCGAATATGATATACAGAGAAAATCTCACTCGCCCATAGAAACAACACTGGAAGAGAAACTTTATGGACCTGTATGTGAACTACAAAAGACAGTGAAGTTTATACAAGAGACAACATTGCAGATATAGACAATATTTTAAAGCGAACGAAAGAAGCAGAAGAAGAAAACTACATTAAAAGACAGCAACTAAAACGTTTTGGCCACGTAACAAAGCTACCGTCACTCATCACCCCCCAAAAAAGTGATGTCATTTAGATCAAATGGATTCAAGACCAAAGGCAGTTAACGAAAAAGGCTGCTTATGGAAATATCTGAAGAGCTGAATGCTACTGTGAAAGAAGCACACAATACGGCTCGTGTTAGAGATCTTTTCATAAAGTAACGCTGAAAGGCATACAAGGGAAAATGAGAAGAAGGAAAGAAATCTTTTTATCTCTGTTTTTTTGTAAAACATTTCACTGGCATGTTCTGCATCTCCGAGAAATATCTTACACATGAAACCAAATTTCGCTATGTGCATTTTTTATGCAGTCTTCTCCTGTTACAAGTTTTTTTTCATGTGTTGACATATATCGTATTGCTTCATGCATACTCATGCGTTTTTTCATATTTGTCTTATCTTCCATTTCTCTGCAGTTTTGTGCGTCCAATAACTTTTTGCCAGCCTACACAACGTTCATATGTCTTTATCTGTCTTCGCATGCTCTTGTCCTTTCATCTCTCGTCCACGTTAATCTGTCTTCTCTCACCCACTTTAATCTATCTTTTCTCACCCATAATTAATCTGTCTTCTCTCACCCACTTTAATCTGTCTTCTCTCACCCACTTTAATCTGTCTTTTCTCACCCATAATTAATCTGTCTTCTCTCACCCACTTTAATCTGTCTTCTCTCACCCACTTTAATCTGTCTTCTCTCACCCATAATTAATCTGTCTTCTCTCACCATCTTTAATCTGTCTTCTCTCACCCACTTTAATCTGTCTTCTCTCACCCACTTTAATCTGTCTTCTCTAACCCACTTTAATCTGTCTATCTTCTCTCACCCACTTTAATCTGTCTTCTCTCATCCACTTTATTCTGACTTCTCTCATCCACTTTAATCTGTCTTTTCTCACCCACTTTAATCTGTCTTCTCTCACCCACTTTAATTTGTCTTCTCTCACCCACTTTAATCTGTCTGTCTTCTCTCACCCACTTTAATCTGTCTTCTCTCATCCACTTTAATCTGACTTCTCTCATCCACTTTAATCTGTCTTTTCTCACCCACTTTAATCTGTCTTCTCTCACCCACTTTAATCTGTCTGTCTTCTCTCACCCACTTTAATCTGTCTTCTCTCCCCCACTTTAATCTGTCTGTCTTGTCTTATCCATTTTAATATGTCTTCTCTCACCCACTTTAATCTGTCTGTCTTCTCTCACCCACTTTAATCTGTCTTCTCTCACTCACTTTAATCTGTCTTCTCTCACCCACTTTAATCTGTCTTCTCTCACCCACTTTAATCTGTCTTTTCTCACTCACTTTAATCTGTCTTCTCTCACCCACTTTAATCTGTCTTCTCTCACCCACTTTAATCTGTCTTCTCTCACCCACTTTAATCTGTCTTTTCTCACTCACTTTAATCTGTCTTCTCTCACCCACTTTAATCTGTCTTCTCTCACCCACTTTAATCTGTCTTCTCTCACCCACTTTAATCTGTCTTCTCTCACCCACTTTAATTTGTCTTTTCTCACTCACTTTAATCTGTCTTCTCTCACCCACTTTAATATGTCTTCTCTCACCCACTTTAATCTGTCTGTCTTCTTTCACCCACTTTAATCTGTTTTCTCTCACCCACTTTAATCTGTCTGTCTTCTCTCACCCACTTTAATCTGTCTTCTCTCACCCACTTTAATCTGTCTTCTCTCACCCACTTTAGTATGTGTTCTCTCACCCACTTTAATCTGTCTTCTCTCACCCACTTTAATCTGTCTTCTCTCACCCACTTTAATCTGTCTTCTCTCACCCACTTTAATCTGTCTTCTCTCAGCCACTTTAATCTGTCTTCTCTCACCCACTTTAATCTGTCTTCTCTCACCCACTTTAATCTGTATTCTCTCACCCACTTTAATCTGTCTTCTCTCACCCACTTTAATCTGTCTGTCTTCTCTCATCCACTTTAATCTGTCTTCTCTCACCCACTTTAATCTGTCTTCTCTCACCCACTTTAATCTGTCTTCTCTCACCCAATTTAATCTGTCTTCTCTCACCCACTTTAATCTGTCTTCTCTCACCCACTTTAATCTGTCTTCTCTCATCCACTTTAATCTGTCTTCTCTCACTCACTTTAATCTGTCTTCTCTCACCCACTTTAATCTGTCTTCTCTCACCCACTTTAATCTGTCTTCTCTCACCCACTTTAATCTGTCTTCTCTCACTCACTTTAATCTGTCTTCTCTCACCCACTTTAATCTGTCTTCTCTCACCCACTTTAATCTGTCTTCTCTCACCCACTTTAATCTGTCTTCTCTCACCCACTATAATCTGTCTTCTCTCACCCACTTTAATCTGTCTTCTCTCACCCACTTTAATCTGTCTTCTCTCACCCACTTTAATCTGTCTGTCTTCTCTCATCCACTTTAATCTGTCTTCTCTCACCCACTTTAATCTGTCTTCTCTCACCCACTTTAATCTGTCTTCTCTCACCCACTTTAATCTGTCTTCTCTCACCCACTTTAATCTGTCTTCTCTCACCCACTTTAATCTGTCTTCTCTCCCCCACTTTAATCTGTCTTCTCTCACCCACTTTAATCTGTCTTCTCTCACCCACTTTAATCTGTCTTCTCTCACCCACTTTAATCTGTCTTCTCTCACCCACTTTAATCTGTCTTCTCTCACTCACTTTAATCTGTCTTCTCTCACCCACTTTAATCTGTCTTCTCTCACTCACTTTAATCTGTCTTCTCTCACTCACTTTAGTCTGTCTTCTCTCACTCACTTTAATCTGTCTTCTCTCACTCACTTTAATCTATCTTCTCTCACTCACTTTAATCTGCCTTCTCTCACTCACTTTAATCTGTCTTCTCTATCCCACTTTAATCTGTCCTCTCACCCACTTTAATCTGTCTGTCTTCTCTCACCCACTTTAATCTGTCTTCTCTCACCCACTTTAATCTGTCTTCTCTCACCCACTTTAATGTGTCTTCTCTCACCCACTTTAATCTGTCTGTCTTCTCTCACCCTCTTTAATCTGTCTTCTCTCACCCAATTTAATCTGTCTTCTCTCATCCACTTTAATCTGTCTTTTCTCACCCACTTTAATCTGTCTTCTCTCACCCACTTTAATTTGTCTTCTCTCACCCACTTTAATCTGTCTGTCTTCTCTCACCCACTTTAATCTGTCTTCTCTCACCCACTTTAATCTGTCTTCTCTTATCCACTTTAATATGTCTTCTCTCACCAACTTTATTCTGTCTTCTCTCACCCACTTTAATCTGTCTTCTCTCACCCACTTTAATCTGTCTTCTCTCACCCACTTTAATCTGTCTTCTCTCACCCACTTTAATCTGTCTTCTCTCACCCACTTTAATCTGTCTTCTCTCACCCACTTTAATCTGTCTTCTCTTACCCACTTTAATCTGTCTTCTCTCACCCACTTTAATCTGTCTTCTCTCACCCACTTTAATCTGTCTTCTCTCACCCACTTTATTCTGTCTTCTCTCACCCACTTTAATCTGTCTGTCTTCTCTCATCCACTTTAATCTGTCTTCTCTCACCCACTTTAATCTGTCTTCTCTCACCCACTTTAATCTGTCTTCTCTCACCCACTTTAATCTGTCTTCTCTCACCCACTTTAATCTGTCTTCTCTCACCCACTTTAATCTGTCTTCTCTCCCCCACTTTAATCTGTCTTCTCTCACCCACTTTAATCTGTCTTCTCTCACCCACTTTAATCTGTCTTCTCTCACCCACTTTAATCTGTCTTCTCTCACCCACTTTAATCTGTCTTCTCTCACTCACTTTAATCTGTCTTCTCTCACCCACTTTAATCTGTCTTCTCTCACTCACTTTAATCTGTCTTCTCTCACTCACTTTAGTCTGTCTTCTCTCACTCACTTTAATCTGTCTTCTCTCACTCACTTTAATCTATCTTCTCTCACTCACTTTAATCTGCCTTCTCTCACTCACTTTAATCTGTCTTCTCTCACCCACTTTAATCTGTCTTCTCTCACCCACTTTAATCTGTCTGTCTTCTCTCACCCACTTTAATCTGTCTTCTCTCACCCACTTTAATCTGTCTTCTCTCACCCACTTTAATGTGTCTTCTCTCACCCACTTTAATCTGTCTGTCTTCTCTCACCCTCTTTAATCTGTCTTCTCTCACCCAATTTAATCTGTCTTCTCTCATCCACTTTAATCTGTCTTTTCTCACCCACTTTAATCTGTCTTCTCTCACCCACTTTAATTTGTCTTCTCTCACCCACTTTAATCTGTCTGTCTTCTCTCACCCACTTTAATCTGTCTTCTCTCACCCACTTTAATCTGTCTTCTCTTATCCACTTTAATATGTCTTCTCTCACCAACTTTATTCTGTCTTCTCTCACCCACTTTAATCTGTCTTCTCTCACCCACTTTAATCTGTCTTCTCTCACCCACTTTAATCTGTCTTCTCTCACCCACTTTAATCTGTCTTCTCTCACCCACTTTAATCTGTCTTCTCTCACCCACTTTAATCTGTCTTCTCTTACCCACTTTAATCTGTCTTCTCTCACCCACTTTAATCTGTCTTCTCTCACCCACTTTAATCTGTCTTCTCTCACCCACTTTATTCTGTCTTCTCTCACCCACTTTAATCTGTCTTCTCTCACCCACTTTAATCTGTCTGTCTTCTCTCACCCACTTTAATCTGTCTTCTCTCACTCACTTTAATCTGTCTTCTCTCACCCACTTTAATCTGTCTTCTCTCACCCACTTTAATCTGTCTTCTCTCACCCACTTTAATCTGTCTGTCTTCTCTCATCCAATTTAATCTGTCTTCTCTCACCCACTTTAATCTGCCTTCTCTCACCCACTTTAATCTGTCCTCTCTCCCACACTTTAATATGTCTTCTCTCACCCACTTTAATCTGTCTTCTCTCACCCACTTTAATCTGTCTTCTCTCAGCCACTTTAATCTGTCTTCTCTCACCCACTTTAATCTGTCTTCTCTCTCCCACTTTAATCTGTCTTCTCTCACCCACTTTAATCTGTCTTCTCTCACCCACTTTAATCTGTCTTCTCTCATCCACTTTAATCTGTCTTCTCTCACTCACTTTAATCTGTCTTCTCTCACCCACTTTAATCTGTCTTCTCTCACCCACTTTAATCTGTCTTCTCTCACCCACTTTAATCTGTCTTCTCTCACCCACTTTAATCTGTCTTCTCTCACCCACTTTAATCTGTCTTCTCTCACTCACTTTAATCTGTCTTCTCTCACTCACTTTAATCTGTCTTCTCTCACTCACTTTAATCTGCCTTCTCTCACTCACATTAATCTGTCTTCTCTCACCCACTTTAATCTGTCTTCTCTCACCCCCTTTAATCTGTCTGTCTTCTCTCACCCACTTTAATCTGTCTTCTCTCACCCACTTTAATCTGTCTGTCTTCTCTCACCCACTTTAATCTGTCTTCTCTCACCCACTTTAATCTGTCTGTCTTCTCTCACCCACTTTAATGTGTCTTCTGTCACTCACTTTAATCTGTCTTCTCTCACCCACTTTAATCTGTCTTCTCTCACCCACTTTAATCTGTCTTCTCTCACTCACTTTAATCTGTCTTCTCTCACCCACTTTAATCTGTCTTCTCTCACCCACTTTAATCTGTCTTCTCTCACCCACTTTAATCTGTCTTCTCTCACCCACTTTAATTTGTCTTCTCTCACCCACTTTAATCTGTCTTCTCTCACCCACTTTAATCTGTCTTCTCTCACCCACTTTAATCTGTCTGTCTTCTTTCACCCACTTTAATCTGTCTTCTCTCACCCACTTTAATCTGTCTGTCTTCTCTCACCCACTTTAATCTGTCTTCTCTCACCCACTTTAATCTGTCTTCTCTCACCCACTTTAATCTGTCTTCTCTCACCCACTTTAATCTGTCTTCTCTCACCCACTTTAATCTGTCTTCTCTCACCCACTTTAATCTGTCTTCTCTCACCCACTTTAATCTGTCTTCTCTCAGCCACTTTAATCTGTCTTCTCTCACCCACTTTAATCTGTCTTCTCTCACCCACTTTAATCTGTCTTCTCTCACCCACTTTAATCTGTCTTCTCTCACCCACTTTAATCTGTCTGTCTTCTCTCATCCACTTTAATCTGTCTTCTCTCACCCACTTTAATCTGTCTTCTCTCACCCACTTTAATCTGTCTTCTCTCACCCACTTTAATCTGTCTTCTCTCACCCACTTTAATCTGTCCTCTCTCACCCACTTTAATCTGTCTTCTCTCATCCACTTTAATCTGTCTTCTCTCACTCACTTTAATCTGTCTTCTCTCACCCACTTTAATCTGTCTTCTCTCACCCACTTTAATCTGTCTTCTCTCACCCACTTTAATCTGTCTTCTCTCACTCACTTTAATCTGTCTTCTCTCACCCACTTTAATCTGTCTTCTCTCACCCACTTTAATCTGTCTTCTCTCACCCACTTTAATCTGTCTTCTCTCATCCACTTTAATCTGTCTTCTCTCACCCACTTTAATCTGTCTTCTCTCACCCACTTTAATCTGTCTGTCTTCTCTCATCCACTTTAATCTGTCTTCTCTCACCCACTTTAATCTGTCTTCTCTCACCCACTTTAAATTTGTCTTCTCTCACCCACTTTAATATGTCTTCTCTCACCCACTTTAATCTGTCTTCTCTCACCCACTTTAATCTGTCTTCTCTCCCCCACTTTAATCTGTCTTCTCTCACCCATTTTAATCTGTCTTCTCTCACCCACTTTAATCTGTCTTCTCTCACCCAGTTTAATCTGTCTTCTCTCACCCACTTTAATCTGTCTTCTCTCACTCACTTTAATCTGTCTTCTCTCACCCACTTTAATCTGTCTTCTCTCACTCACTTTAATCTGTCTTCTCTCACTCACTTTAGTCTGTCTTCTCTCACTCACTTTAATCTGTCTTCTCTCACTCACTTTAATCTGTCTTCTCTCACTCACTTTAATCTGCCTTCTCTCACTCACTTTAATCTGTCTTCTCTCACCCACTTTAATCTGTCTTCTCTCACCCACTTTAATCTGTCTTCTCTCACCCACTTTAATCTGTCTTCTCTCACCCACTTTAATCTGTCTTCTCTCATCCACTTTAATCTGTCTTCTCTCACTCACTTTAATCTGTCTTCTCTCACCCACTTTAATCTGTCTTCTCTCACCCACTTTAATCTGTCTTCTCTCACCCACTTTAATCTGTCTTCTCTCACCCACTTTAATCTGTCTTCTCTCACCCACTTTAATCTGTCTTCTCTCACTCACTTTAATCTGTCTTCTCTCACTCACTTTAATCTGTCTTCTCTCACTCACTTTAATCTGCCTTCTCTCACTCACATTAATCTGTCTTCTCTCACCCACTTTAATCTGTCTTCTCTCACCCCCTTTAATCTGTCTGTCTTCTCTCACCCACTTTAATCTGTCTTCTCTCACCCACTTTAATCTGTCTGTCTTCTCTCACCCACTTTAATCTGTCTTCTCTCACCCACTTTAATCTGTCTGTCTTCTCTCACCCACTTTAATGTGTCTTCTGTCACTCACTTTAATCTGTCTTCTCTCACCCACTTTAATCTGTCTTCTCTCACCCACTTTAATCTGTCTTCTCTCACTCACTTTAATCTGTCTTCTCTCACCCACTTTAATCTGTCTTCTCTCACCCACTTTAATCTGTCTTCTCTCACCCACTTTAATCTGTCTTCTCTCACCCACTTTAATTTGTCTTCTCTCACCCACTTTAATCTGTCTTCTCTCACCCACTTTAATCTGTCTTCTCTCACCCACTTTAATCTGTCTGTCTTCTTTCACCCACTTTAATCTGTCTTCTCTCACCCACTTTAATCTGTCTGTCTTCTCTCACCCACTTTAATCTGTCTTCTCTCACCCACTTTAATCTGTCTTCTCTCACCCACTTTAATCTGTCTTCTCTCACCCACTTTAATCTGTCTTCTCTCACCCACTTTAATCTGTCTTCTCTCACCCACTTTAATCTGTCTTCTCTCACCCACTTTAATCTGTCTTCTCTCAGCCACTTTAATCTGTCTTCTCTCACCCACTTTAATCTGTCTTCTCTCACCCACTTTAATCTGTCTTCTCTCACCCACTTTAATCTGTCTTCTCTCACCCACTTTAATCTGTCTGTCTTCTCTCATCCACTTTAATCTGTCTTCTCTCACCCACTTTAATCTGTCTTCTCTCACCCACTTTAATCTGTCTTCTCTCACCCACTTTAATCTGTTTTCTCTCACCCACTTTAATCTTTCCTCTCTCACCCACTTTAATCTGTCTTCTCTCATCCACTTTAATCTGTCTTCTCTCACTCACTTTAATCTGTCTTCTCTCACCCACTTTAATCTGTCTTCTCTCACCCACTTTAATCTGTCTTCTCTCACCCACTTTAATCTGTCTTCTCTCACTCACTTTAATCTGTCTTCTCTCACCCACTTTAATCTGTCTTCTCTCACCCACTTTAATCTGTCTTCTCTCACCCACTTTAATCTGTCTTCTCTCACCCACTTTAATCTGTCTTCTCTCACCCACTTTAATCTGTCTTCTCTCATCCACTTTAATCTGTCTTCTCTCACTCACTTTAATCTGTCTTCTCTCACCCACTTTAATCTGTCTTCTCTCACCCACTTTAATCTGTCTTCTCTCACCCACTTTAATCTGTCTTCTCTCACCCACTTTAATCTGTCTTCTCTCACCCACTTTAATCTGTCTTCTCTCACTCACTTTAATCTGTCTTCTCTCACTCACTTTAATCTGTCTTCTCTCACTCACTTTAATCTGCCTTCTCTCACTCACATTAATCTGTCTTCTCTCACCCACTTTAATCTGTCTTCTCTCACCCCCTTTAATCTGTCTGTCTTCTCTCACCCACTTTAATCTGTCTTCTCTCACCCACTTTAATCTGTCTGTCTTCTCTCACCCACTTTAATCTGTCTTCTCTCACCCACTTTAATCTGTCTGTCTTCTCTCACCCACTTTAATGTGTCTTCTGTCACTCACTTTAATCTGTCTTCTCTCACCCACTTTAATCTGTCTTCTCTCACCCACTTCAATCTGTCTTCTCTCACTCACTTTAATCTGTCTTCTCTCACCCACTTTAATCTGTCTTCTCTCACCCACTTTAATCTGTCTTCTCTCACCCACTTTAATCTGTCTTCTCTCACCCACTTTAATTTGTCTTCTCTCACCCACTTTAATCTGTCTTCTCTCACCCACTTTAATCTGTCTTCTCTCACCCACTTTAATCTGTCTGTCTTCTTTCACCCACTTTAATCTGTCTTCTCTCACCCACTTTAATCTGTCTGTCTTCTCTCACCCACTTTAATCTGTCTTCTCTCACCCACTTTAATCTGTCTTCTCTCACCCACTTTAATCTGTCTTCTCTCACCCACTTTAATCTGTCTTCTCTCACCCACTTTAATCTGTCTTCTCTCACCCACTTTAATCTGTCTTCTCTCACCCACTTTAATCTGTCTTCTCTCAGCCACTTTAATCTGTCTTCTCTCACCCACTTTAATCTGTCTTCTCTCACCCACTTTAATCTGTCTTCTCTCACCCACTTTAATCTGTCTTCTCTCACCCACTTTAATCTGTCTGTCTTCTCTCATCCACTTTAATCTGTCTTCTCTCACCCACTTTAATCTGTCTTCTCTCACCCACTTTAATCTGTCTTCTCTCACCCACTTTAATCTGTTTTCTCTCACCCACTTTAATCTTTCCTCTCTCACCCACTTTAATCTGTCTTCTCTCATCCACTTTAATCTGTCTTCTCTCACTCACTTTAATCTGTCTTCTCTCACCCACTTTAATCTGTCTTCTCTCACCCACTTTAATCTGTCTTCTCTCACCCACTTTAATCTGTCTTCTCTCACTCACTTTAATCTGTCTTCTCTCACCCACTTTAATCTGTCTTCTCTCACCCACTTTAATCTGTCTTCTCTCACCCACTTTAATCTGTCTTCTCTCATCCACTTTAATCTGTCTTCTCTCACCCACTTTAATCTGTCTTCTCTCACCCACTTTAATCTGTCGTCTCTCACCCACTTTAATCTGTCTGTCTTCTCTCATCCACTTTAATCTGTCTTCTCTCACCCACTTTAATCTGTCTTCTCTCACCCACTTTAAATTTGTCTTCTCTCACCCACTTTAATCTGTCTTCTCTCACCCACTTTAATCTGTCTTCTCTCACCCACTTTAATCTGTCTTCTCTCCCCCACTTTAATCTGTCTTCTCTCACCCATTTTAATCTGTCTTCTCTCACCCACTTTAATCTGTCTTCTCTCACCCAGTTTAATCTGTCTTCTCTCACCCACTTTAATCTGTCTTCTCTCACTCACTTTAATCTGTCTTCTCTCACCCACTTTAATCTGTCTTCTCTCACTCACTTTAATCTGTCTTCTCTCACTCACTTTAGTCTGTCTTCTCTCACTCACTTTAATCTGTCTTCTCTCACTCACTTTAATCTGTCTTCTCTCACTCACTTTAATCTGCCTTCTCTCACTCACTTTAATCTGTCTTCTCTCACCCACTTTAATCTGTCTTCTCTCACCCACTTTAATCTGTCTGTCTTCTCTCACCCACTTTAATCTGTCTTCTCTCACCCACTTTAATCTGTCTTCTCTCACCCACTTTAATGTGTCTTCTCTCACCCACTTTAATCTGTCTGTCTTCTCTCACCCTCTTTAATCTGTCTTCTCTCACCCACTTAAATCTGTCTTCTCTCATCCACTTTAATCTGTCTTTTCTCACCCACTTTAATCTGTCTTCTCTCACCCACTTTAATCTGTCTTCTCTCACCCACTTTAATCTGTCTTCTCTCACCCACTTTAATCTGTCTGTCTTCTCTCATCCAATTTAATCTGTCTTCTCTCACCCACTTTAATCTGCCTTCTCTCACCCACTTTAATCTGTCCTCTCTCCCACACTTTAATCTGTCTTCTCTCACCCACTTTAATCTGTCTTCTCTCACCCACTTTAATCTGTCTTCTCTCATCCACTTTAATCTGTCTTCTCTCACTCACTTTAATCTGTCTTCTCTCACCCACTTTAATCTGTCTTCTCTCACCCACTTTAATCTGTCTTCTCTCAGCCACTTTAATCTGTCTTCTCTCACCCACTTTAATCTGTCTTCTCTCTCCCACTTTAATCTGTCTTCTCTCACCCACTTTAATCTGTCTTCTCTCACCCACTTTAATCTGTCTTCTCTCACCCACTTTAATCTGTCTTCTCTCACCCACTTTAATCTGTCTTCTCTCATCCACTTTAATCTGTCTTCTCTCACTCACTTTAATCTGTCTTCTCTCACCCACTTTAATCTGTCTTCTCTCACCCACTTTAATCTGTCTTCTCTCACCCACTTTAATCTGTCTGTCTTCTCTCACCCACTTTAATGTGTCTTCTGTCACTCACTTTAATCTGTCTTCTCTCACCCACTTTAATCTGTCTTCTCTCACCCACTTTAATCTGTCTTCTCTCACTCACTTTAATCTGTCTTCTCTCACCCACTTTAATCTGTCTTCTCTCACCCACTTTAATCTGTCTTCTCTCACCCACTTTAATCTGTCTTCTCTCACCCACTTTAATGTGTCTTCTGTCACTCACTTTAATCTGTCTTCTCTCACCCACTTTAATCTGTCTTCTCTCACCCACTTTAATCTGTCTTCTCTCACTCACTTTAATCTGTCTTCTCTCACCCACTTTAATCTGTCTTCTCTCACCCACTTTAATCTGTCTTCTCTCACCCACTTTAATCTGTCTTCTCTCACCCACTTTAATTTGTCTTCTCTCACCCACTTTAATCTGTCTTCTCTCACCCACTTTAATCTGTCTTCTCTCACCCACTTTAATCTGTCGTCTCTCACCCACTTTAATCTGTCTGTCTTCTCTCATCCACTTTAATCTGTCTTCTCTCACCCACTTTAATCTGTCTTCTCTCACCCACTTTAAATTTGTCTTCTCTCACCCACTTTAATCTGTCTTCTCTCACCCACTTTAATCTGTCTTCTCTCACCCACTTTAATCTGTCTTCTCTCCCCCACTTTAATCTGTCTTCTCTCACCCATTTTAATCTGTCTTCTCTCACCCACTTTAATCTGTCTTCTCTCACCCAGTTTAATCTGTCTTCTCTCACCCACTTTAATCTGTCTTCTCTCACTCACTTTAATCTGTCTTCTCTCACCCACTTTAATCTGTCTTCTCTCACTCACTTTAATCTGTCTTCTCTCACTCACTTTAGTCTGTCTTCTCTCACTCACTTTAATCTGTCTTCTCTCACTCACTTTAATCTGTCTTCTCTCACTCACTTTAATCTGCCTTCTCTCACTCACTTTAATCTGTCTTCTCTCACCCACTTTAATCTGTCTTCTCTCACCCACTTTAATCTGTCTGTCTTCTCTCACCCACTTTAATCTGTCTTCTCTCACCCACTTTAATCTGTCTTCTCTCACCCACTTTAATGTGTCTTCTCTCACCCACTTTAATCTGTCTGTCTTCTCTCACCCTCTTTAATCTGTCTTCTCTCACCCACTTAAATCTGTCTTCTCTCATCCACTTTAATCTGTCTTTTCTCACCCACTTTAATCTGTCTTCTCTCACCCACTTTAATCTGTCTTCTCTCACCCACTTTAATCTGTCTTCTCTCACCCACTTTAATCTGTCTGTCTTCTCTCATCCAATTTAATCTGTCTTCTCTCACCCACTTTAATCTGCCTTCTCTCACCCACTTTAATCTGTCCTCTCTCCCACACTTTAATCTGTCTTCTCTCACCCACTTTAATCTGTCTTCTCTCACCCACTTTAATCTGTCTTCTCTCATCCACTTTAATCTGTCTTCTCTCACTCACTTTAATCTGTCTTCTCTCACCCACTTTAATCTGTCTTCTCTCACCCACTTTAATCTGTCTTCTCTCAGCCACTTTAATCTGTCTTCTCTCACCCACTTTAATCTGTCTTCTCTCTCCCACTTTAATCTGTCTTCTCTCACCCACTTTAATCTGTCTTCTCTCACCCACTTTAATCTGTCTTCTCTCACCCACTTTAATCTGTCTTCTCTCACCCACTTTAATCTGTCTTCTCTCATCCACTTTAATCTGTCTTCTCTCACTCACTTTAATCTGTCTTCTCTCACCCACTTTAATCTGTCTTCTCTCACCCACTTTAATCTGTCTTCTCTCACCCACTTTAATCTGTCTGTCTTCTCTCACCCACTTTAATGTGTCTTCTGTCACTCACTTTAATCTGTCTTCTCTCACCCACTTTAATCTGTCTTCTCTCACCCACTTTAATCTGTCTTCTCTCACTCACTTTAATCTGTCTTCTCTCACCCACTTTAATCTGTCTTCTCTCACCCACTTTAATCTGTCTTCTCTCACCCACTTTAATCTGTCTTCTCTCACCCACTTTAATTTGTCTTCTCTCACCCACTTTAATCTGTCTTCTCTCACCCACTTTAATCTGTCTTCTCTCACCCACTTTAATCTGTCTGTCTTCTTTCACCCACTTTAATCTGTCTTCTCTCACCCACTTTAATCTGTCTGTCTTCTCTCACCCACTTTAATCTGTCTTCTCTCACCCACTTTAATCTGTCTTCTCTCACCCACTTTAATCTGTCTTCTCTCACCCACTTTAATCTGTCTTCTCTCACCCACTTTAATCTGTCTTCTCTCACCCACTTTAATCTGTCTTCTCTCACCCACTTTAATCTGTCTTCTCTCAGCCACTTTAATCTGTCTTCTCTCACCCACTTTAATCTGTCTTCTCTCACCCACTTTAATCTGTCTTCTCTCACCCACTTTAATCTGTCTTCTCTCACCCACTTTAATCTGTCTGTCTTCTCTCATCCACTTTAATCTGTCTTCTCTCACCCACTTTAATCTGTCTTCTCTCACCCACTTTAATCTGTCTTCTCTCACCCACTTTAATCTGTTTTCTCTCACCCACTTTAATCTTTCCTCTCTCACCCACTTTAATCTGTCTTCTCTCATCCACTTTAATCTGTCTTCTCTCACTCACTTTAATCTGTCTTCTCTCACCCACTTTAATCTGTCTTCTCTCACCCACTTTAATCTGTCTTCTCTCACCCACTTTAATCTGTCTTCTCTCACTCACTTTAATCTGTCTTCTCTCACCCACTTTAATCTGTCTTCTCTCACCCACTTTAATCTGTCTTCTCTCACCCACTTTAATCTGTCTTCTCTCATCCACTTTAATCTGTCTTCTCTCACCCACTTTAATCTGTCTTCTCTCACCCACTTTAATCTGTCGTCTCTCACCCACTTTAATCTGTCTGTCTTCTCTCATCCACTTTAATCTGTCTTCTCTCACCCACTTTAATCTGTCTTCTCTCACCCACTTTAAATTTGTCTTCTCTCACCCACTTTAATCTGTCTTCTCTCACCCACTTTAATCTGTCTTCTCTCACCCACTTTAATCTGTCTTCTCTCCCCCACTTTAATCTGTCTTCTCTCACCCATTTTAATCTGTCTTCTCTCACCCACTTTAATCTGTCTTCTCTCACCCAGTTTAATCTGTCTTCTCTCACCCACTTTAATCTGTCTTCTCTCACTCACTTTAATCTGTCTTCTCTCACCCACTTTAATCTGTCTTCTCTCACTCACTTTAATCTGTCTTCTCTCACTCACTTTAGTCTGTCTTCTCTCACTCACTTTAATCTGTCTTCTCTCACTCACTTTAATCTGTCTTCTCTCACTCACTTTAATCTGCCTTCTCTCACTCACTTTAATCTGTCTTCTCTCACCCACTTTAATCTGTCTTCTCTCACCCACTTTAATCTGTCTGTCTTCTCTCACCCACTTTAATCTGTCTTCTCTCACCCACTTTAATCTGTCTTCTCTCACCCACTTTAATGTGTCTTCTCTCACCCACTTTAATCTGTCTGTCTTCTCTCACCCTCTTTAATCTGTCTTCTCTCACCCACTTAAATCTGTCTTCTCTCATCCACTTTAATCTGTCTTTTCTCACCCACTTTAATCTGTCTTCTCTCACCCACTTTAATCTGTCTTCTCTCACCCACTTTAATCTGTCTTCTCTCACCCACTTTAATCTGTCTGTCTTCTCTCATCCAATTTAATCTGTCTTCTCTCACCCACTTTAATCTGCCTTCTCTCACCCACTTTAATCTGTCCTCTCTCCCACACTTTAATCTGTCTTCTCTCACCCACTTTAATCTGTCTTCTCTCACCGACTTTAATCTGTCTTCTCTCATCCACTTTAATCTGTCTTCTCTCACTCACTTTAATCTGTCTTCTCTCACCCACTTTAATCTGTCTTCTCTCACCCACTTTAATCTGTCTTCTCTCAGCCACTTTAATCTGTCTTCTCTCACCCACTTTAATCTGTCTTCTCTCTCCCACTTTAATCTGTCTTCTCTCACCCACTTTAATCTGTCTTCTCTCACCCACTTTAATCTGTCTTCTCTCACCCACTTTAATCTGTCTTCTCTCACCCCCTTTAATCTGTCTTCTCTCATCCACTTTAATCTGTCTTCTCTCACTCACTTTAATCTGTCTTCTCTCACCCACTTTAATCTGTCTTCTCTCACCCACTTTAATCTGTCTTCTCTCACCCACTTTAATCTGTCTTCTCTCACCCACTTTAATCTGTCTTCTCTCACCCACTTTAATCTGTCTTCTCTCGCTCACTTTAATCTGTCTTCTCTCACTCACTTTAATCTGTCTTCTCTCACTCACTTTAATCTGCCTTCTCTCACTCACATTAATCTGTCTTCTCTCACCCACTTTAATCTGTCTTCTCTCACCCCCTTTAATCTGTCTGTCTTCTCTCACCCACTTTAATCTGTCTTCTCTCACCCACTTTAATCTGTCTGTCTTCTCTCACCGACTTTAATCTGTCTTCTCTCACCCACTTTAATCTGTCTGTCTTCTCTCACCCACTTTAATCTGTCTTCTCTCACTCACTTTAATCTGTCTTCTCTCACCCACTTTAATCTGTCTTCTCTCACCCACTTTAATCTGTCTTCTCTCACTCACTTTAATCTGTCTTCTCTCACCCACTTTAATCTGTCTTCTCTCACCCACTTTAATCTGTCTTCTCTCACCCACTTTAATCTGTCTTCTCTCACCCACTTTAATTTGTCTTCTCTCACCCACTTTAATCTGTCTTCTCTCACCCACTTTAATCTGTCTTCTCTCACCCACTTTAATCTGTCTGTCTTCTTTCACCCACTTTAATCTGTCTTCTCTCACCCACTTTAATCTGTCTGTCTTCTCTCACCCACTTTAATCTGTCTTCTCTCACCCACTTTAATCTGTCTTCTCTCACCCACTTTAATCTGTCTTCTCTCACCCACTTTAATCTGTCTTCTCTCACCCACTTTAATCTGTCTTCTCTCACCCACTTTAATCTGTCTTCTCTCACCCACTTTAATCTGTCTTCTCTCAGCCACTTTAATCTGTCTTCTCTCACCCACTTTAATCTGTCTTCTCTCACCCACTTTAATCTGTCTTCTCTCACCCACTTTAATCTGTCTTCTCTCACCCACTTTAATCTGTCTGTCTTCTCTCATCCACTTTAATCTGTCTTCTCTCACCCACTTTAATCTGTCTTCTCTCACCCACTTTAATCTGTCTTCTCTCACCCACTTTAATCTGTCTTCTCTCACCCACTTTAATCTGTCCTCTCTCACCCACTTTAATCTGTCTTCTCTCATCCACTTTAATCTGTCTTCTCTCACTCACTTTAATCTGTCTTCTCTCACCCACTTTAATCTGTCTCCTCTCACCCACTTTAATCTGTCTTCTCTCACCCACTTTAATCTGTCTTCTCTCACTCACTTTAATCTGTCTTCTCTCACCCACTTTAATCTGTCTTCTCTCACCCACTTTAATCTGTCTTCTCTCACCCACTTTAATCTGTCTTCTCTCATCCACTTTAATCTGTCTTCTCTCACCCACTTTAATCTGTCTTCTCTCACCCACTTTAATCTGTCTTCTCTCACCCACTTTAATCTGTCTGTCTTCTCTCATCCACTTTAATCTGTCTTCTCTCACCCACTTTAATCTGTCTTCTCTCACCCACTTTAAATTTGTCTTCTCTCACCCACTTTAATCTGTCTTCTCTCACCCACTTTAATCTGTCTTCTCTCACCCACTTTAATCTGTCTTCTCTCCCCCACTTTAATCTGTCTTCTCTCACCCATTTTAATCTGTCTTCTCTCACCCACTTTAATCTGTCTTCTCTCACCCAGGTTAATCTGTCTTCTCTCACCCACTTTAATCTGTCTTCTCTCACTCACTTTAATCTGTCTTCTCTCACCCACTTTAATCTGTCTTCTCTCACTCACTTTAATCTGTCTTCTCTCACTCACTTTAGTCTGTCTTCTCTCACTCACTTTAATCTGTATTCTCTCACTCACTTTAATCTGTCTTCTCTCACTCACTTTAATCTGCCTTCTCTCACTCACTTTAATCTGTCTTCTCTCACCCACTTTAATCTGTCTTCTCTCACCCACTTTAATCTGTCTGTCTTCTCTCACCCACTTTAATCTGTCTTCTCTCACCCACTTTAATCTGTCTTCTCTCACCCACTTTAATGTGTCTTCTCTCACCCACTTTAATCTGTCTGTCTTCTCTCACCCTCTTTAATCTGTCTTCTCTCACCCACTTTAATCTGTCTTCTCTCATCCACTTTAATCTGTCTTTTCTCACCCACTTTAATCTGTCTTCTCTCACCCACTTTAATTTGTCTTCTCTCACACACTTTAATCTGTCTGTCTTCTCTCACCCACTTTAATCTGTCTTCTCTCACCCACTTTAATCTGTCTTATCTTATCCACTTTAATATGTCTTCTCTCACCAACTTTATTCTGTCTTCTCTCACCCACTTTAATCTGTCTTCTCTCACCCACTTTAATCTGTCTTCTCTCACCCACTTTAATCTGTCTTCTCTCACCCACTTTAATCTGTCTTCTCTTACCCACTTTAATCTGTCTTCTCTCACCCACTTTAATCTGTCTTCTCTCACCCACTTTAATCTGTCTTCTCTCACCCACTTTATTCTGTCTTCTCTCACCCACTTTAATCTGTCTTCTCTCACCCACTTTAATCTGTCTGTCTTCTCTCACCCACTTTAATCTGTCTTCTCTCACCCACTTTAATCTGTCTTCTCTCACCCACTTTAATCTGTCTTCTCTCATCCACTTTAATCTGTCTTCTCTCACCCACTTTAATCTGTCTTCTCTCACCCACTTTAATCTGCCTTCTCTCACCCACTTTAATCTGTCTTCTCTCACCCACTTTAATCTGTCTTCTCTCACCCACTTTAATCTGTCTTCTCTCACCCACTTTAATCTGTCTTCTCTCATCCACTTTAATCTGTCTTCTCTCACTCACTTTAATCTGTCTTCTCTCACCCACTTTAATCTGTCTTCTCTCACCCACTTTAATCTGTCTTCTCTCAGCCACTTTAATCTGTCTTCTCTCACCCACTTTAATCTGTCTTCTCTCACCCACTTTAATCTGTCTTCTCTCACCCACTTTAATCTGTCTTCTCTCACCCACTTTAATCTGTCTTCTCTCATCCACTTTAATCTGTCTTCTCTCACTCACTTTAATCTGTCTTCTCTCACCCACTTTAATCTGTCTTCTCTCACCCACTTTAATCTGTCTTCTCTCACCCACTTTAATCTGTCTTCTCTCACCCACTTTAATCTGTCTTCTCTCACCCACTTTAATCTGTCTTCTCTCACCCACTTTAATCTGTCTTCTCTCACCCACTTTAATCTGTCTTCTCTCACCCACTTTAATCTGTCTGTCTTCTCTCATCCACTTTAATCTGTCTTCTCTCACCCACTTTAATCTGTCTTCTCTCACCCACTTTAATCTGTCTTCTCTCACCCACTTTAATCTGTCTTCTCTCACCCACTTTAATCTGTCTTCTCTCACCCACTTTAATCTGTCTTCTCTCACCCACTTTAATCTGTCTTCTCTCACCCACTTTAATCTGTTTTCTCTCACCCACTTTAATCTGTCTTCTCTCACCCACTTTAATCTGTCTTCTCTCACCCACTTTAATCTGTCTTCTCTCACCCACTTTAATCTGTCTTTTCTCACCCACTTTAATCTGTCTTCTCTCACTCACTTTAATCTGTCTTCTCTCACCCACTTTAATCTGTCTTCTCTCACTCACTTTAATCTGTCTTCTCTCACTCACTTTAGTCTGTCTTCTCTCACTCACTTTAATCTGTCTTCTCTCACTCACTTTAATCTGTCTTCTCTCACTCACTTTAATCTTTCTTCTCTCACTCACTTTAATCTGTCTTCTCTCACCCACTTTAATCTGTCTTCTCTCACCCACTTTAATCTGTCTGTCTTCTCTCACCCACTTTAATCTGTCTTCTCTCACCCACTTTAATCTGTCTGTCTTCTCTCACCCACTTTAATCTGTCTTGTCTCACCCACTTTAATCTGTCTGTCTTCTCTCACCCACTTTAATCTGTCTTCTCTCACTCACTTTAATCTGTCTTCTCTCACCCACTTTAATCTGTCTTCTCTCACCCACTTTAATCTGTCTTCTCTCACCCACTTTAATCTGTCTTCTCTCACTCACTTTAATCTGTCTTCTCTCACCCACTTCAATCTGTCTTCTCTCACTCACTTTAATCTGTCTTCTCTCACCCACTTTAATCTGTCTTCTCTCACCCACTTTAATCTGTCTTCTCTTACCCACTTTAATCTGTCTTCTCTCACTCACTTTAATCTGTCTTCTCTCATCCACTTTAATCTGTCTTCTCTCACCCACTTTAATCTGTCTTCTCTCACCCACTTTAATCTGTCTTCTCTCACCCACTTTAATCTGTCTTCTCTCACCCACTTTAATCTGTCTTCTCTCACTCACTTTAATCTGTCTTCTCTCACCCACTTTAATCTGTCTTCTCTCACTCACTTTAATCTGTCTTCTCTCACTCACTTTAATCTGTCTTCTGTCACTCACTTTAATCTGTCTTCTCTCACCCACTTTAATCTGTCTTCTCTCACTCACTTTAATCTGTCTTCTCTCACCCACTTTAATCTGTCTTCTCTCACCCACTTTAATCTGTCTTCTCTCACTCACTTTAATCTGTCTTCTCTCACCCACTTTAATCTGTCTTCTCTCACTCACTTTAATCTGTCTTCTCTCACTCACTTTAATCTGTCTTCGCTCACTCACTTTAATATTTCTTCTCTCACCCACTTTAATCTGTCTTCTCTCACTCACTTTAATCTGTCTTCTCTCACTCACTTTAATCTGTCTTCTCTCACTCACTTTAATCTGTCTTCTCTCACTCACTTTAATCTGTCTTCTCTCACTCACTTTAATGTGTCTTCTCTCACCCACTTTAATCTGTCTGTCTTCTCTCACCCACTTTAATCTGTCTTCTCTCACCCACTTTAATCTGTCTGTCTTCTCTCACCCACTTTAATCTGTCTTCTCTCACCCACTTTAATCTGTCTTCTCTCACTCACTTTAATCTGTCTTCTCTCACCCACTTTAATCTGTCTTCTCTCACTCACTTTAATCTGTCTTCTCTCATCCACTTTATTCTCATCTCCTCCCCCACACCCACACCCCCCCCCCCAACCCCACTATAATCAGTCTGTTTTCTCTCACCTAGTTTAATCAGTATGTTTTATGTCATCTCCTCTTGACATTTTCTAAAAACTATTACTTTGTATACTGGATTATACGCATTCCCATGTTGTGGTTACAAAGTAGTTAGTGCACCGGCATCCTGTTCAAACGATCAGGGTTCAATTCCCAGCTGGTACGATACTCTTCCCAATCGCAAACCTGGTCCTGTGATCTAACCAGCCACAGAAATTGTGTACCAGAAAAAATCTGCGCAGTAAAGGAGGCCGCCGCGATGTTGACCACATCACCCACTATGTGCTCTGGGTCACCAAACAATATGGGTCTAACACCATATTTCCCATTTGCCGTCGCATGGTGTGAAACGAGGTCTTTACTGCTTCCTATGCTGTGTTTATTTTCTCTTGAGAGTTTTCCCAACTGTACTGCTCCATTCCGCCTTTAAACATTCATATTTATTTTTAACATGCACACCGTGGTTCTGACCTACATTCTGGTTGTTTCAAAGCCGGTATGTTGCATGGTGATCTTTTTCTTTGTGCTCTATGGGTGTATATGTAATGTCATACATGCAGGCTTGCTGAAGTCGGATGTGTTGGACCGAAAGGTGCAAATATTGCAGTCAAGCTGTAAACTACGACACAACGTATTCCGTTCTCTGGAATACATTCTGCAACTTAAGCCCTTTCAGTGTTTGGGAATGGGAGATTGAGAACGAACGATGCCAAGCCAAGCCATATTGACTATTTCTTGTTTGGTCTACTTTTTTTCATAATTGGCATACCGTGTTCTACACTTTCCTGTCACATTCAAGAATGACTGATACCTAAATCGCTCATTTCACATCATGTCTTGTTGTTTGTTTTTGTTAGCTGTTTGCGTCCGTTTTTTGTCCTTGACGAAGACCTTGCAGCTGTAACGTGGGTGTCATTTTGTTTTTGTCCTGGTGCTGTCCCTGGACTATTACCTACACGTGTGGTCAATAAGTAAGGCACTCGCCTTCAAAACGATCAACGAAAACGGCGGATGATCGAATCCAAAACGTGTTTAGCGACTCCTGGTCTCCAGTGAGGTAAGACCAGAGTGCCTGCATCTTGTTACCTCTAGTCGTCGTGACTTATGTCTTGCCACTGCTCCAAGGTAGCTCGGAACCAGAGCGGGAGGTTGATGGCCAGCGCAGTTGCCTTTCACTAAAATCTAATAACAGCGCACGTTACATCATCAAAACAAAACCGTCTGAAGACGACCATCAACGCTTGCGATGGACAACAAAATAATATGTTTGTATCGTCTGCATTACCGCCAGAGAGACCTCGATCCACCTTCTAAAGTACGTCTCTGGATGTAAGAAAAGCCACTGTAACCTGCTACCATAGAAACGGCGTTAAGAGTTACTTTAACTCGTTACAAGTGGCTGACAACAATTCCTTGAACTTATGACCCGGAAGCAGATGTTAGTGAAGTTTTCATACAACCTTAGGGACATAAAGATACCAGATATGGGAGTCGGGTTAAATATCGAACTTGGACCTGGCTATGCGTGCCGTAGCATAATAATGGCCCCACACTAATTACACTACTCATGTTTCGAGTAGACTATAGGCTGATTAATTTAGTAAGTAAACATGTCTGATATATACATTGCATCAGACGACAACACACGGACATTCAAGAGCCGTACTGCTAAAACATAGTACGAGTAGTTTCTAACATTATGTACAAGGGAGGTCAGTAAGTTGGGCACACACTGATATGGGGCAGCTAGAAAATGTAGTTGGTAGCTTATAAAGGCGTCATTAGGTCACAGCAACATACAGTTGTGTGCTTACTTTAGGTAGCAGACGCTAAATGTCGCGTGCACGTGCTGAGTTTAATTACAGAATGACGTCCGTGCTCTCTTAACTTCTTTATACTGGTTTATATACTACGTAGATTCTGTATACAACCAGTTTCTTCTACTTAGCTTGATCTAAAAATAACTCTGTGCATTCAATCTACTATATAATGCATTAACAATCCCTGCCCACACTATTTCCTGTGGTAATGCATTCCAGGCATTAACCACTCTATGACTAAAAAATTTGTTGTTTAATATCCAGTCTGGACCTTTCTTAAAGTAATTTATAGCTGTGTCCTCTTATTCTCGTAGGTGGTTGTACTTTGAAAAACTAATAGCCTAATTTATCCTTCCCTTTGATTATGTTATAAACCTGTATTAAGTCACCTCGAGGGTACAGTCAAAGAACAATTTGCTGTGCTGTTCCCTTTTCTCTGAGGTTTATGAGGGTGTAGGAGAATGGGAGAGGATGTGTGTTTTTTTTTTTTTTGGGGGGGGGGGGTAAAGGCCTATTTGTAAAGGGTATTCGTAAAAACATTCTTCATGTTTGCGTTGATAAATATATGTAGCGTAAAGCGGTGCTTAACTATGTTTATAATTCTTTTCAGGAACGCAAAAAAATTGCTGATGAAGCCCGATCTGGTCGTCCTGTTCAGATTGCAACATAATCATCTGTTACGGATGGGGGGGGGGGGGGGGGGAGATGGTTCTTCTTCTTCTTCTTCTGCGTACACAGTCAGACAGTAACCATTATTTTCTCGAAAAAAGCGGCGGTCATCCTGAGACTCTCGCCACTACCATAGAGCTTGTCTTGCAGTTCCACTGGCAATGGCCACATCTGCTCTCTCTGATCCTCGTATGTCGGGCAGTTCTGCAGCAGATGTTCAGTGGTCATTTTACCAGTACCGCACGGGCATTCGTCGGTACACCCTATCTTCAATTTGTTGAATAGGTGGTACCTCAGTCTGTTGTGGCCAGTGCGAAGTCTGAAGACAACGACCTGCTCTCTTCGGTTCAACTGGTAATAGGCATCGTTTTTGGTGTAACCAGTATGTTCGGTTTCCCATTTGGTCATGTATCTGGCTTTGATAAGCCGTTTTGACTCTTCGTACGTCATACTGGTATCTGTTTGTGGTAGCCTTGCACCTTCTTTTGCCAGTCTGTCTGCCTCCTCGTTGCCTTGGATGTTGCAGTGTGACGGAACCCACTGTACCACACCCTTTTTGGTGCGGACTGCTGGCACAGTTTGCAGAGTGCTGCTCTTAAGTCATTAAGCTCAGTGTTTTTCTGGCTTTTTAGCGCTGTGACTACTTCGAGAGCATCTGTCAGCAGGACTATATGGCTCTCATTTTCACTGTGTGTTACCATTTCTTCCACTGCCGCCCTCAGTGCCTCTGCCTCTGCTCTGAAATTGCTTGTGTACTTACCAGTAGCGAGTGACAGTGTTATTTTTCTGCCATTTGGTAGGTTCAGGAATGCTCCTGCCCCTCCGTTCTGTGTAGTGTTTGTTACAGAACCGTCGGTGTATGCATGGGTCCAGTCCATGCTTGGGTAGCTTTTCGTTATGAAGCTTAGGGTAGTGTCTCTCCTTTCTTTTTCACTCTGGCAGTTTTTGTTTGCAATACCTGGTATATTTTCTACCACCTCTGGAAATATATCCTGCCTCCAAGTAGGTTTTCGTACAGTAGTGATGGGTTTTGGTGTTGTTAGTGCGTTTATGGGATCTTCGTGCATCTTTGCTTTGGCTATTTCTGCAAAGTTTCTCCGCTTTAGTTTCCCATTTCCCAAATTGTTTAGTCTCTGGTACATTGGATGGTCCGTCAGTCTTCTGAGTTTCTCTGACTGCAGCTGGGCTCTGCAGTCTCTTCTATCGGTCATGGATTGCAATTTTGTAATCTTTTCAAGTTCTACAATTGGCGTTGACTTCATGCCACCTGTTATAATTCTCATGGCTTGGTTTTGAAGTTTGTTAACTTTATCGAAGTTCGCCTTCGCTGCGGTTGTCCATGCCGCAATGCCATACTCGAGAACTGGTCTCACTCTTCCAGTGTACAGTTTCTTTAGTATGCCTTCGTCTGCTCCCCAGCTTGTGCCAGCAAGTTTCCTCATGATCGCCATTCTTTCTCTGGCTTTCATTCGGTTTCTCTCAATCTGACTTTTCCATGTCATGCGCCGATCAAATGTGACTCCCAGATAGGTTGGGTTGTCGTTTGGCTGCAGGATTTTGCCATTCAGGCTTAATTTGGTACTTTGGGGTTTTAATGAGAGCGAGAATATTGTGCACGTGGTTTTCTCCTCGTTTATTTTGACCAGCCATGAGTTCGCCCACTCTTCCAGCGATGTTAGGGCCGTCTGCATCCGATTTCTTGCTATTGTGAGATTCTTTTCAGAGGTCCACATAGCCAGATCATCTGCAAACATTGAGCTATGGACTCTTCTTGGTATATTCTCTGTAATATCGTTTATATATACCAGGAAGAGTGTGGGTGACAATACTCCCCCTTGGGGTACTCCCTGCTCGAGTGTCACCTTTTTGCTCATCTGCCCTTGTACTTGGACTCTGGCCGTTCTTTGTTTGAGGTAGTGGTTGATCCACTTGTACATCTTCCCACAGACATCACTTCTTCTTAGCTTGACTCTAAGTCCATCCTTCCAGACTTTGTCAAATGCCTTTTCCAGATCCACCCAAACAGCTACTGTGTGTTTCTGTGCCTGGTAGGCATCTTCTATCTCCTGGGCTATGAGGATGACCTGGTCCTCAGTGGATCTGTGCTGTCTAAAGCCGGCTTGCTGTGGAATTAGTATTCGTTTTTCTTCCAGATGCCACATCAGTCTGGTGTTTATCATCCGTTTCATCAGCTTGCCGACACAGCTCAGTAGGCTAATGGGCCTGTATCCATTTGGATCTGTTTTGTCCTTCCCTGTTTTTGGTACTGGTACCAGTATTGCATCTTTCCATGCCTGGGGTACAATACCCCTTTTCCAGCTTTGGTTCAGGACTGATAGTAGTTTCTTCTTCGCTGTTTGGCCCAGCCCCATCAGCATTTCGTTTGTTATCTCGTCTTTTCCGGGAGATTTCCTTTTCTTTAGTGTTCTCATAGCCTCTTCCATTTCGCGCATTGTTAGTTTGGCCATCATGTGCTCTTCAGGAGCCGTATTTATGTTTTCGTGTCCCTTTAGCTCTTCGCTAATGTCTGTATGCTTATCTGCAGGGACCTCGATGTGGTTTGCTCTGGCATAGTGATCGACAAAGGCGTTTGCGGCTTTCTTACCTGTGATCAAGTTCTCGCCCTGCTTGATAGTAATTTGTTTATTTGACGGGGTTTCGTCATTCATGGCTCTGACTAGCTTCCATAGCTTGTTCCCTTCTTTGTCCAGGTTCAGACTTTCCGTTTTATTTTTCCAACTTTCTCTTGCTGTTTGCTTGAGAGTGTGTTTGTACTTCGCCGCGGCGGCTTTGAGGGCGATGTTTGCCTCCATGGATTTTTCTCGTTCTGCCATGTTCCTAGCATTTGTTACTGCATCTTCCACTTTCTGTAACTCATCATTCCAGTAGGGCTTTTAGTTTTTCCTAGCTCCTCTTGGGATGGTTTCAGTGGCGGCTTGCATTATTGCCTTGCTTAGGCTCTCCACCATGGGCTTCATTTTGGTGTTTCGTGTGTTGATGGTTTCACACAGCCCATCTGTCAGGATTGCAAATCTGTCCCAGTCGGCTCGTTTGTAATTCCAACGTGGGAGCGGTTTTGTTTCCTGTGGGCCTACTTCCATGTCAATGGTTAGCCTGATCGGCCTGTGGTCGCTACCTGCCAGTTGGTTTAGCACCTGGCGGTCTATTTTATAGTGTATGTCCTGTGTGGAGAAGGCCAAATCTGGAGTCGAGGTGGTATGCCATGTTCTTGAATAGAAGCTAGGGCTATCCTCCGGCCTATTGATTAGGGAGAGATTTGCATCTATCTCCCAATCTTCCACTTCGTCACCTCTACTGTCTGTGTCAGAGTAGGGAGATGGTTCGATAAGTAAGTACGGATAGACAGTAACTGAAATAGGCTGTTCGCATGGTTTAGAATACATCATAATGCATGACCCCTACCTTAACTTAACTCAACGTTTTTATACTGGTTTAGAAGACCCTGCAGAGTCTGTATACAACCAGTTACATTTACATCACCTTGCTCTAAAAGCTATGCGCATCCAGTTTATTCTTAAATGCATTAACTGTCCCTGCCTCCACTACCTCCCCTGGCAATGCATTCCAAGTAGACACCACTCTCTGACTAAAAAAATATTTCCTTATATCTAATCTGGACCTCTCTTTAGTCAGCTTGTAGCTATGCCCTCGTGTTATTGTGCGTGGCTGTATTTTAAAAAACTTGTTATAGTCTAATTTATCCATTCCTCTGATCATCTTATAAACATGTATTAAGTCACCACGAAATCTTCTCTCTTCGAGACACAGTAGGCCGGTTTTTCTGAGTCGTTCCTCATAACTGTAATTCTGGAATCCCACTATCATCTTTGTCGCTCTTTTTTGTATTCTTTCCAGCATGTTTCCCAATGATAAGGACTCCACCCCTGTACACAGTACTCCAATCTAGGTCTAACTAAAGCTTTATACAGTTTGACGATCACTTCCTTGCTCCTATGTTTAATATTTCTTTTTATCATACCTAACATTGCATTTGCCTTTTTCACTGCTACCTTAACTTGCTCACTCACCTTTCCTGTATGATCTATTGTAACCCCTACGTCCCTTTCCTTATCTATCTTTCTAATATTGTTTTCTCCCATTCTGTAATTATGTTCCATATTGGATCTACCCATGTGGATGACTGTACATTTATCTACATTAAACTCCATTTGCCAGCTTACAGACCATTCTCGAATTTTATCTAAATCCGACATCAATATATCCACTTCCGCTTTAGATGAGACACTACTGCATAGTTTTGTGTCATCAGCAAATTTTGCAATCATGGATCCCATATCAATGTCCAAATCATTTATATATATCAAGAACAAAATTGGTCCCAAAACCGAGCCCTGTGGCACACCACTTTTCACTTCACATCACTCAGAGTACTCTTTATTTATGCCCACCCTCTGCCTTCTTCCCGTAAACAAATTTTCAATCCATTTGGCAACTTCCCCACCTATTCCATGTGATTTTAACTTTCGAAATAACCTTTCTTTTCAAGGTCTAGATGGTGGGAGGTGTCCCACGAATGACGAAGAGACTGGTAGTAAAGTACAAGGGTTGTCGAGACAGCAGACCACTTCCATGCTGCAGATTTTGGTAAAGCGATGAGATAAGTGTATCATTGTTGGTAGAAATGATGTTGAGGAATAAGAGACGATGTAAGTGCAATGATAGACGATGTAAGTGCAATGTTAGACGATGTAAGTGCAATGATAGACGATGTAAGTGCAATGATAAATAATTTTCAAGTTCGTATTTTATTCATGCATTGTGTAATAGCCATGTGTGACCTATTTACTGACTTGCACTCGATCTTGCTAACAGAATTTGACAAATTTTCGTAGTAATCGTTCTTATTAGCGCAGTGGTAGAGCATCCGCTTTCAAGGCAGAGGTACCAGGTTCAACTCCCGCTACCGGCACACTTCAGTCGACCCAACTGTATGGGCACCTGACCCCTGTTTATGAAAAGACCGGCAGTGAAGAAATGAAATGGCCACCCAACCTCACACAAGCTGCGGCGTAGTACAATGGAGCTGCCTAACACTTTCTCCCGGACGGCAGATTCTACTACGAAACTTATTCTCCTTAACCGTTCTGATGTTGTATCTAGTGTTCTCGGCCATACAACGAACCCAATCTGTAACTGTTATTTCTTATTTGCTTCTCGTTGTATGTGTCCGAGTGCTTTGAAAACCAGGAATCATGGCCTTCAAAACAGCAGATGTATGCCATATGCCAGGCAGTCTAAGGCTATCCATAGAAGATTATATTTGGGATTTTACTTCCTGAGATTTGCTAGACCTGAGGAAAGGGTATTGGGTATGAATATCATTATATTTAGAATTGTTTTCCCTAACAATCACTAACAGCCCGCTTTTCAGATTTTCAGCTACCAGTGGTTCTTTTACGTCCTCTGTACAAGGGACTTCCGAGTTTATAGTTCTTCTTCTATAGGACTGAACACTCGATCTCACCTCCATTGAGACCTCGGGTCACTTTAAACTTGAAAGTTTGTAACACTAACATGCCCATGCTTTCGTACGTTACTTGAGAGGCGATCGCCTAACGTTTCCGCTGTAGCGGCCTTGTGTTTTCCAAGCGTAAAAATAAAACAATCCACGAATTTGTGACCGTTGTCACTAAAACGCAATGCCTCGAAGTTTACCAATTTCTTTAAGACATCAGATAACATTTGCCGCTTCGTTAGTTAGTTTTTTTTTCCACGTATGCCGTTAAGCGCCGTGGGGAGCTTAAATCGTCTGTCCTGCGCCAAGTGCGTTGCGTCGGTCAATGTGAGCCTTGTCACTTTAATGTCATCTATCACCCTGTCTCGCGGCCGCCCCCTTGCTCTGTAGCCAGATCTACCAGCGGTGTAGGCCATCACTGGAAGTTGCCGAGGGTATATTCTCATGAGATGACCGAACCAGCGTATGTTGTGCCTGGAAATGTATTCAGCACAAGACGTAGTGCCGACCATACTGCGAATGCTGTCGTTCCGTGTCCTACGTGGAAGGACTACGTCTGAATATTAGTCAAATTCTTTGAGTTGTGGAGGCATCGTGGCATAGCCATGTCACAATCCTAGCACACTGACCAGGAAGACCGCCATGTCTAGTTTGGTAGACATGGAGTTTTTTTCAGTACGATTGCTTCTCCTGTGTACGGAAAGTAATGACAACCTGCCGCACTGCACACCTAAATAGGTTGGCAATTGTAGGAAGGGACGTTCTGCGAAGGCCATGCTACTTACTTAAATTGTAGTGTATGATAAGGTTATAAATAGTCAGAGACCAGGATGCAACAGGGCATGACCTCACAGCAGCCAGTGATTCATAGCAGACTGTTTGCCTCTTCATCGAACTAAAGCTGAGCAAGATCCTATTCTGGCTTCACATGGCGGCTCTTGAAACGGACTGCACTACTCATAAGTGTAGTCTGGCTAAGGGATGAATTTCGCAGTGGGAAATAAACCCGATACTCAAAAAACGGCATTTGAAATCGGATGTGTCGAGCCCAAATGCGCAAATATCGCAGCTTCGCTGTTAACTACGACACAATGTTACAGATAACGTACTTAGCAGCAGGCTACATGTACGTCACCAGATGCATGTGTAGTGCTATGGTAGAGTAATGCATAAATAGGTCTGCAGCTTTCCGAGATTGTCGTAAAAGGCGGCTCAAGTTGGCCGACTGGTTTAGAAGCATCGCCAAGTAGCTAGGGGAAGGAAGACTAACGTCTGGTCAGGCAAAACATACTGATCAGATATGTTAGTCAGGGTCAGGCAAAATATACTGATCAGACATGTTAGTCACGTTCAGGCAAAATATACTGATCAGATATGTTAGTCAGGGTCAGGCAAAATATACTGATCAGACATGTTAGTCAGGGTCAGGCAAAATATACTGATGAGACATGTTAGACAGGGTCAGGCAAAATATACTGATCAGACATGTTAGTCAGGGTCAGGCAAAATATACTGATCAGACATGTTAATCAGGATCAGGCAAAATATACTGATCAGACATGTTAGTCAGGGGCAGGCAGGCAAAATATACTGATCAGACATGTATGTTAGTCAGGGTCAGGCAAAATATACTGATCAGACATGTTAGTTAGGGTCAGGCAAAATAAACTGATCAGATATATTAGTCAGGGTCAGCCAAAATATACTGATCAGACATGTTAGGGCCAGGCAAAATATACTGATCAGACATGTTAGGGCCAGGCAAAATATACTGATCAGACATGTTAGTTAGGGTCAGGCAAAATATACTGATCAGACATGTTAGGGCCAGGCAAAATATACTGATCAGACATGTTAGGGCCAGGCAAAATATACTGATCAGACATGTTAGTTAGGGTCAGGCAAAATATACTGGCCAAGACCCTCACCTTGACTTCCCTATTGTCCTCTCTGGAAACGGGCTGCTTTCATGGCAACCTAACAAGATGAGGGATCGATGGAATCCCCGTAATAGTGAATGACACGCAGATTAAGCCAAGTATAGCGCAACCGCTTGGAGGACCCCGGTGCACCTTCATCAGCACGCTCGGGATGTTAGGAAAGCTACAACAAACCGGCACTTAACATCCTTTCCAGGGCCCATAATAAAGTAAATCTACGACCCTAAAAATACACAGAGTTCTTTGTAGATGTTTCTTCTAAGGGAGCAGCTTCGGTGGTTATTTAACATGTGTATCTAGGACCTGAAATCGAAATTCTAACACCGTTCCTCGCTTCGCAAACTGTGAGATGTTAGAAAGAGTAATGTTATTAATTTCTGACTTATTATATTGGTTCTCGAGGAAATCCCTACGAAGTGCGTCATTAACTTATCTAAGTGGAACTATCAGTGAGCCATACGATATTTGAGTGAATTATCATACAAGCCACGAACAGCGTATTTTTAAAAAAAAATTGTTTGGGCCTTCGCCTTATTTATCTATTCCCCAAGGCGGTGTGCGTTGCACTGTGGTTTTTATTTTGCGTCTGTTGGCCCAGTGCATCCGACTTCAGCATGCATTTAATGTAAGGGTCTGCTTCCTCATGCATTTTCATTTCATTCCCCAATATACTTATCAGTCCCCACAAAGCTCACTACTGCCTTATTTGTTACGTTCAGAGCAAGGCAATTTCTTCACAACAAGCATTACACACAACCTGTTAGTAACGGTGGTCCACGTCTGCTCGCCGTAATAATCCGCTAAGTCCTTGCGTGTCAGCTCTGTGTCATGTGTTTGAGGGCAGTGTTTGTTTTTCTTGTTCGTGACAAGATCTCTCCTACAACAGACCTCCGAAACTCAGGCCAACACGAGGACGATGAAATCATAAATTACATGACACAAGGAATACATGACAGTAAAGTCTGCACTAAAGTCTATAGTAATCAGTGATCACTGACTATCGTATACGCTGCTATTACTGTGTAAATTTAAATGGCTTGGACTTGCCGGTTTTTAAACAAATTTTTGCTTTGGTCTTAATTTTTCCATTTCTCAAGACGGTGTGCGTTGCACTATATTTTTATTTTGTGCCTGTCGACCCAGTTCATCCGACTTCGGCATGCACTTTATGTAAGGGTCTGCTTCCTCCTGCATTTTCTAAGGGTTTGCTTCCCCGAGGTAACGGCCGGTGCTGTGTTGGGGATCGAACCTTCGGATTGTGAGCCGTGTCACTTAACCACTATCACACGCCGTCCCCACTTGACGGTATGATAATAGGGCTAAGGAACTAGGCCCACCCCCAGTGCTGGATGTAGGCCTTAGTTAATTAAGCCTCATAATCTACATGGGCCTAAATAATTATCGGAATTTTAATTTTAATTTAATTTCTTTTTTAATGTTTTTTTTTGTTTGTTAGGGGGTTGACATTGTATGTGTACTGAATATATAATATTGACTTTTCCCACTTAATCGCAATTTAATATGTGTAAATTACCTATAAATTACATCTAGACGTTGTTTTCAATTGGTATACTATAAAATAATATATGATAAGAGACCAAGACAACATAATGGTAAATGTGTAATCAGTTAACGCATTCGTATGAAAATCAATTGTAATTTTGGCTTTAATGTCTTGCTATTGAATAATTAAAAGGCTTACGAGTAAACGTTCTCAGGTGTTGAGAAGTTGGTTGGTTATTCATTCAGCAGCCTATGGGCGCATGCCCTTTGACCCAATGCCATATAGTGGTATCTGCAAGTGTTTGTAAGCTGTTGTTTAGTTCCGTACAAAGTGTTTGTAAGCTGTTGTTTAGTTCCGTACAAAGTGTTACATTTGAGGAAGAAGCTCTTTCCTAACACCTTCATGGGCCGGACATTCAAAAAGATGATGTTCAACAGTTTCATAGGGATGTGTGCACAGCCAGCACTCTGGAGTATGTTCTCAGGTGTTGTGAGACCTTCTGTTGTCTTATTTAACAAGGGAACCTTCAAGCGTTATATAGTTTAGGGCCTCGCCAAGTCTAAATCAGACTCCAGCCGATTGATCATGCAGTCGCCCCACGCCGCTTAACTTTTATTGTTGCGAAGGCGCGCGTCATTTTATCACAGTTTGGAGGCGAAAATGCAGGACAGTGAATGAGCTGACAGAGACTCTTGGCTGATTGTATCAGTGTCAGAGAGCCACAGCTGACCACGACCGTATCTGGCCTCAATGTGACGACCCTGAAAAAAAGGTTGCACTAGTGTAGTCTGCCTAAGGTAATAAGGATTGCGGAAGGCACAAACGGTTCCAAAAAATGTTAGCTGAAACTGGTTGTGCCGGGCTGAAAGTGGCAGATTTCGCAGCCTCGATTTAAACTATGAAACACCGTCACTTCGTCCTTTTGAAGACCAACGCTGAAGACGGAGAAACAGATCAGCCTTTATTTGCATGTCATCATCAGTCGCCCCACAGACGTGTGTTGATTCCGTCATTAAGAAAAAAAAATAGGCATTGCCTTGAGGTTTTGTACCAGTGGAATGCAGGTCACAAAGGCAACCACGTTAACCTTTTGACCTTACACTCGTCTGATCTGTCTAAGACGGAAGTGTCGGACCGAAACGTGAAAATATCAACCTCTCCAGCTGTCAACTAGGGACAGAACGCATTCTGTTCTCTAGACTACATACTGTTTCTTCCAAATGCATGTTCATGGATTGGTTGCGGCAGATTGAGAGCGAACGCAGAAGAGGAACTTCTCTGGTCAGCTTTTCAGTCTGGTTTTGGTATCGCAGACTTTTTCTCGTACTACTGATTCTTCCCTATCGTGGTGCGACACCTTTTTGAGGACACAGATGACGGGTTTGGCAGGTCATGCTGGTAAGTCTTGTTTGTGTGTGGACATTGTCTGTTGTCTAGGCGACGAGGTCACGTCAGTCGCCGGTTAATCTAGAGGTCCGGTATTCATCTCTGTGACGGCATTACAACCTGAGTGTTGAGACTTGTTTACCTAATCAGTTGTTTATCTAGACTTGTTCACCTGGATGTTGTTTGCTTATGCTGTTTCCTTAGGCTGTTTACTTAGGCTGCTTACATACGCTGGTGTTTAGGCTGCTTACATAGGATGTTTCCTTAGGCTGCTTATTTAGACTGTTCACTTAGGCTGCTTACTTAGGCTGTTTACTTAGGCTGTTTACTTAGGCTGCTTGCTTAGGCTGTTTACTTAGGCTGTTTACTTAGGCTATTTACTTAGGTTGGTGTTTCCTTAAGCTGTTTACTTAAGCTGTATATTTAGGTTGTTTACTTCGCTGCTTACTTAGGTTGGTGTTTCCTTAAGCTATTTACTTAAAATGTTTATTTAGGCTGTTTACTTATGCTGTTTACATAGGCTGGTGTTTTCTTAGGCTGCTTATTTAGGCTGTTTACTAAGGCTGGTGTTTTCTTAGGCTGCTTACTTAGGCTGTTTACTTCGGCTGCTTACTTAAGCTGTTTACTTAGGCTGGTGTTTTCTTAGGCTGTTTACTTCTGCTGCTTACTTAGGCTGGTGTTTTCTTAGGCTGTTTACTTAGGCTGGTGTTTTCTTAGGCTGTTTGCTTCGGCTGGTGTTTACTTAGGCTGTTTACTTCGGCTGCTTACTTAGGCTGGTGTTTTCTTATGCTGTTTACTTAGGCTGTTTACTTAGGCTGCTTACTTAGGTTGGTGTTTTTTTATACTGTTTACTTCTGCTGCTTACTTAGGCTGGTGTTGTCTTAGGCTGTTTACTTAGGCTGTTTACTTAGGCTGCTTACTTAGGCTGTTTACTTGGGCTGTTTACTTAGGCTGTTTACTTGGGCTGTTTACTTAGGCTGTTTACTTGGGCTGTTTACTTAGGCTGGTGTTTCCTTAGGTTGTTTACTTAGGCTGTTTACTTGGGCTGTTTACACAGGCTGATATTTCCTTGGGCTGCTTACTTAGGCTGTTTACTTGAGCTGTTTACATAGGTTGGTGTTTCCTTAAGCTGTTTACTTAAGCTATTTATTTAGGCGGTTTACTTAGGCTGGTGTTTACTTAGGCTGGTGTTTACTTAGGCTGTTTACTTAGGATGTTTACTTCGGCTGTTTACTTAAGCTGTTTACTTAGGATGTTTACTTCGGCTGTTTACTTAGGCTGTTTACTTAGGCTGTTTACTTAGGCTGTTTACTTAGGTTGTTTACTTAGGCTGTTTACTTAGGCTGTTTACTTAGGCTGTTTACTTAGCTTGTTTACTTGGGTTGGTGTTTCCTAAGGTTATCTGAACTTCTGTTTAAACTTTTGTTTATGTTTATCTGAACTTCTGTTTATCTAGAATGCTGTTTATGTGTATGTTTACGCATGTTTATCCATACGGCTGTTTGCCACTTCTGTGTCAAGATATTTGATAAATGTTACTTGACCTCTTCTAACTCTTAACGTCCCACACTAACGTGCATTTTCTACTTGACAATGCATTTTGTAGACTGTCGCTTATCACCTCAAAAACGATATACAGCGTCTGTGCGTTTATCTGCACCTCTTTGACAAGAAACTCTGCCATGGCTTGGATTAACACCTCTTTGACTAGAAACTGCCCCACGGCTTGGATTATCACATCCTTGACTAGAAACTCCGCCACGGCATCGTTTACAACCTCCGTTACAATAATTTCAGCAACAGCACTACTTGTTACTTCTGTAACCATAAACTTGGCAATGCTCTTCTTCAAGGTCTCCGCCACAAAAAGGTTAACTACAGCTTCGTCAACTGCATTCTTCACGATCATACGGGCGATCTTACTACTGATCATTTCTATGTTCCAAATATGATCTGCATGTTCGCCTTTCCCATCTCGATGCAGACTTGTCCCTATCAGATTGGTTGTCATAACTACAGGAAAAAAACAAAAGACATAAATAGAGTCAGATTTAATAATAGTCAAAATAATAATAAGGCAAAGCCAAAGGGCGCCGTCCATTGTAGACGATGATGGCATAATTTATTATGCTAGCCATATTTTTAGTAAGGATTAACTGCGCTACTGTGTATCCTCACTCTCTCGTCTCGAGCCGCTCGACCCCAGTTGCAAGTCAAGGACAAGACGACTAGGGGGCGGCTACGAGATGCAGGGGACTCCGCATCAAGCACCCATGAAAAAGACGGCGGAGTCCGTAGTCAAACCCACACCACCTGATCACGAGACCGACGGCTTAACCACTTCGCTACGGTATCAATAGTATCAATAATAACAACAATTCTCTTCCTTTTCATCGGTGTCTTCTTGGGCCTGCTTTTCCTTCTTCTTCTTCTCCTTCTCCTGCTTCGTCTTCTTTTTATTCTTCTTTTTATACTTCTAATAATGATAATAATAATAATTTATTTTTGATGACAGTAGTTGATAAGCTTACCAACGAAAGTGTTATAAACATCTTCATCTTATCTTGCTGAAGTCGGATGTGTTGGACCGAAAGGTGCAAACATCGCATTCCGTTCTCTGAACTACATTCTGCTACTTAATCCCTTTTCAGGGTTTGGTAACGGGAGATTGAGAACGAACGAAGCCAAGCCATTCATCTTATAGTGTCATAAATTAATCAATAACCGGTCAAACAATCGGTAAATTGACCGTTTTGACATGAAAGCTCAAATTGTCTTTAAAAAATGTTATAAAAATAAAAATAGTGAAAATAATTATTATCAACAATAATAATTATTATCCTCCACCCAGTTTGAATTCTCCTGCTCTTTTATCTCATTCTTCTTATTCTTCTTCTTCTTCTCATTATTTTTCTAACAAAAATAATATTAATAACAATAATTCTCCTTCTCCTTCTTTTTCTTCTTCCTCTCCTTCTAAGTCCTCTACCCCTCTTCCTCTTTCTACTACTAAATTATTCCTTTCCTCCTCCTTCTATTTCCAACTCTTCTCGTCCTCCTCTCCAAACATGTACACTGACCAAGGACGTTATTAGTGTTAGACATGTACACTGACCAATGACGTTATTAGTGTTAGACATGTACACTGACCAATGGCGTTATTAGTGTTAGACATGTACACTGACCAATGACGTTATTAGTGTTAGACATATACACTGACCAATGACGTTATTAGTGTTAGACATGTACACTGACCAATGACGTTATTAGTGTTCGACATGTACACTGACCAATGACGTTATTAGTGTTAGACATGTACACTGACCAATGACGTTATTAGTGTTAGACATGTACACTGACCAATGACGTTATTAGTGTCAGACATGTACACTGACCAATGACGTTATTAGTGTTCGACATGTACACTGACCAATGACGTTATTAGTGTCAGACATGTACACTGACCAATGACGTTATTAGTGTCAGACATGTACACTGACCAATGACGTTATTAGTGTTAGACATGCACACTGACCAATGACGTTATTAGTGTTAGACATGTACACTGACCAATGACGTTATTAGTGTTAGACATGTACACTGACCAATGACGTTATTAGTGTCAGACATGTACACTGACCAATGACGTTATTAGTGTTAGACATGTACACTGACCAATGACGTTATTAGTGTTAGACATGTACACTGACCAATGACGTTATTAGTCTTAGACATGTACACTGACCAATGACGTTATTAGTCTTAGACATGTACACTGACCAATGACGTTATTAGTGTTAGACATGTACACTGACCAATGACGTTATTAGTGTTAGACATGTACACTGACCAATGACGTTATTAGTGTCAGACATGTACACTGACCAATGACGTTATTAGTGTTAGACATGTACACTGACCAATGACGTTATTAGTGTTAGACATGTACACTGACCAATGACGTTATTAGTGTTAGACATGTACACTGACCAATGACGTTATTAGTGTTAGACATGTACACTGACCAATGACGTTATTAGTGTTAGACATGTACACTGACCAATGACGTTATTAGTGTCAGACATGTACACTGACCAATGACGTTATTAGTGCTCGACATGTACACTGACCAATGACGTTATTAGTGTCAGACATGTACACTGACCAATGACGTTATTAGTGTTAGACATGCACACTGACCAATGACGTTATTAGTGTTAGACATGTACACTGACCAATGACGTTATTAGTGTTAGACATGTACACTGACCAATGACGTTATTAGTGTCAGACATGTACACTGACCAATGACGTTATTAGTGTTAGACATGTACACTGACCAATGACGTTATTAGTGTTAGACATGTACACTGACCAATGACGTTATTAGTGTTAGACATGTACACTGACCAATGACGTTATTAGTGTTAGACATGTACACTGACCAATGACGTTATTAGTGTTAGACATGTACACTGACCAATGACGTTATTAGTGTTAGACATGTACACTGACCAATGACGTTATTAGTGTTAGACATGTACTGTGACCAAGGACGTTATTAGTGTCAGACATGTACCCTGACCAAGGACGTTATTAGTGTCAGACATGTACATTGACCAATGACGTTATTAGTGTCAGACATGTACTTTGACCAAGGACGTTATTAGTGTCAGACATGTACCCTGAATAATGACGTTATTAGTGTTAGACGTGTACGCTGACAAAGGACGTTATTAGTGTCAGACGTGTACGCTGACCAAGGACGTTATTAGTGTCATGCATGTACCCTGAATAATGACGTTATTAGTGTCAGACGTGTACGCTGACCAAGGACGTTATTAGTGTCAGACATTTACCCTGACCAAGGACGTTATTAGTGTCATACATGTACACTGACCAATGACGTTATTAGTGTCAGACATGTACACTGACCAATGATGTTATTAGTGTCAGACATGTACCTTGACCTAGGACGTTATTAGTGTCAGACATGTACCTTGACCTAGGACGTTATTAGTGTCAGACATGTACACTGACCAAGGACGTTATTAGTGTCAGACATGTACACTGACCAATGACGTTATTAGTGTCAGACATGTACACTGACCAATGATGTTATTAGTGTCAGACATGTACCTTGACCTAGGACGTTATTAGTGTCAGACATGTACCCTGACCAAACCACAATAACAAATCATGACATATGACATGAGATGTAAATAAAAGACTTTCATGGTTACTAAGAACAGACACCATGAGAAATTAAGGCATCCTTTCCTTTCCTTTCATTTCTTCATTGTCGTTCGTCTTGAAAAGGATATTGTGTCGTAGTTTACAGCGAGGCTGCTATATCTACGCCCTTTCGGCACGACACATCAGATTTCAGCTAACTTGTTTTAGTGCAGGGTTTTGCGTTCCCACTTCCCGATCCATATTCGTTGGCCAGACTAGACTAGTGACTAGTGCAGCCTGTTTCCATGGCCGCCAAATGGAGAGAGAAGAGGGTCTTAGTCGTCCCTGGTTCGTTGACCCAGATGCAGGCAGGCAGCTATGATACACTGGCTGCTGACAGCTCCTTGACTGATAAATCTTGGTCTCTAGAGAACTCCAACTGCGGATTGCAGATTTTAGAGAATGACCAATGGTTCTTCAGTTTATTCGCGGAGTGACTGCAGCGTCCAATTAAGCTTTATTCTACCTCGATTGAAAAATATTAGAATTGACGTGAATTTGTCTTCTTCATCTTTTTCTTCCTTTTCTTCTTCGATCAACTGATGCTACGCTTCTAGTCCGGTGAGGTTCTAGAAGTAGACTGTGCGTTTCAGGTCTTCACCGGTCACCCACAGCTTTTCGAGCATGGTCGTTCCGTTCCAGCCCCTCTTTGGTCAGCAATTATATGTAGCATTCCTGCATGATGGGCTCTGGAGTTTGATTTGGTGCTCCACATTAGCACGGGGCGATGTCTTTGAGACCCATTCTGTGGATATGGGCCTTGAGAGTCTGTAAAGTTCCGTTCTGAGTCCTCTTCGTTCGTTCTCAATCTCCCACTACCAAACCCTGAAAGAGCTTAAATAGCAGAATGTAGTCCAGAGAACGGAATGCGTTCTGTCGTAGTTTACAGCTTGGCTGCGATATGGGCACCTTTCGGTCCAACAAATCCGAATTCAGCAAGCATTTTTTGAGTACCGGGTTAGCATTCCCTCTTCGATCCCTTCTCCTTAGCCAGTCTGCCCTGCTGCAACATGTTATCCAGGATCACCGCATGGAGGTGTAAAAGGGTCTTGGCAGCTATGGTTCGCTGGCCCTGACGCTAGCAGTCAGCTATGGGTCGCTGACCACTGCAGCCTCTTGATCCCGTTCTGAGTCTGAAGAACTTTGACTGCATTTCTCTGTCTGTGCTGTCATTTTCTGGCTTGTTATCTTTAATCTGGCCCGTCCATTATTTTTTCATGGATTGTTTGATGCAGTGTCTTTGCTTCTTTATGGCTCTGTGGATGACGAGTCTGCGTGTTGCCATTCCGACTTTTGCGAGCTCTTCTGCCTTCTCGTTTCTAAGGACCCCACAGTACTCAGAAATCCACAGTAGGACTAAATCTGGTATTTTGGGTGACAGCAATCGGATGTTAAATTTTATTTCATGTGAAAGTATGGGTGAATCTTGGACGGTTAGCACTATGCACGAAAAGCAGATTAATGCGTACATTGGTCCTGTCAATATTCCTCTATGCTTGTGAGACAGGGACAGTTACAGCTGACCTTGAACGAAGGATACAGGCCTTGGAGATGAGATGTTTCCGGAGAATTTTAAACGTCACGTACAAAGATCGAGTTACAAATGAGGAAATACGAGATAGAATTACAACAGCAATATGACCTTTTGAAGACCTCTTGGCAACTGTCAAAAGAAGGAAATTCACTTGGTACGGTCACATATCGAGATCAAATGATCTTGCAAATAAGATCCTCGACTGAAAGGTGCAAGGCAGCCGATCAAGAGGCGTCCCAAAAAGAGGTGGGAGGACGACATAAAATAATAGACCAATCTCGCCGCTGACAAAAAATGGTGGCGTGGTGTTGTGAAGATGTCTTCATGTGTACCCCAATGACCTCACCGGTTACGGGAAGACCTGACCTGACTTAAAAGTATCGCTTGTTTGGGACTTGAGATAGCTTGGAGTCCACTTCTGGAGTCTGTTAGATTGACCGTTTTTCTTGTAGCTTCAGCTGATAAGAATCTGGGTTGCCTCATGTACAGGTGGTCCTTAAATCAAAATGAGTAGCTTGAGTCTGTGAAAGTAATGGTGATTCTAGCAGAGAAGATGATAGTAACGACGACAACAGTCACGTGACTTACTTATTGTTTTGAAGATGGCAGTTCTCAAGAGACAAGACTAATCCATCCCCTCCTTAAGATTCTATCTGAAATTATTTTGTGATAAAAATAGCAGGTGTATTGCGTAAAATGAGCGCCGAAATGTTATTTATAAAAAAACAAATTTCTATAAGGCACCAGTTTGCAGGGTCTCAAGCGTAGAAATAAAATTGTAATAGTGCGTTCAGAAATACATGCCGATCTTTAATATATATATATATCAGCAATTGTGATATATAAATCGATGAAACATATATTTTTAGTTAGTGTAAGATCGACATAATGTCACATTTTCTTCAGTCATATTAATAAATTAGGATACATTTTAGCTTATTTTGGGGTATATAAAAATATGTATATGAGAGAACGGGGATGGGAGGTATGGTGGCAGGCAAAAGAGGAAGGGGTAGGACCAAGAAGACGATGGCACCAAGATATCCAGGAATGCCTGAGTATGACTGTGGCGGAGGCTGGAGTTTTGGCTAAAGAACGAGTTTCTTTCAGACAGACTGTGATGGGACCGACGTTCTACAAAGGACATGCTACATGATGATGATGTCTTCGCTGGGTATCAAGTTTTACAGTAACCCGTGGTAATGTGTTGTGAAATCACATATTGCATGTGTTTTTACGAAAAATGGCAAACACTTTCTGCTATCGCACTGAAAGTATCGAGATACATCAGAAATTTTGAGTGCTACGTCGTTATCACAGTTATTTTCAATTTGTGGAGGTGGAACGAGATATATGATACCGTTATTATTTGAATGGCGTTGTCACGTACTAGGCTGATAAGCCAACGGCGAGAGGCTACAAGGTGAGGGATTACGGCCGA
The DNA here is from genome assembly GCA_036924085.1 of Ariolimax columbianus. Lineage (NCBI taxonomy): Eukaryota > Metazoa > Mollusca > Gastropoda > Stylommatophora > Arionidae > Ariolimax > Ariolimax columbianus. The sequence continues at coordinate 33,615,241 of JAVGWX010000021.1, read as the reverse complement.
ACGCCTCTAAGCCAAAATCCCACCCAAAAGCTCAGCACGATTGCAAAGGGAGGCTTCGACATGGCTGGGACCTGGGGCTTGCGTCTCAGCCCGGCCCGGTCGAGCCGCAGAAATGCACCTGGATAAATGCACTCCTGCCTTGCTCTTTACCTCTGTCTGCTATCAGTCATCCCAATGGACGCAGAAGAGATGCAGTCCAGCGGACATTGCACCTCCTGCCCTATTGTAACAACCTCCCAGGTGGCGGGGAATGCTAAGCGTGCCATCACTGCAGATGAGCCGAGAAAATAAAGGGAGCAAAGCGATACCTCACTCACATGCATATGCTACGTTTCTGGCAGGACGTGACGATCCTGAGACACAGTCACACTGGACTGCCTCTCTTCCGGGATAGTACAAACTAGTACATAGTCCATCATATCATATCATTGCCAAACCCTATAGACACGAGTGGGGAAGACTCGATAGTCCTGCAAGACAACTTCCCAAAGAGAGACAACTCTGACCAAAAAAAACTGCTGCCTTGCAGTTAGGCTGGGGACAGCCAAAGGCTAAGGAGGGCAACCCTACAGAAACGCCTGTTGAAATCGGATGCACTGAGCCACAGGCTTAACAAAATAAAACAGTGCAACGTAAATATCGCTGTAAACAGCGTACAATGAAGAAGAAGAAGAAGAATGGCGTCGAAAGTTAAATTCGTTGCTCTCAAAAACACAGCAATTAAATTGTATAAATATTCCTCATTTGAGGTTAAACCTGGGAGTCTGTATCAGCGTATTTCAAACCCATAGAAAAGAACAATGCATGCCCTGGGCATTACCGACAGGCCTTTCTCGCTCGGACGCTAGACATAGCAGTCTTTCTACGAATACCACCCGACCAAGGAAGAAAAAGGATGGAATATTGATTATTTTGACAAAAGAAGTTTTTAGAATTCCGGATTATAAAGAGGCATTGAAATTGAACATTTCGCTTAAGAAAGAACAGAACTACATTATTGGAATCTGTAATGGATGCTCACTTCACATTCCGCAAGCATACAGACTGTAGAAATATTTTTGGTAACAAGCCTCACTTAGCATCTTTTTGAAATCATTATTTACGGGAAGTTGGAGAAATGCTTCAGCTGATTGTGTACTGGTTACTTGCCCTAGTGCGTACACATTTAATCATTTGAAATATTAACATACAGATTTCCTTTTTGTGCTTTTTTTCTTCTTCTGCTTGTTCTAATTTTTTTTCTCCTTCTTCTTCTTCATCATCTTCTGCCTATTCTTCTTTATATCCCTGGTAAAAATAGTAATTCACTTTTTAAGTACTTTGTTATATGAAGGATGTGGAGCGGGTAGCCTTGTCGACAGTGAGCTGGCTTACTAGACGTGCCAGGTCTCGAGTTCACGGACGAACAGAAAAAAAATAATCAGAGCCATGGTTGATGCCTGGTACGACCGCTCCTCCAGTCGATCCAGCTGTAAATTATTAGCTGGCGTATGAGTTGTGAAAGGTACAAACCACAAGACAGGGAACTGTCCACCCCACCCCATATAGGCTTCGGCTAAGTACATGAAGAGTTCTCTTGATCCCTGACGGCAATTGTTACCATGGGGTTGACATTTTATATAAAGAGTAATATTTCTTCCATTCATTTCTTCCAGCCCAAAAAACTGCTCCACGCCGTGCAGGCTTTTGCTGGTAGGAATGTTTTAGTGTTCACTACAAATGCTGATCAATAGTTAAAACTAAATCTATGTTTGGTTGGCTCATTGGTTATTGATCCAGCGGTGCATGGATTCTTGCCATTTGACCCAATGCCATATAGTGGTATCTGCAAGTGTTTGTAAGCTGTTGTTTAGTTCCGAACAAAGGGTTCCATTTGTCTGGCCTCGGAGGAAGAAGCTCTTACCTAACACTGGCAAGCGCCGGACATTCAAAAAGATGATGTTCAACAGTTTCATAGGGATGTGTGCACAGCCGGCACTCTGGAGTATGATCTGGTTAGATTCTGTTCAAGTGGCTGTTGTATGTGTTGAGTGAGAAGTTCGAAAATGGTGCTTTGGTCTCTCCTTTTCAGGAGGTTGATGTTGTCTTTGGGATTTGAGATGGCCATATGTTTGTAGATTTCTCTACCAGTATTTCACATTGCCCATCTATTCAGCCAAACCTCTTTGTTCGTAGTCTTCAGTAGTTGTTCGACTGTCTGTAGGATTGTTAGTTTATATTGTTGCTCTTCACTTGGTCCTTTGTAGTCAGTCTGTCTACCTTGTCCTTGCCAGGTGTATTTGAGTGCCCAGTGATTCACTGCATAACTATTCTGACTCCATGAGATGTGAGAAGTTGGTTGGCATCTAGGGATATTTGGTTAAGTTCAGGTTTACAATGACTACCATCTTCCAGAGCTTGAAGCATAGATAATTAAATCTATGTTTAAAAGCTACCGTAAGTTGGCGAACACGTTTTTAATTAAGTATTTCCTTCAAAATCTCTGGTTCCATTAGTCCACAGTCTACTTCGTTAACCACACTGGGCTAAAAGCATAGAATCAGTTTATCAAAGACGAAGAAAAAGAAGAAGAAGATTAGGATGATGAAGAAGAAGAAGAAGAAACAACGAAGAATATTATGATGATGATGAAGAAGAAGAAAAAGAAGAAGAATAGTTTCTTAATTGATGTCTTTGAAATACTTGCTCCAGGACGCTCAGCTTGACGAAATGGCACAAGATAAAGTGTTCCCATCGCCAAGCAGAGAAGGGTCGATGCAGTACAAGAAAAAGCGAGTCGCCGGAATGGGCAAAAAGAAATGCAACCCGACTCTTAGAGTCGGCCACGTGTGGACGTCTCTTGTCCTTCCTTTATCTCTCTTTCCTTAAATATTTCCCGTTGTCACGATGTGCTCCAAGCCGCCTTTTCTCACAACATGCCCGAAAAATGATGACTGTCTGGTTCCCATCTTTGCAATAAGCTGTCTTTGTGTCTGTGCCTCCTCGAGTACTGTATGTCTTTGTGTCTGTGCCTCCTCGAGTACTGTATGTCTTTGTGTCTGTGCCTCCTAGAGTACTGTATGTCTTTGTGTCTGTGCCTCCTCGAGTACTGTATGTCTTTGTGTCTGTGCCTCCTCGAGTACTGTATGTCTTTGTGTCTGTGCCTCCACGAGTACTGTATGTCTTTGTATCTGTGCATCATCGAGTACTGTATGTCTTTGTGTCTGTGCCTCCTCGAGTACTGTATGTCTTTGTGTCTGTGCCTCCTCGAGTACTGTATGTCTTTGTATCTGTGCCTCATCGAGTACTGTATGTCTTTGTGTCTGTGCCTCCTCGAGTAATGTATGTCTTTGGGGCTGTGCCTCCTCGAGTACTGTATGTCTTTGTGTCTGTGCCTCCTCGAGTACTGTATGTCTTTATGTCTGTGCCACCTCGAGTACTGTATGTCTTTGTGTCTGTGCCTCCTCGAGTACTGTATGTCTTTGTGTCTGTGCCTCCTCGAGTAATGTATGTCTTTGTGTCTGTGCCTCCTCAAGTACTGTGTGTCTTTGTGTCTGTGCCTCCTCGAGTACTGTATGTCTTTGTGTCTGTGCCTCTTCGAGTACTGTATGTCTTTGTGTCTGTGCCTCCTCGAGTACTGTATGTCTTTGTGTCTGTGCCTCTTCGAGTACTGTATGTCTTTGTGTCTGTGCCTCCCCGAGTACTGTATGTCTTTGTGTCTGTGCCTCCTCGAGTACTGTATGTCTTTGTGTCTGTGCCTCCTCGAGTACTGTATGTCTTTGTGTCTGTGCCTCCTAGAGTACTGTATGTCTTTGTGTCTGTGCCTCCTCGAGTACTGTATGTCTTTGTGTCTGTGCCTCCTCGAGTACTGTATGTCTTTGTGTCTGTGCCTCCTCGAGTACTGTATGTCTTTGTATCTGTGCATCATCGAGTACTGTATGTCTTTGTGTCTGTGCCTCCTCGAGTACTGTATGTCTTTGTGTCTGTGCCTCCTCGAGTACTGTATGTCTTTGTATCTGTGCCTCATCGAGTACTGTATGTCTTTGTGTCTGTGCCTCCTCGAGTAATGTATGTCTTTGGGGCTGTGCCTCCTCGAGTACTGTATGTCTTTGTGTCTGTGCCTCCTCGAGTACTGTATGTCTTTATGTCTGTGCCACCTCGAGTACTGTATGTCTTTGTGTCTGTGCCTCCTCGAGTACTGTATGTCTTTGTGTCTGTGCCTCCTCGAGTAATGTATGTCTTTGTGTCTGTGCCTCCTCAAGTACTGTGTGTCTTTGTGTCTGTGCCTCCTCGAGTACTGTATGTCTTTGTGTCTGTGCCTCCTCGAGTACTGTATGTCTTTGTGTCTGTGCCTCCTCGAGTACTGTATGTCTTTGTGTCTGTGCCTCTTCGAGTACTGTATGTCTTTGTGTCTGTGCCTCCCCGAGTACTGTATGTCTTTGTGTCTGTGCCTCCTCGAGTACTGTATGTCTTTGTGTCTGTGCCTCCTCGAGTACTGTATGTCTTTGTGTCTGTGCCTCCTCGAGTACTGTATCATTACTATTACTATCATAGAGTATTGACGTTATCAGACATTTACATACATGCCCGATCTTAATGACCCCTTCCTCGGTGTAGCTGCGGGTCCCAACTTCGTCTACAGCAGACCCTGTCTTAGGCCACGGAAGTCAAGTGCGTGGTATGTGTTCCTGTAGAGGTATCTCGGATGTTGCAGCGTGCAGCAAGGAAGTCTGACCAACGCATTGGAGGTCTTACCCGCGGTCTCTTCTTACCTCAGGCGTACCAGACTGCTGTGCTCCATCGACCATCGTTTCGTCGCAACATGTGACCTGCCCATCTATGTTTTGTCTTGTCTGCATGGATTACCGCATCCCTCACCAGGGACAATCGTCTTATATCAGAATTGTGGAGACCTTGCATGCGTTGGTTCTGGAGAGTGATTCCGACCAATTGTCTCCGAGAGACACCTGGGTCACTCTCAATGTGTCCTTTAGTGATTCTGTTAGTGTCCACGTCTCGGCACCGTAGCACATGACAGGGAGTACAGTAGTGATAGCAACCGTCAAGGACCGTGTTAATAGACGAGAAGGCGGCCCAACCCGCGTGGCGACGTCTTGTCAGTTCGGGTTCCAGGTTATTCTCCATATTGAGAAGACGTCCAAGATAAATGTACTCGTTGACATCCTCTAATCGTACCTCGCCAAGGAAGACTGGATCACAAGTGGTGAAGCGATTGCGCAACACTTTGGTCTTCGAGACATTCATCTCTGGAATACATGCACGAGTGAAACAAAATGCAGTACTTTTACTTACGTCGCCGCTTTTCTACCTCCCAACCCTAGCCCCCCCCCCCCCCACCAGTTCCATCACCATCATCACCACCATCACCACCATCATCATCATCATCATCATCACCATCATATCATCATCATCACCATCACCATCACCACCATCATCATCACCATCACCATCATCACCATCACCACCATCATCATCACCATCACCACCATCATATCATCATCACCATCACCATCATGATCATCATCACCACCATCACCACCATCATCATCATCATCATCACCATCATATCATCATCATCACCATCACCATCACCACCATCATCATCACCATCACCATCATCACCATCACCACCATCATCATCACCATCACCACCATCATATCATCATCACCATCACCATCATGATCATCATCACCATCACCACCATCACCACCATCATCATCACCATCACCACCATCATATCATCATCACCATCACCATCATGATCATCATCACCACCATCACCACCATCATCATCATCATCATCACCATCATATCATCATCATCATCACCATCACCACCATCATCATCACCATCACCATCATCACCATCACCACCATCATCATCACCATCACCACCATCATATCATCATCACCATCACCACCATCATATCATCATCACCATCACCACCATCATCATCACCACCATCATATCATCATCACCATCACCACCATCATCATCACCACCATCATCATCCCCACCATCACCATCACCATCATCACCATCACCATCACCATCATCACCATCATCACCACCATCATCATCACCATCATCACCATCACCATCATCATCACCATCACCACCATCACCACCATCATCATCACCATCACCATCACCACCATCATATCATCATCATCATCACCATCACCATCATCATATCATCACCATCATCATATCATCATCACCATCATAATCATCACCATCATCATCAATCATCATCATCATCATCAGCATCATCATCATCACCACCACCATCATCATGACCCACCATCATCTATGACACCTTCATCATCATTACCATCACCATCATCGACACACTCATCACTATTATCATCGTCATCTTAATCATCTCCATCACCAGCACCATCGCCAACGTCGATATCACCGCCAACAGGACTACCGCTAACATCATAATGATGATTGGCACAACAACCTTGACAGGTACAACTACTTACAAAAAGCCAGCACACACCTGATGGTAAGGGCCATCGCGATCATGAAAATCAGGGCTGCAAATAATTAGTCACGGGTGTGTGTGTGTTTTGTGTGTATGTATGTGTCTTTGTCTACATGTGTACCTATATTTGAGTGTGTGGGTTTGTGTAAGCGTATGTATGTGTGCATATGCGTGTATTATGTGTGTATGTGTTTGTGTATATGTATATGTTTATCTGCGTATTTGGTGTATGTGTATGTATGTGTATGTTTTGGTGTATGAGTGTATTTGTGTCTGTGTGTGTAATTGTATGTATATGAGCGTAAGCAATAGCTGGTTTGTTTGTATATTTATATGTATGTATGTATTATGTATGTATGTATTATGTATGTATGTACTATGTATGTATGTATGTATGTATGTATGTATGTATGTATGTATGTATGAATGTATAGATATGTGTGCATATATGAATGTATGTATGGATGTATATATGTATGTATATATGTATGTATGTATGGATGTATGTATGTATGTATGTATGAATATATGGATGTGTGTGTGTATATATGGATGTATGTGTGTACATATGGATTTATGTATGTATGTATAAATTTATGTATGTATGCATGTATGTGTGAGTGTATATATGTATGTATGGATGGATGTATGTATGTACGTGAGATTACATTTACATAAATGTAAGTATCAATGTATTTATGTAAGCAGGGTTATGTACATGTATTAATGGTATATCGATAATTAAACCAGTTTATTCAGTACAAGAATTAGTCGTGCTTAACATTAACAATGTGGATGTTGATTAAAGCCAATCAGGTTATCGAAAAGCGAAAGTTTTGATAAATACATTTAAACGGCGATTGAAGTGATAAATGAATTTACTGTTAATATAGATCGATATGTAGCTTAACACATTCACAGAAACAGGTTTACCAATAATATTTAGGACATGACCCAGATATCTGACGCGAGAACGTGAAGATTCTAGTATTTGACCCGAATGTCCAAAAACTGGTCTGTCCTCTCGAATACCTGGAGTCTTCTTGAGGTGTTTCACTTGCGGCATTACAATTCATTTCAACCAGAGAATAGTTTGACACGTCTACATTGTTTTGGTTACTTCCCTTGGCAAGCGAATTGTTTTGAAGTGATGGCTAAAATCGTTAACTGTTCATGATTTGTTATTCCCCTTGTGCTATTCTTGTGTGATGATATTACAATTCTGAGATTTTCCTTGTTCATTTGAGATCTGATAAATATATATATATATAATATTTATATATGTAATATATTGTATAGAAACAATTAATAGTATTTGCAATACCCAATTGCTGAGTTCATTGACAGTTTCTGGTGAGTTAAAATTACATGGAAATATATATATATATATATGTATATACATAGACAGTGGTGAGGAAATAGATCAGGTCACACATTTTGAAAATCTTGGCTCCAGAATTAACCAAAATTGGCGACTGCTCGATAAAAATCAGAAGAAGACTAGCCATGGCAATGCAGAGGCTCAACAGCCTGAAGAAATTTTGTCAGAGCACCAACAAAACGACAAAAGTGAGTCTTGAGAGCCTGTGTTTTTCCTGCGGCAGCTTATGGCTGCGAATCATGGACGATTACCAAAACTTCCAGACAAAGAATCGAATCCTTAGTCAAAATGTTACAGAAAGATCCTCAGAAAACCCTGGACAGAGGAAAAGACAAATATAGACATTCGGCAAGAGTTAAGCATAGAGGAGAACTGGTTTATCAATTCCATTTTGGCTAGAAAATGTAAATACTTTGGTCACATCAAGAGACACAATGGTCTCGAGAGAACAGTGATGGAAGGTATGGTGCCAGGCGAAAAAAGCTGGGGTAGACCAAGAAGACGATGGCACAAACATATCCAGGAATGCCTGAGTATGACTGTGGCGTAAGATGGAATTTTGGCAAGAGAGATGGTTTCTTGCAGACAGACTGTGTTGGGAGCGACGTTCTATAAAGGGCATACTACATGATGAGAATGATATACATATGTGTGTGTGTGTGTGTGCGTGCGTGCGTGCGTGTGTGTGTGTGTGTGTGTGTGTATATATGTGTGTGTGTGTGTATAGTGTCGAGGTAAGGAATTCGCCTCGGGTGCTGGAGGTCATGGGTTCAAATCCCGGTTAAGACCGGGATTTTTTCCCGTGGATCATCCAGTAAATATTTCCCCTGATCTCTGAGTAGTGAGATCGGACACCCGTGTGCAGTAGCGCGCACGTTAAAAATACCTTAGCAGTTGGGTATCGAAAAGAGTAGGCTTAACGGCCGCTGCTCGGGTAAAATTCAAGTTTAAAATCTACTCAATTTACTTATGATGGATGGATGGATGAATGGACGAACGAATGGATAGATGGATATATGGATACATATAGACAAACAGACAAGCAGGCAGGCAGAGTCTGTCTCAGTCCGGAGACTGATGTTAAAGTCGTCTATTCGTATTTTTGGGGGGTTTTTTGTTTGTTTTTGCGTTCGCCTTATTTCTCTAATTCACAAGGCAGTATGCGTTGCACTATGGTTTGTATTCTGCGCCTGTCGGCCCACTGCATCCGACTTCAGCATGCATTTTATGTAAGGGTCTGCTTCCTCCTGCATTTTCTAAGGGTTTGCTTCCCCGGGGTAACGGTCGGTGCTGTGATGGGGATCGAACCCAGCACCTCCGAGTTGTGAGCCGTGCCACTTAACCACTAGGCCACGCCGTCTATTCATATATTCACGCCACTGTTCTCTGTTCTCGGAAGAACTCTTCAGCTCAGCATAAGTCTGTACCCTGATGATCTTGCACGCCTCTGTAATCAACTTGTTTCTTGGGCGTCCTCTTTTTCTCAATCTACCTTTGTGTATATTTTTAATTAGCTGTATATGTGTTAACAAATTACTCGTGTGGCCTTTGTTTCTGTTCATCTCGCTCTTTTCATTCTGCGAATATCATCTCAAAAGCGTCTACGGTCTTTTCATCCATTTTGTTAGAGTCCATGTTCCAGAGCCGTACAGTGCTATGATCCAGATATCAATCAATCAATCAATCAATCAATCAATCAAAACCCGTCGCTCCTCTCGGTGCATAGGTCATTGACAACATCCCGCCATTACCAGGGACAGTAAGTTTCACTAATTCCGCCCGGCTGCATACTATTCCGTCTGCCTACACCCTATGTTGCTAACTTGAAAATTTGCCACCCATTGAGATGTGTATTATTGATGTTGCTGGATAATTTCCATAGATGTCCTAGATTTCTCTCATGATAATGGGTTTGTAGAGAAGATGCCTTTAATATTGACTACAAGACGATAGTTGACTAGGTCTCGGTAGCCTACAGTAGTCAATGACGTAGACCACAAAAACCGGCTTGAATGGATGACGTAGAACGTTGAGCGGGAAGGAAAGTACCGTATGAAATAAATATCGCACTGAATAATGAACACAATGGAGGGGATCAAGATGCTGAGCAGCGCATGAGCTGCAGTGGTCAGCGACCCATAGCTGACTGCTAGCGTCAGGGCCAGCGAACCAGAGCTGCCAAGACCCTTCTACACCTCTACGTGGTGATCCTGGATAACAGGCTGCAGCAGGGAAAACTGGCTAAGGAGAAGGGATCGAAGAGGGAATGCTAGCCCGGTACTCAAAAAATGCTTGCTGAAGTCGGATATGTTGGACCGAAAGGTGCAAATATCACAGCCAAGCTGTAAACTACGATACAACGTATTCCGTTCTCTGGACTACATTCCGCTACTTAAGCGTTTTCAGGGTTTGGTAGTGGGAGATTGAGAACGAACAAAGAAGAAGAAGAAGAAGAAGAAGAAGAAGAAGAAGAAGAAGAAGAAGAAGAAGAAGAAGAAGAAGAAGGAAGAAGAAGAAGAAGAAGAAGAAGAAGAAGAAGAACACAATGGAGGATTTAAATGCTCCAATCCATTTCCCAAATTGATATTGATTGTCGTTACGATATAAAATATTGTGCGAACCTGCTCGAGACTTGAAAACATGATGAAAGAACGATATTGACGTCAATGACCGCATGGCTGTCACTGATACCATTAGGCAAAATATGTATTTGATTCTATGGAAGTGAAAAGCACAGCACAATGAAAGATATGGCGTACAAAACGTATCCAAATATGATCAACAATCGGTGGCCTGACATAGATATAGCAATAGAAATTCATATCAGGCGACTGAAGCAGATTGAATCATATAAACAACCAGACTATAGCTGGAAGCAGATGGAATCATACAAACAGCCAGATTATAGCTGGAAGCAGATGGAATCATACAAACAGCCAGACTATAGCTGGAAGCAGATGGAATCATACAAACAACCAGACTATAGCTGGAAGCAGATGGAATCATACAAACAGCCAGATTATAGCTGGAAGCAGATGGAATCATACAAACAGCCAGATTATAGCTGGAAGCAGATGGAATCATACAAACAGCCAGACTATAGCTGGAAGCAGATGGAATCATACAAACAACCAGACGAAAGCTGGAAGCAGATGGAATCATACAAACAACCAGACTATAGCTGGAAGCAGATGGAATCATACAAACAACCAGACTATAGCTGGAAGTAGTGTGTAGGGCGCTAGATCGGAAACTCACAACATACGATACGGTCTAAAAATGAAGCATCCGTATGTTGGTTGAGATACAAGAAGCAAGATGATTACACATGATGTCGCAGATGCTTTTGAAATCACCACCTGTGAGAGAAATGGTTGTGTGCTTTCTCTTCTGCTGTTTAACATCTAAATGGAGAAAATCGCATCAGAGACTGGTCACTTAACATCTACATGGAGAAAATCGCATCAGAGACTGGTCACTCAACGTCTACGTGGAGAAAATCGCAAGAGAGACCAGTCAAATTGAGACATATGAAGCAGAAAAGAACTCAATTCACGAATTGATCTTTACAGATGATCACTATCTGCTGTACGTCGATGAAAGAAAACAAAACTGCAAAATAACTTGAAAGCGCTTGCGAGAACCAGTGACAAACACAATATGCGAAAAAACGAGACGAAAACAGAAACTTTGAGGATCAGCAGAGCACTTGGGTCACTCAACGTAAGTGTAAATGATATTGCTCTTCGACAGGCTCATGAGTTCAAGTATTTGGGCACTATTTTTCGGCAGACGGCAGACTCGACAGTGAAATCGAGACCAGGTATCAGAAATCATAAGCTGTGACTTATCAGCTGTCACTACTGCTTAGACACCCGAGCATTAGTTTAGCGACAAAGCAACAGCTGATATACAGTTTATGCCGACCTTGTAATTTCAGTGCCAAACATGGCCCTTGTCCAAGAGCCGTAATGCAGAATTTATACATGTGAAATGAAATGTTTGATCATCGGTGTTACCAGGAAAGACAGAATGACGGACGACAACATTCCAAGTATGATTGGAACTACTTCGTCTTGTACAATATTTCCAGGCACAAAATACGTTGGATCGGAAATCTCATGAGAATTCACCCTCATCATCTTCTATTGGTTGGCTTACAGCGCTTGGACAAAAGGGCGGTCGAGGTAGGTGGATAGCTGACATGAGAGTCATTGTGCAACGACAAAGGCTCACAATGACCGGCGCAACGCAGTCGGCGCAGGACAACGAACTGAAGCTTCATACCACGCTCAACGACATAGGTAAAAAGGAAACTAACTAACATACATACATACATATAGTCTAGCATTATGGGAATCTAATCTTTCCCATCTGTGGAGTAGCGTATGAGGGGCTCGCCTTCACGATGGGACGGGAGCGATGCCAAATTGTATGATAAGGCAATTGTTATTTATCAATTATTGTTATAGTATGAATATTCGATCAAGCATGGCTGGAGTTCTCCTAGTTTCTGTCGTACACAGTCAGTTTCGTGCAACCATATTTTCTTTTAACCGGTTAACCGGTGTGCAATAACGTTGATTCTTCGACTATACTAAACTAAACTAAACTGAACGTATCTTAACTAAACTATATTAACTAAACTATATTAACTAAACTATAAGCATACAACAAAGGTACATGTTGGTTATTCCCGTCCATACCTTCGGGTAATCGTACACCAGTTTATGAATACGCCTTCAATTGAAGGAACCTAGTTCAAAAATCTTCAAATCAATAAATTGCAAGATTTACTACACTAGGAAAATAAACGGCAGAATTTTGAACAGAAAGTGGTCAACTTTGTTTACAAGAATCCAGGAAGAACAGAAGGGAAGTGTGCGCCCATTAAAAAAAGTTGCGTTTGTTAGGGGTGCCATTTGGGAACTGATTCAATAGTTTCCCACCTCGCTTCAGTTCAGGTGCCATTTCTATGTCGAATTCTTCTTCTGCCATCATTAATCACACAAATGGATTAAAGAAAGGTCCAGATTAGATCCTAGGACCTGCCGAAGATGGGTGTGTCGGACCGAAAGGTGCAAGTATCGCAGTCAAGCTGTAAACTAGCGACATAACGCATTCCGTTCTCCGGACTACATCCTGCTACTTGCAACGCCCTGTTAGGTCTTGGTAGCGGTAGATTGAGAACGAACGCAGAATAAGAAGAAGAAAATTCCTGCTGGTGTAGGATTACAGCCAAGGTTTTGTCCATGATATATGGAGCCCTAATCTAGACGCAATGTCTTCTCTGTGGTCCAGTGGTTTTATCAGTGCCTGGAGGTGGGAGTCTGGTATCACTCCTTCACAACGAGCAGACTTGCGGTGCTAGGGCTCTGTTTGCAGATTGAAGATATGGATAATGATGATTTCTGTAGCTCGCTAGTTGTACACACTCCAGTTGTCGATGGTGTCCGGCGGTACTTATATTGAGCTCTTCGCTTTTTTCAGAGAATATCTTGTAGCACGATTTAGCTGCACTTCTTATATGCTAGGTCATTCTGATGAAAAGGTGAAGAGGAATCTTATATGCTAGGTCATTCTGATGAAGAGGTGAAGAGGAATCTTATATGCTAGGTCATTCTGATGAGAGGTGAAGAGGAATCTTATTTGCTAGGTCATTCTGATGAAGAGGTGAAGAGGAATCTTATATGCTAGGTCATTCTGATGAAGAGGTGAAGAGGCATCTTATATGCTAGGTCATTCTGATGAAGAGGTGAAGAGGAATCTTAAATGCTAGGTCATTCTGATGAAGAGGTGAAGAGGAATATGGACACTCCTGGCTTTATTGCAGTGCGTGCCTTCTCAATAGTATAACCGCTATATGACTGATAGTGTTTATTCCCACTTCTTTGACCAGGCTGCTGCAACACAGACACAGGTTGTTTTCTGGTGCATCGCATGGACTTGAGGTAGGGAAATGGTAAAAATGTTTCACCTAGCCTTAACACCAGCGATACAACATCCAATGTTTCACCTAGACTTGACACCAACGATACAACATCCAATGTTTCACCTGGCCTTGGCACCAGCGATGCAACATCCAAGGTTTCACCTGGCCTTGACAACAGACAGGTATGAGTTCTTTTTCTTGTCGTTTCTCACCTGCTGAAGCATCGGTTTTTTGATACTACTGAATCTAAATCACGTCGGCATTCTATTTAAAAACTCACGATGTGCTATATGGGAGTTTGTAATTGCTTGGCCCTAAGTAAATATAGAATTTCAGTTTTTTGACCAGAGCAATTTTCTAATCGACCCAATGTGGGCAATGGGTGTCTTGTGTGTATTTGGTGTTCTTTATAGAAGTTGTGAAATCTACTACATCTTGATTTGCTGAGCTCATATAGGCAGTATCTCTGACTCTGTAACTGACGAAGACTATGCCATAAGCAAGATTTATGTGAGTGAGCTGATGTAGGCAGTGTCTCTGACTCTGAGACTGACAAAGACTATGCCATAAGAAAGCCTTAGGTGGGTGAGTTCATCTATGCATTGCGCAGCGTCTCTGACTCTTTGGCTAATTTGTTTAGTTTGGTCGAAGAATCAATGCCATCGCAAACGGTTTGGCCCATAAGTGTTCTGTTCTCCCTATTTTGGAGAATCTCAGCACAATGCACGAGCTCCGACGCGCCGGCGAGGATCCTGTAATAGATTGAGTAGATGTGTAACATAATGTTCCCTAGGCAGCGGCAGTTACGCCTACACTTTTCGATTTCCAGCTGCGGGTGGATTTTTAACGTGTGCGACACTGAACATGGGCGTTCGATCTCTACTACCCAGAGATCCGGGAAAATACCATATCAAGTCTACGTGAAAAATTTGCGGTATCCACCGTGATTTGACCCCGCAACCTCCATATCCCAACGCCAACGTCTTTCCTCTAGACCACCCAGTCGCCCTGACGCTGTGACTGACAAAGACTTTGCTATAAGCAAGCTTTAGGGGGGTGAGCTGATCTAGGCATCGTGCAGTGTCTCTGACTCTGTGACTGATGATGAATATGTCACCAGCAATCCTTAGGTTGGTTGAGAATTTCTCCCTCTATCCTAATGCTTTTATCTTCCAAATGTAGTTTTCTAACGGCTTCCTCAAAGGCGGCTGTCAAGAGTTTTGGAGAGACTATATGGCCCTGGCGAAGGCCGCTTTGTGTCAGTATATTGATAGGATCATCTCCTTTGATCAGCCCTCATTTATCTCTTCTATAATTTTATCTGGGGGAGGAAGACTAACGTCTGCTCAGGCAAAATATACTGATCAGACATTTTAGTCAGGGTCAGACACAACATACTGGCCACGACCCTCACCTCGGCTTCCAAGTAGCCCTCCCTGGAAACGGGCTGTTTTCATGCCAGCCTGGTTAACGAGCTAAGGGATAGATGCGATCCCCGTAGTAGTCAGTGACACACAGATGAAGCCAAGCATAGCACAACCACCTGAAGGACCCCGTTCCGCCTTCATCAGCACGCTAGGGATGTGAGAACAGCTACTGCAACCCGCCACTTAACGCCCTTTTCAGGGCGCATAAAAGACTAACCTACTCATTGTGGGCATTCGCAAACAACAACAACAACAACAACATTATTTTATCTCGCCTACTTTTCTTGAATACTCTCATCTCTCATAGCGCTAACTGCTGCTGCTATTATTTCAATGCGGTCACAGACTATTTCATAGTCTACGAACATGAGACAGATGTACCTCCCGAGGACTCTCCATTAACAGGTTCATTGTGTAGAGGTGGTCGGTGCTAGTTGAGTAGCTCCTCCTGAAGCGTGTTTGCTGTCCTGTTCTTCTTCTTCTTCTGTTTCTTCTTCTTCTTTTTCTTCATCGTTCGTTCTCAATCTCCCGCTACCAAGCCCTGAAAATGGCTTTCCAATGAGCAGGATGTTGTCCGGAGAACGGAATGCGTTGTAGTTCATAGCTTGTCTGCGATATTTGCACTTTTCGCTCCGACAGGTTTTACTTCTGCAGGTATTTGCCAGTAACGTGTTAACCTTCTCTCTTCGATACCTTCTCCTCAGCAAGTCTTCTCTGTCTGCTCTGTTTGCAGCCTGTTACCCTGGAAAATTGTCTTGGCAGTTCGAGTTCTCTGGCCCTGGCGCTAACAGTCAGCTATTTGTCGCTGATCACTGCATCTTGATCCCCGATGTCCGCTTCCAGAGTCTGTTCCCAATCACTCTTACGAAAAGTTTGTGCGTGGATGAAAGGAAATAGACATGACGTAGTCTGTCAGTATTTGTGTGTCTCCTTTTATTGTGAATCTAAATTTGTTTATGTTTTCAGTCAGTCAGGGATTTGACCTTCACTAAGGCATGTGTTGAATAAATTAGCGAGCTCGCGTATTAGTGCTTATCCTGTTGTCAGAAGAATGAAGTCTACGGTGATTCAATCCAGCCTGCTTCAATCCAGCCTGATTCAATCCAAACTTCCTAATTGTAAGTATATTGATCGCGTGCAACATCTCATCCGTTTTCGGTCTTCTGTATCAGCACATATTATGTTTTAGAGATTTCATCAGATACTTCTACTGATGAATATCTTTTCTACATTTAATTATGTTTCGTCTTGTCTATATTGCTTTGGTCAACGCATGCAATCCATGCTGGTCGTAGTCTACTTCTAGTCTCCGTCTGATCTATTTGCTCAGCTCGCATAGGTCGACATAGTTTAGCAGGCTAATTTCGTTAAGCTCTTATAAAGGCCTAGCCTATTCAGAAATACATTCGCATAGGTCCTTAAGTACAAACTATTGTGGAGCCACTGGTCAGTGTTTCAGATTCCGGACAAGCAGGGGAAGTAGGGATGCTATATTTACGATCAGGCAGTTCAGCGGGAAAAAACTTCACAGAATACAATAAAAACTCCACGTGGCCTTCATTGGTAAGGTAAAGGGATTTGACGGGGTAAACCGATGTAAGCGTCGGAAGGTAATGGAGGAATATGATGTCAGTGTCACCTATCTTCAATTTGTTGAATGGGTGGTACATCAGTCTATTGTGGACAGTGCGAAGTCTGAAGACCACGACCTGCTCTCTTCTGTTCAACTGGTAATAGGCATATTTTTTTGTGTAGCCGGTATGTTCAGTTTCCCATTTGGTCATGTATCTGGCCATAATAAGCCGTTTTGACTCTTCGTATGTCATACTAGTATCTGGTTGTGGTAGTCTTGCACCTTCTTTTGCCAGTCTGTCTGCCTCCTCGTTGCCTTGGATGTTACAGTGAGATGGAACCTACTGTACCACTACTCTTTTTGGTGCGGACTGCTGGCATAGTTGACAGAGTACTGCTCTTAAATCATTAAGTTCAGTATTTTTCTGGCTTTTTAGTTCTGTGACTACGGCCAGGGCATCTATGAACAGGACTATATGGCTTTCATTTCTTTTGCCTGTCACCATTTCTTCTACTGGATGGAATTCGTGCCCTATACGTCAGCAGCGAAGGTGCAGTACGAACAAATGCCGGTATGAGAAATTGGTTACCAGTGCTAAGTGGTGTACGACAATGTTGTGTTCTTTCTCCACGTTTATTAGTAAATTGTTTGGATACAATTGTACAATTCGCTAACGTCCACGAGAAGCCCCTAAATGAAATGTTGTTTAGGGGACGGCGTGGGCTGGTGGTTAAGTGCCACTGCTCACAGCCCTAAGGTGCTGGGTTCGCTTCCCATCACAGCACCAGCCGTTACTCCGGGGAAGAAAACCGTTAGAAAATGCAGGGAAAAGCAGACCATTTCATAAAATGCATGCCGAAGTAGGTTGCACTGGGTCTATATGAGCAGAATAAAAACATAGTGTACCGCACACAGTCTTTTGGAAGAGAGAAATAAGGCGAACGCAAAAACAAAAAAACTTGTTTCCCGATGTCATCTGCATGTCATCTTTTACCAAAATGGAGAAGACCTACATCACCACCTGACCTATTCGTATCTCAATTTCGCTTGTAATGATTGTTATTTAGTTTTTTGTTTTGTTTTTACCTTCGCCTTATTTCTTTAATCCCCAAGGCGGTGTGCGTTGCACTGTGGTTTTTATTTTGCGCCTGTCAGCCCAGTGCATCAGACTTCAGCATGCATTTTGATGGGGATCGAAACCAGCACCTTCGAGTTGTGAGCCGTGCCACTTAACCACTAGGCCACGCCGTTCCCCTGTAATGAATATGACATGAAGATCAACAGGGCAAGATGGAGACTTTGATCATATCGTGCGAACACGTGCAGTCATTCATATCAAGCAAGTACAGGAGTTCAAATACCTAGGTAGTATGTTCACGATGAAGGCAGAGTGGACAGAGAGATCGTACATAGAATTCGGAAGGCGAACAGTGTCCACTATCAAATTGCACTGTGATCAAGATGCTGAGAAGCGCGTGAGCTTCAGTGATCAGCGACCATAGCTGACTGCTAGCGTCAGGGCTAGCGAACCAAAGCTGCGAAGACCTTCTACACCTCCACGCGGTGATCCTGGATAACAGGCTGCAACAGAGCGGATTGGCTAAGGAGAAGGGATTGAAGAGGAAATGCTAACCCGGTACTCTTCTTATTCTTCTTCTTCGTACGCAGTCAGACATCAACTTTTATTTTTTCGAAAAAAGCAGCGGTCATCCTGAGGCTGTCGACACTGCCATAGAGCTTGTCTAGTGTTGCCACTGGTGATGGCCACATCTGATCTCTCTAATCCTTGTATGTCGGGCAATTTTGCAGCTAATGCTCAGCGGTCATTTTCCCGGTACCACACGAGCATTCGTCAGTGCCACCTATCTTCAATTTGTTGAATAGGTGGTACCTCAGTCTATTGTGGACAGTGCGAAGTCTGAAGACCACGACCTGCTCTCTTCTGTTCAACTGGTAATAGGCATCATTTTTTATATAGCCAGTATGTTCGGTTTCCAATTTGGTCATGTATCTAGCTCTAATAAGCCGTTTTGACTCTTCGTATGTCAGACTAGTTTCTGGTTGTGGTAGTCTTGCACCTTCTTTTGCCAGTCTGTCTGCTTCCTCGTTGCCTTGGATGTTGCAGTGGGATGGAACCCACTGTACCACTACCCTTTTTGGGGCGGACTGCTGGCATAGTTGACAGAGTACTGCTCTTAAATCATTAAGTTCAGTATTTTTCTGGCTTTTTAGTGCTGTGACTACGGCCAAGACATCTGTTAGCAGGACTATCTGGCTTTCATTCCTTTTACCTGTCACCATTTCTTCCACTGCCGCTCTCAGTGTCTCTGCCTCCGCTCTGAAATTGCTTATGTATTTTCCAGTAGCGAATGACAGTGTTATTTTTCTGCCATTTGGTAGGTTCAGAAATGCTCCTGCCCCTCCGTTCTGTATTGTGTTTGTTACAGAACCGTCGGTGTATGCATGGGTCCAGTCCATGCTTGGGTAGTTTTTCGTTATGTAGCTCAGGGTAGTATCTCTTCTTTCTTTTTCAGTCTGGCAGTTTTTGTTTCCAATACCTTATATATTTTCTACCACCTCTGGATATATATGCTTCCTCCAGGTATGTTTTCGTACAGTAGGGATGGGCTTTGGTTATGTTAGTGCGTTCATGGGGTCTTCGTGCATCTTTACTTTGGCTATTTCTGCAAAGTTTCTCCACTTTAGTTTCCCATTTCCGAGATTGTTTAGTCTCTTAACCCGGTACTCAAAACATGCTTGCTGAAGTCGGATGTGTTGGACCGAAAGGTGCAAATATCACAATCAAGCTGTAAACTACGACACAACGCATTCCGTTCTCTGGACTACATTCTGCTACTTAAGCCCTTTCATGGTTTGGTAGCGGCAGAATGAGAACGAATGAAGCCAAGCTAAGCCAAATTGCACCGAATTTGAAACACCCTAAAGTGTTTCTTTCAACTAAGAGAAGACTGATAAATGCACATTTTATTCCTACATTGTGTTACCAATGCCAATGTTGGTCCTTACTAGAAACACGTACGAGTAAGACACGGAGGTATGAGATGCGCTGTGTGAGAAGTGCAGCCGGAAAGACAATCCATGACAGAATCCGCAACACGCTCAGTCAGACAGTGGGGACATCCCCAGTTAGTACCTGCATTCAAGCCCAATAAATTAAGTGGTTTGGTCATTTAGTCAGAATGCATTTTGACCAGCCACAGCGAGAGCAATCAAATGCCGGTTATGAGGCTGGCCTCGACGTCAGTGGATCGAGTGTCTCTGACATTCTCAAGAAGGTACACCTAACGACAGCACAAGCCTCCCAGGCCACAGCGAGAGCAATCAAATGCCGGTCACGAGGCTGACCTCGACGTCAGTGGATCGAGTGTCTCTGACATTCTCAAGAAGGTACACCTAACGACAGCACAAGCCTCCCAGGCCACAGCGAGAGCAATCAAATGCCGGTCATGAGGCTGACCTCGACGTCAGTGGATCGAGTGTCTCTGACATTCTCAAGAAGGTACACCTAACGACAGCACAAGCCTCCCAGGCCACAGCGAGAGCAATCAAATGCCGATTATGAGGCTGACCTCAACGTCAGTGGATCGAGTGTCTGACATTCTCAAGAAGGTACACCTAACGACAGCACAAGCCTCACAGGCCACAGCGAGAGCAATCAAATGCCGGTTATGAGGCTGACCTCAACGTCAGTGGATCGAGTGTCTCTGACACTCTCAGGAAGGTACACCTAACGACAGCACAAGCCTCCCAGACCACAGCGAGAGCAATCAAATGCCGGTCATGAGGCTGACCTCAACGTCAGTGGATCGAGTGTCTCTGACACTCTCAGGAAGGTATACCTAACGACATCACAAGCCTCCAACTTGGCGATAACAAGAAATCTACGCACCCCATATATCTGCGACGTCGCATGTCAAAAGCAGTTGAGACGCAATAGGAAAAGAAGTATCACTACGTTAGGAACAAATGTGATATCACTACACAGCACTAAGTTAATCTCGGCGTAAGTTTCCCATTACGGAGAGTACTAGGTCCACCTTTTCTTGAAGTATGTGTTCATGGCCTGCAGTTTCAACATTTGAGCAAATCACTCTCCTCTTTTATTTCTTTGTCGCTAGACAAAATTCCCAAGGCGGAGTTCGCATTACTGTTCTGGTCCGACTTTAAAGTCACCGATAGTGATTGCTGTTTGTTTGTTTGTTGTACCCTGGTTGACATATCAGTTGTCCAAATGTTTCATACATCTTAGAATCGCCATCAGCACATTAATTTCATGTATGGACAAGTGTTTACCAGATTATAAGACTTTTCAACGGTCCAGTAATTATTTAGTTGACAATAAAGAAGATTAGGGAAGAATTTATTTATAGCCAAAACGCACTATCTTTCATTCGACGAAGATCTATAAATAAATCAGTCACATCCGTGACATAGACCTCAAGTCAAGGATTCTTAACCCATTTATTCTCACACCTCCGACGAAATAGAATGACCAAATTTCCTATATTTTACCTCACATCTGAGGGCTCTGGTCGACTATATTTCTTTTTCATATCTGCATTTTGTCCGTTTTTTTCTCTTACTATTGATGGTCTATAGACAAAAGAAAGAAACAGTTTCACTAGGAATTTCATCATATATGTTTTGCTTCCACATACAAAAAGTGTCACAATCTCAGTTCGATGAGTTTAAAAACAAACAGTTACACTGTTGGCAATAACAATAATGCCCTGTAAAAATATCATTTTATTATGACGATGATTTTTGTTTGTGCGTTCGCCTTATTTCTTTATTCCCCAAGGTTATGTGCGTTGCACTATGTTTTTATTTTGCGCCTGTCGGCCTAGTGCATCCGACTTCGGCATGCATTTTATGTAAGAGTCTGTTTCCGCCTGAATTGTCTAAGGGTTTGCTTCCCCAGGGTAACGGCCGGTGCTGTGATGGGGATCGAACCCAGGTTCGGTTTGTGAGCCGTGTCACTTAACCACTAGCTCCCTTAATGACGATTTAATATGTGATGATTCGTCTTTTCACTACAAATAAAGCATAGGCTCCCTTACAGGAAGTCTGTCTCTGAGCATTCATATTGGCAATTTCAATAACAGTGATTTTTCAGTTTGAGGTTACTAGTGCTAAACACATTCCTCTGTCTCTCTCGCCTTCTATCACCCAGGGGTGAATACACCATCAACCAACCCTCTGTCTCTCTCGCCTTCTATCACCCAGGGGTGAATACACCATCAACCAACCCTCTGTCTCTCTCGCCTTCTATCACCCAGGGGTGAATACACCATCAACCAACCCTCTGTCTCTCTCGCCTTCTATCACCCAGGGGTGAATACACCATCAACCAACCCTCTGTCTCTCTCGCCTTCTATCACCCAGGGGTGAATACACCATCAACCAACCCTCTGTCTCTCTCGCCTTCTATCACCCAGGGGTGAATACACCATCAACCAACCCTCTGTCTCTCTCGCCTTCTATCACCCAGGGGTGAATACACCATCAACCAACCCTCTGTCTCTCTCGCCTTCTATCACCCAGGGGTGAATACACCATCAACCAACCCTCTGTCTCTCTCGCCTTCTATCACCCAGGGGTGAATACACCATCAACCAACCCTCTGTCTCTCTCGCCTTCTATCACCCAGGGGTGAATACACCATCAACCAACCCTCTGTCTCTCTCGCCTTCTATCACCCAGGGGTGAATACACCATCAACCAACCCTCGCCAAGCACCTCCATCATGTGCAATCATTTCCACTTTCTTCCAGCTTTTCCCTGTTTTTTTTTTTACTTCCACCTCCAGATCTTCTGTATTCCTTGGTCTGCCTATGCCTCTCTTTCCCTGTGGGTTCCATTCCAGGGATTGTCTGGCTATACTGGCTTAGAGCTTTCTTAACGAATGATCCATCCATCTCCACTTTCTTCCTAAGATTTCCTGTTCCAATTTCCCTTGCCCCGCTGTCACCCACAGTCTGTCGTTTGTAACTTTGTCAAACCATTGTATACCAAAAATCTTTCTCATGCATCTGTTGACAAAATCCTGCAGTCTCCTGCCATTGCTTTCGGTCGTCCTCCATGTTTTCGTCCCATACAGCAGGATTGGCTTCACATTTGAACTGAAAATATTCCTCTTTAGAGACCTTTCATGAAAAGCTTGGAAAGTTACAGTGGACATATTCTTTCAACTCAAGTACAACTGATTTAATATGTATCATGTAAATCTCTGTTGTTAACATTATTATGTATCAAATTATTGTTGTTTACATATTAAATACAACCATTTAATTATCAACAAAATTCTGGAAATTACCGATAAACGCGTGTCTGTTACCAAACCCGAAACGGGACTAACATATTTGTCTTGTCTCTAAAGATGACTAAGGAGAACAGGGCAGGAAGCAATGTAGCTCATTCTGTAGAAATTTGTAAACCAAATGAAAACAATAATAATAATTATGTTTGCTTAGGCGACAAAGGCCCGTTGCGACAATCGACAAAGGCCTGTTACGACGATCTTCTTCTTCTTCTTCTTCTGCGTACACAGTCAGACAGTAACCATTATTTTCTCGAAAAAAGCGGCGGTCATCCTGAGACTCTCGCCACTACCATAGAGCTTGTCTTGCAGTTCCACTGGCAATGGCCACATCTGCTCTCTCTGATCCTCGTATGTCGGGCAGTTCTGCAGCAGATGTTCAGTGGTCATTTTACCAGTACCGCACGGGCATTCGTCGGTACACCCTATCTTCAATTTGTTGAATAGGTGGTACCTCAGTCTGTTGTGGCCAGTGCGAAGTCTGAAGACGACGACCTGCTCTCTTCGGTTCAACTGGTAATAGGCATCGTTTTTGGTGTAACCAGTATGTTCGGTTTCCCATTTGGACATGTATCTGGCTTTGATAAGCCGTTTTGACTCTTCGTACGTCATACTGGTATCTGTTTGTGGTAGCCTTGCACCTTCTTTTGCCAGTCTGTCTGCCTCCTCGTTGCCTTGGATGTTGCAGTGTGATGGGACCCACTGTACCACTACCCTTTTTGGTGCGGACTGCTGGCATAGTTGATAGAGTACTGCTCTTAAGTCATTAAGCTCAGTGTTTTTCTGGCTTTTTAGCGCTGTGACTACTTCGAGAGCATCTGTCAGCAGGACTATATGGCTCTCATTTTCACTGTGTGTTACCATTTCTTCCACTGCCGCCCTCAGTGCCTCTGCCTCTGCTCTGAAATTGCTTGTGTACTTACCAGTAGCGAATGACAGTGTTATTTTCCTGCCATTTGGTAGGTTCAGGAATGCTCCTGCCCCTCCGTTCTGTGTAGTGTTTGTTACAGAACCATCGGTGTATGCATGGGTCCAGTCCATGCTTGGGTAGCTTTTCGTTATGAAGCTTAGGGTAGTGTCTCTCCTTTCTTTTTCACTCTGGCAGTTTTTGTTTGCAATACCTGGTATATTTTCTACCACCTCTGGAAATATATCCTGCCTCCAAGTAGGTTTTCGTACAGTAGTGATGGGTTTTGGTGTTGTTAGTGCGTTTATGGGATCTTCGTGCATCTTTGCTTTGGCTATTTCTGCAAAGTTTCTCCGCTTTAGTTTCCCATTTCCCAAATTGTTTAGTCTCTGGTACATTGGATGGTCCGTCAGTCTTCTGAGTTTCTCTGACTGCAGCTGGGCTCTGCAGTCTCTTCTATCGGTCATGGATTGCAGTTTTGTAATCTTTTCAAGTTCTACAATTGGCGTTGACTTCATGCCACCTGTTATAATTCTCATGGCTTGGTTTTGAAGTTTGTTAACTTTATCGAAGTTCGCCTTCGCTGCGGTTGTCCATGCCGCAATGCCATACTCGAGAACTGGTCTCACTCTTCCAGTGTACAGTTTCTTTAGTATGCCTTCGTCTGCTCCCCAGCTTGTGCCAGCAAGTTTCCTCATGATCGCCATCCTTTCTCTGGCTTTCATTCGGTTTCTCTCAATCTGACTTTTCCATGTCATGCGCCGATCAAATGTGACTCCCAGATAGGTTGGGTTGTCGTTTGGCTGCAGGATTTTGCCATTCAGACTTAATTTGGTACTTTGGGGTTTTAATGAGAGCGAGAATATTGTGCACGTGGTTTTCTCCTCGTTTATTTTGACCAGCCATGAGTTCGCCCACTCTTCCAGCGATGTTAGGGCCGTCTGCATCCGATTTCTTGCTATTGTGAGATTCTTTTCAGAGGTCCACATAGCCAGATCGTCTGCAAACATTGAGCTATGGACTCTTCTTGGTATATTCTCTGTAATATCGTTTATATATACCAGGAAGAGTGTGGGTGACAATACTCCCCCTTGGGGTACTCCCTGCTCGAGTGTCACCTTTTTGCTCATCTGCCCTTGTACTTGGACTCTGGCCGTTCTTTGTTTGAGGTAGTGGTTGATCCACTTGTACATTTTCCCACAGACATCACTTCTTCTTAGCTTGATTCTAAGTCCATCCTTCCAGACTTTGTCAAATGCCTTTTCCAGATCCACCCAAACAGCTACTGTGTGTTTCTGTGCCTGGTAGGCATCTTCTATCTCCTGGGCTATGAGGATGACCTGGTCCTCAGTGGATCTGTGCTGTCTAAAGCCGGCTTGCTGTGGAATTAGTATTCGTTTTTCTTCCAGATGCCACATCAGTCTGGTGTTTATTATCCGTTCCATCAGCTTGCCAACACAGCTCAGTAGGCTTATGGGCCTGTATCCATTTGGATCTGTTTTGTCCTTCCCTGTTTTTGGTACTGGTACCAGTATTGCATCTTTCCATGCCTGGGGTACAATACCCCTTTTCCAGCTTTGGTTCAGGACTGATAGTAGTTTCTTCTTCGCTGTTTGGCCCAGCCCCATCAGCATTTCGTTTGTTATCCCGTCTTTTCCGGGAGATTTCCTTTTCTTTAGTGTACTCATAGCCTCTTCCATTTCGCGCATTGTTAGTTTGGCCATCATGTGCTCTTCAGGAGCCGTATTTATGTTTTCGTGTCCCTTTAGCTCTTCGCTAATGTCTGTATGCTTATCTGCAGGGACCTCGATGTGGTTTGCTCTGGCATAGTGATCGACAAAGGCGTTTGCGGCTTTCTTACCTGTGATCAAGTTCTCGCCCTGCTTGATGGTAATTTGTTTATTTGACGGGGTTTCGTCGTTCATGGCTCTGACTAGCTTCCATAGCTTGTTCCCGTCTTTGTCCAGGTTCAGACTTTCCGTTTTATTTTTCCAACTTTCTCTTGCTGTTTGCTTGAGAGTGTGTTTGTACTTCGCCGCGGCGGCTTTGAGGGCGATGTTTGCCTCCATGGATTTTTCTCGTTCTGCCATGTTCCTAGCATGTGTTACTGCATCTTCCACTTTCTGTAACTCATCATTCCAGTAGGGCTTATAGTTTTTCCTAGGTTACGACGATCGACAAAGGTCTGTTTCGACGATCGACAAAGGCCTGTTGCGACGATCGACAAAGGCCTGTTACGACGATCGCCAAAGGTCTATTACGACGATCGACAAAGGCCTGTTGCGACGATCGACAAAGGTCTGTTGCGACGATCGACAAAGGCCTGTTGCGACGATCGACAAAGGCCTGTTGCGACGATCGACAAAGGCCTGTTACGACGATCGACAAAGGTCTGTTACGACGATCGACAAAGGCCTGTTGCGACGATCGACAAAGGTCTGTTGCGACGATCGACAAAGGCCTGTTCCGACGATCGACAAAGGCCCGTTGCGACGATCGACAAAGGCCTGTTACGACGATCGACAAAGGTCTGTTACGACGATCGACAAAGGCCTGTTGCGACGATCGACAAAGGTCTGTTGCGACGATCGACAAAGGCCTGTTGCGACGATCGACAAAGGTCTGTTGCGACGATCGACAAAGGCCTGTTCCGACGATCAACAAAGGCCCGTTGCGACGATCGACAAAGGCCTGTTGCGACGATCGACAAAGGTCTGTTACGACGATCGACAAAGGCCTGTTCCGACAATCGACAAAGGCCCGTTGCGACGATCGACAAAGGCCTGTTGCGACGATCGACAAAGGTCTGTTGCGACGATCGACCACTACCAAGTCCAACTACTGAAGATGTTTTGTACGCGCAGTATGTCGACCAAAATCCAAACAGACTCCTCAGGTGTAGCCCAGTACTGAGCTGCCTCTGGATGAGGGCCGCGATGAGTGTGTGTTGAACTAATGTTTGTGTCGCCTTTCCTTGTCTGTCCGTGTCTGACTCCCTGCATCATCACGTTCCGCCCCCGTGGCCTCAGGACTTAGTCCACCTTTGGGTCAGCGTGACTCTTGATGTGCTGCGAATACGAGGTTTGGAGAGGCATGGTGTAACCTCCGGTGAGGGGAGGTAGGGGGGTTGTGGGGGTTGGGGGGGGGAGGCACGAGGAAATTGGCTTCAGTCCAAGCAGGAAGGCCATTGAGTAGTGCAAACCTGGGCTGAATTCTGTGGTGCAGTCAAGCGGAACATTCAACGCCATCTTGGACTGTTTTCTCACGGTTTAAGCTAGGCACACCGCAGCAAGATGCAGCATAACAACAGGATAACCGAACGAAAGCTCGTGAATTCCACAAAATAAAGTCCTTGATACCACTTGGTGAACGAGGCGGGAATTATAATCCGAACAGGAACTAGCAAACGTCAGAAAACGACACAAACACAGAAGCGAGTAAAGAGCTCAGCCAGTCAGGTATGGTCATCTTACAGAAAGCCTTTCCGTAAACATGTAACCCGTAGGGTAGAAAGGTGGGATGGCATCTAACGCAGTTTGTCGTGCCTTTTCGATAACCCCAAGAGGTCGTATGGACAACACTCAGCGAGTGAGTGAGTCTGGCATCTCCCCCCAGCTGTATTCAGCTCATCATAGTAGCATCTAAAATTCCCATATGCCAAATTCGTGAAGGTGAACCGGCAGAACTAACCCGTGAAATACGACACAGGTATAAGCGCAGTGCCATTCAGCCGGCGTCCAGACCAGGATAAACGGATGGAAGAAATCACACAAAAAAAGAACGAAATAACAAGTCCAGACGGAAAAC